>OU974070.1:18753892-19151787 GCA_918843875.1 Diadumene lineata | reverse complement strand
GATCACGCTTGTGGAAGTAATTTTTACAAAAACAGCTGTGATTATGCAAATCGGCGCAAAAAGTAGCAAAAAAACGCAAAAAATGGATTTTTTGAATAACAATTTGCATAAATTTCCATTAAAGTGGAGCTTTTGATTTCTTCATTAGTAGATCACTCTTGTGGAACTAATTTTTACAAAAACAGCTGTGATGATGCAAATGCGCGAAATAAGTAGCAAAAAAACGCAAAAAATGCATTTTTTTCAAATAATTTGCATAAATTTGCTTTAAAATTGAGCTTTTGATTTCTTCATTAGTAGATCACTCTTGTGGAACTAATTTTTACAAAAACAGCTGTGATTATGCAAATGCGAGAAAAAAGTAGCAAAAAAACGCAAAAAAATGCATTTTTTGAAAAAGAAATTTGCATAAATTTGCATTAAAGTGGATCTTTTGATTTCTTCTATACTAGATCATTCTTCTGCAACTAATTTTTACAAAAGCAGCTGTGATTATGCAATTGCGAGAAAAAAGTAGCACAAAAACGCAAAAAATGCTTTTTTTGAAAAAAAAAATTTGAATAAATTTGCATTAAAGTGGAGCTTTTGCTTTCTTCATTAGAAAATCACTCTTGTAGAACTAATTTTTACAAAAACAGCTGTGATTATGCAAATGCGAAAAAATAGTAGCAAAAAAATGCAAAAAATGCATTTTTGGAAAAAAAAATTGCATAAATTTCCATTAAAGTGGAGCTTTTGATTTCTTCATTAGTAGATCACTCTTGTGGAACTAATTTTTACAAAAACAGCTGTGATTATGCAAATCCGCGAAAAAAGTAGCAAAAAAAACACAAAAAATGTATTTTTTGAAAAAAAAGTTTGCATAAATTTGCATTAAAGTGGAACTTTTGATTTCTTCATTAGTAGATCACTCTTGTGGAACTAATTTTTGCAAAAACAGCTGTGATTATGCAAATCCGCGAACAAAGTAGCAAAAAAACGCAAAAAATGCATTTTTTGAAAAAAAATTTTGCATAAATTTGCATGAAAGTGGAACTTTTGATTTCCTCATTAGTAGATCACTCTTGTGGAACCAATTTTTACAAAAACAGAAGTGATTATGCAAATCCGCGAAAAAAATAGCAAAAAAACACAAAAAATGCATTTTTTGAAAAAAAAATTTCATAAATTTGCATTAAAGTGGAACTTTTGATTTCTTCATTAGTAGATCACTCTTGTGGAACTAATTTTTACAAAAAATGCTCTGATTATGCAAATGCGCGAAATAAGTAGCAAAAAATCCCCAAAAATCCTTTTTTTGAAAAACAATTTGCATAAATTTGCATTAAAGTGGAACTTTGACTTCTTCATTAGTAGATCACTCTTGGGGAACTAATTGTTACAAAAAATACTTTGATTATGCAATTACGCGAAAAAAGTAGCAAAAAACGATAAAAATGCATTCTTTGAAAAAAAAATTGCATAAATTTGTATTAAAGTGGAGCTTTTGATTTCTTCCTTACTAGATCGCTCTTGTGGAACTAATTTTTAAAAAAAACAGCTGTGATTATGCAAATGCGCGAAATAAGTAGCAAAAAAAACGCAAAAAATGCATTTTTTTTAAATAATTTGCATAAATTTGCATTAAAATTGAGCTTTTGATTTCTTCATTAGTAGATCACTCTTGTTGAACTAATTTTTACAAAAGCAGCTGTGATTATGCAATTGCGTGAAAAAAGTAGCACAAAAACGCAAAAAATGCTTTTTTTGAAAAACAATTTGCATAAATTTGTATTAAAGTAAAGCTTTTGATTTCTTCATTAGTAGATCACTCTTGTGGAACTAATTTTTACAAAAACAGCTGTGATTATGCAAATGCGAGAAAATAGTAGCAAAAAAACGCAAAAAATGCATTTTTGGAAAACAAAATTGCATAAATTTCCATTAAAGTGTAGCTTTTGATTTCTTCATTAGTAGATCACTCTTGTTGAACTAATTTTTACAAAAACAGCTGTGATTATGCAAATGCGAGAAAAAAGTAGCAAAAAAACGCAAAAAATGCATTTAAAAAAAAATTTGCATAAATTTGCACTAAAGTAAAGCTTTTTATTTTTTCATTAGTAGATCACTCTTTTGCAACTAATTTTTAAAAAAACAACTGTGATTATGCAAATCCGCGAAAAAAGTAGCAAAAAAACGCAAAAAATGTATTTTTTGAAAAAAAAGTTTGCATAAATTTGCATTAAAGTGGAACTTTTGATTTCTTCAATAGTAGATCACTCTTGTGGAACTAATTTTTACAAAAACAGCTGTGATTATGCAAATCCGCGAACAAAGTAGCAAAAAAAACGCAAAAAATGCATTTTTTGAAAAAAAATTTTGCATAAATTTGCATGAAAGTGGAACTTTTGATTTCCTCATTAGTAGATCACTCTTGTGGAACTAATTTTTACAAAAACAGCTGTGATTATGCAAATCCGCGAAAAAAGTTGCAAAAAAACGCAAAAAATGCATTTTTTGAAAACCAAATTTGCATAAATTTGCATTAAAGTGGAACTTTTGTTTTCTTCATTAGTAGATCACTCTTGTGGAACCAATTTTTACAAAAAAACAGCTGTGATTATGCAAATCCGCAAAAAAAAGTAGCAAAAAAACGCAAAAAAATGCATTTTTTGAAAAAAAAATTTTCATAAATTTGCATTAAAGTGCAACTTTTGTTTTCTTCATTAGTAGATCACTCTTGTAGAACCAATTTTTACAAAAACAGCTGTCATTATGCAAATCCGCGAAAAAAGTAGCAAAAAAACGCAAAAAATGCATTTTTTGAAAAAAAAAGTTTGCATAAATTTGCATTAAAGTGGAACTTTTGATTTCTTCATTAAAAGATCACTCTTGTAGAACCAATTTTTACAAAAACAGCTGTGATTATGCAAATCCGCAAGAAAAGTAGCAAAAAATCGTAAAACATCCATTTTTTGAAAAAAAAATTGCATAAATTTGCATTAAAGTGGAACTTTTGATTTCTTTATTGGTAGATCACTCTTGTGGAACCAATTTTTACAAAAACAGCTGTGATTATGCTAATCCGCGAAAAAAGTAGCAAAAAAACGCAAAAAATGCATTTTTTGAAAAAAAAATTTGCATAAATTTGCATTAAAGTGGAACTTTTGATTTCTTCCTTACTAGATCGCTCTTGTGGAACTAATTTAAAAAAAAAACAGCTGTGATTATGCAAATGTGCGAAATAAGTAGCAAAAAAACGCAAAAAATGCATTTTTTTTAAATAATTTGCATAAATTTGCATTAAAATTGAGCTTTTGATTTCTTCATTAGTAGATCACTCTTGTTGAACTAATTTTTACAAAAGCAGCTGTGATTATGCAAATGCGTGAAAAAAGTAGCACAAAAAGGCAAAAAATGCTTTTTTTGAAAAACAATTTGCATAAATTTGTATTAAAGTGAAGCTTTTGATTTCTTCATTAGTAGATCAATCTTGTGGAACTAATTTTTACAAAAACAGCTGTGATTATGCAAATGCGAGAAAAAAGTAGCAAAAAAACGCAAAAAATGTATTTAAAAAAAAATTTGCATAAATTTGCACTAAAGTAGAGCTTTTTATTTTTTCATTAGTAGATCACTCTTTTACAACTAATTTTTAAAAAAACAGCTGTGATTATGCAAATGCGCGAAAAAAGTAGCAAAAAAACGCAAAAAATGCTTTTTTTGAAAAAAAAATTGAATAAATTTGCATTAAAGTGTAACTTTGATTTCTTCATTAGTAGATCACGCTTGTGGAACTAATTTTTACAAAAAATGCTTTGACTATGTAAATGCGAGAAAAAAGTAGCAAAAAAACGCAAAAAATGCATTTTTTGAAAAAGAAATTTGCATAAATTTGCATTAAAGTGGAGCTTTTGATTTCTTCATTAGTAGATCATTCTTGTGGAACTAATTTTTAAAAAAACAAGTGTGATTATGGAAATGCGCGAAAAAAGTAGCAAAAAAACGCAAAAAATGCATTTTTTGAAAAAAAAAATTTGCATAAATTTACATTAAAGAGAAGGTTTTGATTTCTTCATTACTAGATCACTCTTGTGGAACTAATTTTTTCAAAAACAGCTGTGATGATGCAAATGCGCGAAATAAGTAGCAAAAAAACGCAAAAAATGCATTTTTTTCAAATAAATTTGCATAAATTTGCATTAAAATTGAGCTTTTGATTTCTTCATTAGTAGATCACTCTTCTGGAACTAATTTTTAGAAAAGCAGCTGTGATTATGCAATTGCGAGAAAAAAGTAGCAAAAAAACGCAAAAAATGCTTTTTTTGAAAAAAAAATTGAATGAATTTGCATTAAAGTGTAACTTTGATGTCTTCATTAGCAGATCACGCTTGTGGAAGTAATTTTTACAAAAACAGCTGTGATTATGCAAATCGGCGCAAAAAGTAGCAAAAAAACGCAAAAAATGGATTTTTTGAATAACAATTTGCATAAATTTCCATTAAAGTGGAGCTTTTGATTTCTTCATTAGTAGATCACTCTTGTGGAACTAATTTTTACAAAAACAGCTGTGATGATGCAAATGCGCGAAATAAGTAGCAAAAAAACGCAAAAAATGCATTTTTTTCAAATAATTTGCATAAATTTGCTTTAAAATTGAGCTTTTGATTTCTTCATTAGTAGATCACTCTTGTGGAACTAATTTTTACAAAAACAGCTGTGATTATGCAAATGCGAGAAAAAAGTAGCAAAAAAAACGCAAAAAATGCATTTTTTGAAAAAGAAATTTGCATAAATTTGCATTAAAGTGGATCTTTTGATTTCTTCTATACTAGATCATTCTTCTGCAACTAATTTTTACAAAAGCAGCTGTGATTATGCAATTGCGAGAAAAAAGTAGCACAAAAACGCAAAAAATGCTTTTTTTGAAAAAAAAAATTTGAATAAATTTGCATTAAAGTGGAGCTTTTGCTTTCTTCATTAGAAAATCACTCTTGTAGAACTAATTTTTACAAAAACAGCTGTGATTATGCAAATGCGAAAAAATAGTAGCAAAAAAATGCAAAAAATGCATTTTTGGAAAAAAAAATTGCATAAATTTCCATTAAAGTGGAGCTTTTGATTTCTTCATTAGTAGATCACTCTTGTGGAACTAATTTTTACAAAAACAGCTGTGATGATGCAAATGCGCGAAATAAGTAGCAAAAAAAACGCAAAAAATGCATTTTTTTCAAATAATTTGCATAAATTTGCTTTAAAATTGAGCTTTTGATTTCTTCATTAGTAGATCACTCTTGTGGAACTAATTTTTACAAAAACAAGTGTGATTATGCAAATGCGCGAAAAAAAGTAGCAAAAAACGCAAAAAATGCATTTTTTGAAAAAAAAATTTGCATAAATTTGCATTAAAGTGGAGCTTTTGATTTCTTCATTAGTAGATCACTCTTGTTGAACTAATTTTTACAAAAACAGCTGTGATTATGCAAATGCGAGAAAAAAGTAGCAAACAAACGCAAAAAATGCTTTTTTTTAAATTGCATAAATTTGCACTAAAGTGGAGCTTTTTATTTCTTCATTAGTAGATTACTCTTGTGGAACTATTTTTTACAAAAACAAGTGTGATTATGCAAATGCGAGAAAAAAGTAGCAAAAAAACGCAAAAAATGCATTTTTTGAAAAAAAAATTTGCTTAAATTTGTATTAAAGGGGAGCTTTTGATTTTTCATTACTATATCACTCTTGTGCAACTAATTTTTACAAAAACAGCTGTGATTATGCAAATGCGAGAAAAAAGTAGCAAAAAAACGCAAAAAATGGATTTTTTCTAAAAAAATTTCATAAATTTGCATTAAAATGGAGGTTTTGATTTCTTTATTAGTAGATCACTCTTGTGGAACTATTTTTTACAAAAACAGCTGTGATTATGCAAATGCGAGAAAAAAGTAGCAAAAAAACGCAAAAAATGTATTTTTTGAAAAAAAAGTTTGCATAAATTTGCATTAAAGTGGAACTTTTGATTTCTTCATTAGTAGATCACTCTTGTGGAACTAATTTTTACAAAAACAGCTGTGATTATGCAAATCCGCGAACAAAGTAGCAAAAAAACGCAAAAAATGCATTTTTTGAAAAAAAATTTTGCATAAATTTGCATGAAAGTGGAACTTTTGATTTCCTCATTAGTAGATCACTCTTGTGGAACTAATTTTTACAAAAACAGCTGTGATTATGCAAATCCGCGAAAAAAGTTGCAAAAAAACGCAAAAAATGCATTTTTTGAAAACCAAATTTGCATAAATTTGCATTAAAGTGGAACTTTTGTTTTCTTCATTAGTAGATCACTCTTGTGGAACCAATTTTTACAAAAAAACAGCTGTGATTATGCAAATCCGCAAAAAAAAGTAGCAAAAAAACGCAAAAAATGCATTTTTTGAAAAAAAAAATTTTCATAAATTTGCATTAAAGTGCAACTTTTGTTTTCTTCATTAGTAGATCACTCTTGTAGAACCAATTTTTACAAAAACAGCTGTCATTATGCAAATCCGCGAAAAAAGTAGCAAAAAAACGCAAAAAATGCATTTTTTGAAAAAAAAAGTTTGCATAAATTTGCATTAAAGTGGAACTTTTGATTTCTTCATTAAAAGATCACTCTTGTAGAACCAATTTTTACAAAAACAGCTGTGATTATGCAAATCCGCAAGAAAAGTAGCAAAAAATCGTAAAACATCCATTTTTTGAAAAAAAAATTGCATAAATTTGCATTAAAGTGGAACTTTTGATTTCTTTATTGGTAGATCACTCTTGTGGAACCAATTTTTACAAAAACAGCTGTGATTATGCAAATCCGCGAAAAAAGTAGCAAAAAAACGCAAAAAATGCATTTTTTGAAAAAAAAATTTGCATAAATTTGCATTAAAGTGGAACTTTTGATTTCTTCCTTACTAGATCGCTCTTGTGGAACTAATTTAAAAAAAAAACAGCTGTGATTATGCAAATGCGCGAAATAAGTAGCAAAAAAACGCAAAAAATGCATTTTTTTTAAATAATTTGCATAAATTTGCATTAAAATTGAGCTTTTGATTTCTTCATTAGTAGATCACTCTTGTTGAACTAATTTTTACAAAAGCAGCTGTGATTATGCAATTGCGTGAAAAAAGTAGCACAAAAACGCAAAAAATGCTTTTTTTGAAAAACAATTTGCATAAATTTGTATTAAAGTGAAGCTTTTGATTTCTTCATTAGTAGATCAATCTTGTGGAACTAATTTTTACAAAAACAGCTGTGATTATGCAAATGCGAGAAAAAAGTAGCAAAAAAACGCAAAAAATGTATTTAAAAAAAAATTTGCATAAATTTGCACTAAAGTAGAGCTTTTTATTTTTTCATTAGTAGATCACTCTTTTACAACTAATTTTTAAAAAAACAGCTGTGATTATGCAAATGCGCGAAAAAAGTAGCAAAAAAACGCAAAAAATGCTTTTTTTGAAAAAAAAATTGAATAAATTTGCATTAAAGTGTAACTTTGATTTCTTCATTAGTAGATCACGCTTGTGGAACTAATTTTTACAAAAAATGCTTTGACTATGTAAATGCGAGAAAAAAGTAGCAAAAAAACGCAAAAAATGCATTTTTTGAAAAAGAAATTTGCATAAATTTGCATTAAAGTGGAGCTTTTGATTTCTTCATTAGTAGATCATTCTTGTGGAACTAATTTTTAAAAAAACAAGTGTGATTATGGAAATGCGCGAAAAAAGTAGCAAAAAAACGCAAAAAATGCATTTTTTGAAAAAAAAAATTTGCATAAATTTACATTAAAGAGAAGGTTTTGATTTCTTCATTACTAGATCACTCTTGTGGAACTAATTTTTTCAAAAACAGCTGTGATGATGCAAATGCGCGAAATAAGTAGCAAAAAAACGCAAAAAATGCATTTTTTTCAAATAAATTTGCATAAATTTGCATTAAAATTGAGCTTTTGATTTCTTCATTAGTAGATCACTCTTCTGGAACTAATTTTTAGAAAAGCAGCTGTGATTATGCAATTGCGAGAAAAAAGTAGCAAAAAAACGCAAAAAATGCTTTTTTTGAAAAAAAAATTGAATGAATTTGCATTAAAGTGTAACTTTGATGTCTTCATTAGCAGATCACGCTTGTGGAAGTAATTTTTACAAAAACAGCTGTGATTATGCAAATCGGCGCAAAAAGTAGCAAAAAAACGCAAAAAATGGATTTTTTGAATAACAATTTGCATAAATTTCCATTAAAGTGGAGCTTTTGATTTCTTCATTAGTAGATCACTCTTGTGGAACTAATTTTTACAAAAACAGCTGTGATGATGCAAATGCGCGAAATAAGTAGCAAAAAAACGCAAAAAATGCATTTTTTTCAAATAATTTGCATAAATTTGCTTTAAAATTGAGCTTTTGATTTCTTCATTAGTAGATCACTCTTGTGGAACTAATTTTTACAAAAACAGCTGTGATTATGCAAATGCGAGAAAAAAGTAGCAAAAAAACGCAAAAAATGCATTTTTTGAAAAAGAAATTTGCATAAATTTGCATTAAAGTGGATCTTTTGATTTCTTCTATACTAGATCATTCTTCTGCAACTAATTTTTACAAAAGCAGCTGTGATTATGCAATTGCGAGAAAAAAGTAGCACAAAAACGCAAAAAATGCTTTTTTTGAAAAAAAAAATTTGAATAAATTTGCATTAAAGTGGAGCTTTTGCTTTCTTCATTAGAAAATCACTCTTGTAGAACTAATTTTTACAAAAACAGCTGTGATTATGCAAATGCGAAAAAATAGTAGCAAAAAAATGCAAAAAATGCATTTTTGGAAAAAAAAATTGCATAAATTTCCATTAAAGTGGAGCTTTTGATTTCTTCATTAGTAGATCACTCTTGTGGAACTAATTTTTACAAAAACAGCTGTGATGATGCAAATGCGCGAAATAAGTAGCAAAAAAACGCAAAAAATGCATTTTTTTCAAATAATTTGCATAAATTTGCTTTAAAATTGAGCTTTTGATTTCTTCATTAGTAGATCACTCTTGTGGAACTAATTTTTACAAAAACAAGTGTGATTATGCAAATGCGCGAAAAAAAGTAGCAAAAAACGCAAAAAATGCATTTTTTGAAAAAAAAATTTGCATAAATTTGCATTAAAGTGGAGCTTTTGATTTCTTCATTAGTAGATCACTCTTGTTGAACTAATTTTTACAAAAACAGCTGTGATTATGCAAATGCGAGAAAAAAGTAGCAAACAAACGCAAAAAATGCTTTTTTTTTAATTGCATAAATTTGCACTAAAGTGGAGCTTTTTATTTCTTCATTAGTAGATTACTCTTGTGGAACTATTTTTTACAAAAACAAGTGTGATTATGCAAATGCGAGAAAAAAGTAGCAAAAAAACGCAAAAAATGCATTTTTTGAAAAAAAAATTTGCTTAAATTTGTATTAAAGGGGAGCTTTTGATTTTTCATTACTATATCACTCTTGTGCAACTAATTTTTACAAAAACAGCTGTGATTATGCAAATGCGAGAAAAAAGTAGCAAAAAAAACGCAAAAAATGGATTTTTTCTAAAAAAATTTCATAAATTTGCATTAAAATGGAGGTTTTGATTTCTTTATTAGTAGATCACTCTTGTGGAACTATTTTTTACAAAAACAGCTGTGATTATGCAAATGCGAGAAAAAAGTAGCAAAAAAAACGCAAAAAATGCATTTTTTGAAAAAGAAATTTGCATAAATTTGCATTAAAGTGGAGCTTTTGATTTCTTCATTACTAGATCATTCTTCTGCAACTAATTTTTACAAAAGCAGCTGTGATTATGCAATTGCGAGAAAAAAGTAGCAAAAAAACGCAAAAAATGTATTTTTTGAATAAAGAATTTGCATAAATATATATTAAAGTGGAGCTTTTGATTTCTTCATTAGTAGATCACTCTTGTTGAACTAATTTTTACAAAAACAGAAGTGATTATGCAAATGCGAGAAAAAAGTAGCAAAAAAACGCAAAAAATGCATTTTTTTTTAATTGCATAAATTTGCACTAAAGTGAAGCTTTTTATTTCTTCATTAGTAGATTACTCTTGTGGAACTATTTTTTACAAAAACAAGTGTGATTATGCAAATGCGAGAAAAAAGTAGCAAAAAACGCAAAAAAATGCATTTTTTGAAAAAAACAATTTGCATAAATTTGCATTAATGTGGAACTTTTGATTTCTTTATTAGTAGATCACTCTTGTGGAACTATTTTTAACTAAAACAGCTGTGATTATGCAAATGCGAGAAAAAAGTAGCAAAAAAACGCCAAAAATGTATTTTTTGAATAAGGAATTTGCATAAATATGTATTAAAGTGGAGCTTTTGATTTCTTCATTAGTAGATCACTCTTGTTGAACTAATTTTTACAAAAACAGCTGTGATTATGCAAATGCGAGAAAAAAGTAGCAAAAAAACGCAAAAAATGCATTTTTTTTTTAATTGCATAAATTTGCACTAAAGTGAAGCTTTTTATTTCTTCATTAGTAGATTACTCTTGTGGAACTATTTTTTACAAAAACAAGTGTGATTATGCAAATGCGAGAAAAAAGTAGCAAAAAAACGCAAAAAATGCATTTTTTGAAAAAAACAATTTGCATAAATTTGCATTAAAGTGCAGCTTCTGATTTCTTCATTAGGAGATCACTCTTGTGGAACTATTTTTTACAAAAACAGCTGTGATTATGCAAATCCGCGCAAAAAGTAGCAAAAAAACGCAAAAAATGCATTTTTTGAAAAAAAAATTGAATAAGTTTGCATTAAAGTGTAACTTTGATTTCTTCATTAGTAGATCACTCTTAATTGTGGAACTAATTTTTACAAAAAATGCTGTGATTATGCAAATGCGCGAAAAAAATAGCACAAAAACGCTAAAAATCCATTTTTTGAAAAAAACATTTGCATAAATTTGTATTAAAGGGGAGCTTTTGATTTCTTCATTACTATATCACTCTTGTGCAACTAATTTTTACAAAAACAGCTGTGATTATGCAAATGCGCGAAAAAAGTAGCAAAAAAACGCAAAAAATGGATTTAAATAAAAAAAGTTTTCATAAATTTGCATTAAAATGGAGGTTTTGATTTCTTCATTAGTAGATCACTCTTGTGGAACTAATTTTTACAAAAACAGCTGTGATTATGCAAATGCGAGAAAAAAGTAGCAAAAAAACGCAAAAAATGCATTTTTTTAAAAAAACAATTTGCATAAATTTGCATTAAAGTGGAGCTTTTGATTTCTTCATTAGTAGATCGCTCTTGTGGAACTATTTTTTACAAAAACAGATGTGATTATGCAAATGCGAGAAAAAAGTAACAAAAAAAACGCAAAAAATGCATTTTTTGTTAATTGCATAAATTTGCACTAAAGTGGAGCTTTTTATTTCTTCATTAGTAGATTACTCTTGTGGAACTATTTTTTACCAAAACAAGTGTGATTATGCAAATGCGAGAAAAAAGTAGCAAAAAAACGCAAAAAATGCATTTTTTGAAAAAAAGATTGAATAAATTTGCATTAAAGTGTAACTTTGATTTCTTCATTAGTAGATCACTCTTAATTGTGGAACTAATTTTTACAAAAAATGCTGTGATTATGCAAATGCGCGAAAAAAATAGCTAAAAAACGCTAAAAATGCATTTTTTGAAAAAAAAATTTTTACATAAATTTGTATTAAAGGGGAGCTTTTGATTTTTTCATTAGTAGATCACTCTTGTGCAACTAATTTTTACAAAAACAGCTGTGATTATGCAAATGCGAGAAAAAAGTAGCAAAAAAACGCAAAAAATGCATTTTTTTAAAAAAACAATTTGCATAAATTTGCATTAAATTGGAGCTTTTTATTTCTTCATTAGTAGATCACTCTTGTGGAATTATTTTTTACAAAAACAGCTGTGATTATGCAAATCCGCGCAAAAAGTAGCAAAAAAACGCAAAAAATGCATTTTTTGAAAAACAATTTGCATAAATTTGTATTAAAGTGTAACTTTGATTTCTTCATTAGTAGATCACTCTTAATTGTTGAACTAATTTTTGCAAAAAATGCTGTGATTATGCAAATGCGCGAAAAATATAGCAAAAAAACGCTAAAAATGCATTTTTTGAAAAAAAATTTGCATAAATTTGTATTAAAGGGGAGCTTTTGATTTCTTCATTACTATATCACTCTTGTGGAACTCATTTTTACAAAAACTAATGCAAATGCGAGAAAAAAGTAGCAAAAAAACGCAAAAAATGCATTTTTTGAAAAAAAAAATTGCATAAATTTGCATTAAAGTGGAACTTTTGATTTCTTCATTAAGAGATCACTCTTGTGGAACTAGTTTTTACAAAAACAGCTGTGATGGGAATACATGGGAATACGAATACAAGGGAATACAGGGGAATACATGGGAATACAGGGAAATGCATGGGAATACAGGGGAATACCTCCAGGAATACATACATTAAATCAATTGAATATATATAAGTAATAGTGCCAATCCATGGGTCTTACATGAAGTAGTAGCCTTTCTGTGGTTTGTGTCAAAATGGCGATAGAATTTGCAAAATTTATATGAAGGTAAATGTGCTTTTTTGTAAATAGTGATCATTTTTATGTTTCATAAAATAGTTTTTGTTCCTTTTGCAAAAATATTGTGGAAAAAACTGCTGTAAAAACGTGTTTTTTATAGAATAAAATCTCATGTTAGTTTTCAGTTTATAGGGTGGGATCGGAGATAAACACGCGCTTTGCAAAAGAATTTTTTTTCAGTGTAATTTTTTGGCAAAAATCATGGAAATATCAAAAGCAATAATACTGTTTCGGTGTTTCGGTGTTTCGCTTCGGTGTTTCGCTGTTTCGGTGTTTCGTTTCGGTGTTTCGTGGTTTAGTACTGCCCGTGACGAGAGCACGAAAGAAGTGAACTGTTATTGTTAAGTTAAATAATAGACATTATTCCATAGATACTGAGATTTACGCACGGAAATTCCATTTAGTAAATATTCGTTCGCTCACTGCTCTCAGACAATCAGAGACGCGAACGATGTTTCTCACTAGTGAAAATTCATCGTTTGCGCTCCTGATTGGACGTACGGTGTAAACTCACTAGTGAGTGAAAACCGTACGTCCAATCAGAAGCACGAACGGTCAAAGCTCACTGTCAACAAACTTTCAGGAGGCTTTGCTAGTCCAGAGCGAAAATGACTGCTCAACAAGGTTTAGGTGCTTCACCGGAAAAAAAAGGCCAATTAAAAATCCTTTAGAATTGCAAACGAAGCAAAATAAGAACGATGATGTGGAAAATACTTTTTTTAATTTGTGAATAATTCTACCATCTAAAACACAAATCGAGAAAAAACAGCTGGATGATTTCGCTGCCGAGACAACTCACTTATTCTAGTGCAAACGTCTGAAATATCTGCTACTTTCTATGGAAATAACCACAAAAACGGGAAACTAAAAGATGCCAGGACCTTTAAGGTACTCATCTGCTAAAGATATTGAATTTTTGAGTTAAGCCTTCATTGAAGAAACTTTGCCGATTGATCAAGAAACGACGCCGACGTTAGGCTGCTCTACCAAGCAACCAAACAACAATCCAATTAAAAAAAAACAAGCACCAAAAACACTGCTCTCCCCCAGAAAAAAAAACATAAAAAACGTTATAAGAACAGTGCAGTTTAATAACCAACAGTAGAAAGCCAGTCTGAATCGTCAAAGGGTACAAAAACGTTTTAATCAACTTTTTATAAGTTGCATTCGAGCGAAGGCTAAGTATGTCTGCAAAGTCGCCCACGACGAATGTAAATTAACTTGTCTTATGAAAACAAAATAATATTATTATTAAAGATATTATTTCATATTTGATTCTTTGGTGCATTATTTATTCGGGTTGTTATTTTAGTTTGTTTCAATCTTTAATTTTTTACCGGTACTAAGATTTTTTTTACATGACTGTGGTCTTATGTCGTGAGACACACTTTAGCTTGAAAAATTGCTTCTCTGATATAAGCTGACAAAAGTTGTCAAAAATTACATTTATAAATCTCAGTATCTGTGGAATAAATAAATTACACGATGGAAAACCTCGTTGATACGTATCAGAAAACTCACTCGTTCGCTGCGCTCACTCGTTCGTTTTCTTGATACTTCTCAACTTGTGCATAAAAACCGTGCGCGCGCATTTTCCATTGAGTAATCTCTATTTATCATAGTCTAGTGGATAATATTAGTTCTTAAATAACCGTATTATTCAAGATAGTAGTAATACACTTTAGATTAAACGTATGAATGTTTATTTTACATATACCGTTGTTTGTTTTCTTTGTTGGGAAGATTTGGGGTCGAATTGGGGTCGAGGTGAAGGGGCCTGGGTTCGGTCACGTGACACTGCTTTAAATACGGCATGGAAATTTACAAATTAAGGAACCTGGTTTTCCCTCTCACATTTCTCGTATTTCAATAAAATCTTCCATTGTTTTTCTGTTCAATAGTTTAAAAGCAATACTACTTGTCACAACCATAGCATGACAACTTTTTTTATTTTTTTTAGTTAGCTGAAGCTGTAACATTTTATAAAATTTATCATGGAATTTTAAAGGGCAAAAAGTAAGCAAATCTTTGATTCGTTTTTCGTTCGAGTAGTTTGAAAGCAATGTTGTTTGTCTCACTCGGGATAGCATTGGAAATGGTATGATTTTAATAAAGTTTGAATTAATCTCGCTCTCAACTTAATCATTTTTCAAACCCTGACGATGGAGGATACTCTCCAAAAGCTTGGTTACTTAGTAATTTTTACGTAGTCGGAACAAAGATTGCGATGTCTCGCCTGCCTAGGCTCTCCACCGATAGTCATGTTGAAGATCTGGCTGGCACATTTCAGTTGGAGCAGTTAGAATGTTTCCAGTTACCGCAGAAACAGTGCGGCAGCACACAGTTACCGATCCAGTCCTAAAAAAGGTATACCAATTATTCCAACATGGTCCTCCGAGCAAGACACTGGAAGCCGAACTTCAGCCATACTTTCGTATTCTGAAAGAGCTGTCCCTCAATCGAGTTTGTATCATGCGGGGTCATAGAGTCGTGGTCCCTCAAAGCCTTCAAACCCAGATTTTACAAGAGCTACACGAGGGCCACCTAGACATTGTCAAGATGAAGGTTATTGCTAGAAATTACGTTTGGTGGTCAAGGCTGGACCATAATATTGAAATCCTTGCAAGAAGCTGCGCGTCATGTCATATAACCAGGAACTCACCGCCCGCACAGCGACACCCATGGCAGTTCCCTTCGGCCCCATGGCAGAGAGTTCACATGGACTTTGCTGGCCCCATCGACAATTTCTATTTCCTACTGGTAATATGCAACCATTGAGGCCTTACGTAGCATGTTCGCCAGGTTTGGCATCCCAAGCACAGTGGTGAGTGACAATAGCCCCCAGTTTACCTCCGCTCAGTTCACGAAATTCACGTCCAGAAACGGCATTAGATACATCACTACTGTCCCGTATCACCCCGCAAGAAATGGACAGGCAGAAAGGTATGTACAGACCTTCAAAGAAGCTTATGGGACAGGGCATGGGACCATGTCACAAGAGATCACTAACTTCCTCCTACCCTATAGAAATTCTCCAAATGGAACTACGCTACTGTCCCCAGCACAGCTCATGTTCGGTCGACCACTCCGTACCCGTCTGGACCTGATAAGCCTACTTGACTCCTCCAAGAGAGCAAAAAAAAAAGGCCACTCTCAGCCTGCTCAATCTAAGCGTATTTTCGTTCCCGGAAAGGAAGTGTGGTACATAAATTTCGCCTAGAACGGAAGCAAATGGGCTGCGGGAACAGTAACAGCTCCCATTGGAAACGCCATTTACGAGGTGAAACCACAGTCTCATCCTGACTGTGCCGCGCGTCGACACATTGATCAGATTCTTCGAAGGGACCTTTTACCTGCATTACCGACATCTTCTCAGCAAATTCATACCCGAAGGTTTAGGAAACCAAGAGACAACACCTGGAGAAGCTCGTTCTACTGGGGAACAGGAGCCACCTATGCCGATGCGCAGATGAGGGGTCTCCCTGCTGAATTTGAGGGTTTGACGCCGAGTTTTAGGAACCCCGGAACCCGAACCAAGAAAATCATCTCGTGTTAACAAGGGCATACCGCCAGAGAGACTTGACTAGACTTTGGGATTCCTATGCAAGACCAGGCCTCAAGGCCAACGGCCGCCATCTTGTCTTCGTTGTTTGTACGTTGAAAACACGATTTAGTTTACACTTCAAAAAAAGGCTTGTTTTCTTCAATAAACACAGCAAAGAGAATTCTGTGTCCTTTATAAAAACTCAATCTAAGCTCTACATCACCCTTCTAAACCATTCAAGAACAAAAAAAAATTATTGTTTTATTTCGGAATTGTTAACCCCCTTTATATCGGGACTTTTAATATGAAAATTCAGTCGTGTAAAGAATATAAATCATCAGTATAGCTGTATCATATAGAGTGTACATCAACATGAAACAAAAACTGAGTTGGGAAAATGAAGAAGACAGCAGTGAAACCGAGGACAAGGAAAGTAAGGAAAAACTCGGGTAGTAGATCAAACGGTGCTGGGAAATATGAGAGCTAGAGTCAATAAGGCGAACAAATGGAGAACAAGGGAGATAAGAAGTAATTAAAAACGTCAAAGTTTTGTTCTGCGTGTTGAATAGCTTCTGACTGCTTGTACCGGTAGAGACTCTGGCTCGTCATTAGGACAGAACAGAACAGAACAGGACGGAACAGTACAGGACAGAACAGAATAGAACCGAACAGAAATTTTATTTTGTACCTTGTATGAATTTACACAGAATATCTTAATAAATGAAAATTATATATATGATTTCAGGTAAGGGTCCTAACAAATAACTTAAAAGCTAAAATACAGTTAGATACCAGGACTCTGTTGTAAAATTGTATGAGAATCAAAATCGAGCTAGGTTAAATAGATAATATATAAAATTTATATATATATGGTACATACAAACACATTAGTGAATACATACATATACACATACGAGTGCAAAGTTGCTTGCTCAGGGTATCAGGAGACCCTAAAAATCGATGTCCACAAAACGCCTTATAGCTCGCGAACTATTATAGTTACTACTATATAAGTATACATTTTCTTGAAGCTCAAAAAAAGGAAAATACAATGGTATAAACATTATTTTGATTAAATTAATTCTTATTTTTTAGATAAGTGTTTAGTGATTTTTCGACCGCCTCCCTCATATTTAGAAGTTCCAGGAACACGGGATCTCAATCGATCGTGTTGAAATGTTGCATCAATGTAGCTTCAAATGTCGAAACAAAAACGGTGTCTCAGTTTTTTGGTATCTTGCTTGTTTGTGAATTATTACAAATTTATGCAAAAAAGCTAAAATTTTCAACTTTAAAAACGAAACTTTTTGCAAAGAAAGCGTTAATCAAAAGAATAAGACACCGTTTTTGAGTTCGGACGTTCCTGTAAACAATAATGTAATTTGTTAGTTTGTGCAAAATAATCCCATGTTCCTGGAACTCCACGAAAAGAGGTGGTCAAAAATCATAAAACACCCGCTTAAAAATAATGAATAGATCACATCAAAACAATTTTTATACCATTATAATTTCCATTTATTCAGCTTCAAGAAATATATTCTTATATAGTAGTAACTAAAATAGTTTGCGCGCTATAAGACATTTTAAAACATCGGTTTTTAAGGTCCCCTGATACCTTAAACTAAGTAAACTTCTCTCATAGAAAATATACAGAAAAAACGTTAAAACAAACGAACTATGGTAACCAAAGAAACACACTGGTGTTTGGAATAGTATCAGACAAAGTAAGAAGTGAGGCAATATCAAAGGGAAATAAACTTACATTCAAACAAGTTTACGACCTAGCAAAGACAAACGAAAGTACAAAGAACCAAATGCAAGCAATAACACAGCAATCAGTCATTAGTGATGTAAAAACTAGGAGAAAACATCAGAATCAATCCAGGAGAGTTACAGAACCTACAGCTACCACGATGCCATATCAGGATAATCTCAAAGGAAAGTGCACCAACACCAAAAGGCAACAAAGCTCTCGTAGGTACAAGTTCAACATCGAAGGATGCTATGGGTGCGGAAACACACATGATCCAACTGGTGCACAGCTGCTAATGCCCGTTGTCAATATTGTAAGAAGGAAGGCCACTTCAAGAAAGTGTGCATGAAGCGCAGGCTCAAACAAGTCAACGAAATTGTGAAAAGCCAAGACTATAACGGCGAAGACATCCATCTCCAAGAGAATGATAGCTGCACTGATCAATCAGACAACGACAGTGACCAGGACTACGATACCAGTGAAAATGACGATGCCCCAATCACAGTAACAATATGTTCTATCGCATCTGCCGACACAGCCGATGAAGAAAGCGACTACCTAGAAAAGCTATTCGCCACCGTCAGAATCAACGACAAGCGCAACTTGAAGGTAAAGGTCGACACAGGAGCAGATACCTGTGTCCTGACCACCGAGAATTTGCAAAGTCTAGACCTATCCCTCGTCCTTCATCCAAGCCAAAATAAACTATAGGGATATACTATCGAGAATACTATCGAGAACATAGGGACAGTCGAACTTAATGTCACCTTCAAGAACACTTCCACCCTGGTCAAGTTCAACGTTGTAAATGCCCCTGGTCATCCCTCTATAATAGGGTGTTGACAAGCTCAACAGTTGGGAATGGTCACTGTCAACATACATGAGCTTGCCTCCAGTAGCAAGCTCTCCAAGGTGAAAGAAGCCGCACAATCTGGTAGTCTGACATAATCTTTTGTATTAGAAGAGTATGCTGAATGTTTCGCTAGTCGACAACCCAAGTCCAGTAGTCCATCCTTCCTCTGTATAAAGACGAACTAGAAAGGATGATCAAAGACGATATCATTGTAGCAGTACCAGAACCAACAGAGTGGGAAACTCCATAATGTGCAGCATCAAAGAAAACAGCGATGGTGAAAAGAAAGTCAGACTGTGCCTTGATCCAAAAGATCTTAACAACAACATTCAGCGAGAGCACTACTACAAAACAACCATCGACGAGATACTTCCCCAATTGCATGATAACAAATTCTTCTCAGTCGCCGAAACTAAGAAAGGCTATTGGCATTTCGAATTAAATGAAGAATCCTGAATACTCTGTGCCTTCAATATACCATTTGGGCGGTTTCGGTTTAAGAGACTGCCGTTCGGAGTCAAAGTGTCCCAGGACATTTTACAACGAAAACTCGATGAAGTCTACCAAGGCATCGCAACCGTCACTAATGTAGCGGATGATGTCATCATCTTTGGTGCTACGCAAGAAGAACACGATCAAGCATTTGCTGATATGCTTGATGTCAGCAGAGCTAACAGTGTGAAACTGAATCCAGAAAAGCTACAATTCAAGAAACCAAAATTCCACTTCTTTGGATATATACTGAGCACCGATGGTATCTCCCCAGCAGTCGACAAACTTGAAGCAATCAAGAACATCACTGCACCGACAAATGCAAAGAAACTCCACTCCCCACTTGGCATTGTCACTTACCTGAACCGTTTTTTTTTTTTTTTTTCAAAGAAGCTACTTGATCTCACAGCTCCTCTTCGAGAACTGATCAAGAATAACACCCATTTCAACTGGGAAGAACGTCATCAGACTGCCCTTAACAATATTAAGAAAGAACTTTGTTTTGCTTAAGCGATTTCATTTTATGATCCAAACCCTGAGACGACTACGATACTGCAGTGCAATGCAAGTATGAAAGGACTAGGTGCGTGGCTCCGACAGGTAGACCGGAACGGTAATGAGAAAATAGTTGCAATGGCATCACGTTCCCTCACCGACACAGAAACCAGGTACTCCAACATAGAACGGAAATGTCTAGCTGTGAATTTTGGTCTGGAGAAATTTGAGTACTACCTACTCGGCCGACATACCATGGTAGAAACATACCACTCCCCATTGGAGCAAATATTCACGAAGAACATTAACCAGATTCCAGCCAGAGTACAAAGGTCAGTCCTGAGGTGCTTGAAATACGACATTGAAGTTAAGTACAAGCGTGGATAGTTCATCCCAGTTGCTGATGCGTTGTCACGCGTCTGCCCTAAAGGCAGCAGCTCAGCACCAACTAAAGATCATGTCAAGGTCAGCCAGCAAATAGAATCGACTTTATCACTGTTAACACACAGCTTGTCAGTCTAGACGATGTCAGAAAAGCTGCTGCAGTGGATCCTACTATGTGTTTGTTGAGAGCTACCATCTACCAAGGATGACCAAGATATAGGAATCAATGCCCTGAAGAACTGTGGGAGCACTGGAACTTCCGAAGTGGTTTGGTTTTTGAAGACGGTCTAACTCTGAAAGGAGACAAGTTGCTGATTCCCGATTCACTGCGCAAGCAAGTCCTGAAAAGCATCCATACAGGCCACCAAGGCGAGACAAAGTGCCACCTTCTCGCACGCCAATCAGTTTACTGGTCAGGTATGACCACCGACATACGCCAGGTTGTAAAGAGTTGTGAGGTCTGTAACAGATACCATGCAGCCCAGCCAAAACTACCATTGTTGCAACCTGACTTGCCATCAAACCATGGGAGAAGATAGGAGCAGACCTGTTTCACTTCAAAGGTTCAGTGTATCTCATGATAGTGGACTATTATTCAAGATTTCCTGTTATACATCGCTTAAACAACATGCAAGCAAGTACAGTTTCAGCGCAGTTCACAAGCGTACTCTCTGAATATGGGATACCATCCACAATACACCTCACAACTATAAAGTGATAAAGTCGATTCTATTTGCTGGCTGACCTTGACATGATCTTTAGTTGGTGCTGAGCTGCTGCCTTTAGGGCAGACGCGTGACAATGCATCAGCAACTGGGATGGACTATCCACGCTTGTACTTAACTTCAATGTCGTATTTCAAGCACCTCAGGACTGACCTTTGTACTCTGGCTGGAATCTGGTTAATGTTCTTCGTGAAAATTTGCTCCAATGGGGAGTGGTCTGTTTCTACCATGGTATGTCGGCCGAGTAGGTAGTACTCAGCACCTACCATCGCCTTACGAGCTCTTAACAGGTCGAAAGCCGAAGTCAATTCTACCAAGCAGCAGTAGTAACCTAAAAAGGAACTCATACAAAGAGTGAAGAACATCAGCAACAAAACGCACTAAGACAAGAAACACAAGCAAGCTCTTATAACAGGACAGCTTCGAAGGATAAGCCTGTACTACCTGACTCAGAACCTGTCTACGTCAGGAACACTTTAAAGGACATCTGGGAACCCGGTATTATTGTTAACCGTCATCGCGCAGAATGCTTTTGTTCTCGGGGACATTTACTTACGGTGCTAAATTATTCCCACTAGCCATAAATATGAATAAATCAGTGTGATGAAAGGTTGTGATTGGTTGTTTTATCTCTGCTAATTTGAATATTTCTTCCGACAAAGCTACAAGCAATTACGGACACAGGGTTTCAGAGTTCAATACCAAAATCCACCTATTGTTGTCTTATCCGCTTATTGTTTACGTGCGTGTCAAAATGTTAACAATAAGAAAAATTCGCAAGTCTACACCAACTATAAAGAAATAATAAACTAATAATTTTCACTCAGCACATTTTGTTCGAATTTGATATTAAACATTCGCTATATGAGTAGTTTGAGCGCTCTTTAATAAAGGAATTTTTCTAGCTAAATGGCGCGTTTACATATGATAGGCCAAACTTATATCAAATGAAACTTTAAATTGTGTAGTTTGTTTCTGTTTGTGACTTTTTTGATACGTTTATTAAACCAGACTTGTTTAATTTAAGCAAAATAACATTCAAAATGACCTTCTCACAAACTCGAAACATGAAGGCGACAACTCGAGTTCAAATGAGTTGTTTAAAATATCAAATGGAAACTTAAAATTCGTAGTTTGTTTACTTGTGACTTTTTTTGATGCGTTCATAAACCAAATTTGTTTGAAAGCAAAAAACCCTCATAATTTCACAAACTCGAAATGTGAAGCCGCCGACAACTCCGTAGTTGTTTTTAAAATTTATTTCTTTTCCAATCTCAATGAAACTTATATCAAATGAAACCTTAAAATGTGTAGTTTGTTTGTTTGTGACTTTTTTAAATAGCCTTCTCACAAACTCAAAAACTATAGCTGACAACTCAAATTCGAATGAGTTGTTTCAAATTCATTTCTTGAGACTTTTGCAGCTGCTTCAAACCAACTTTCGATTTCAGCTTTCCGAAAGAGGTAATTATAAACTCAGATTAATTAATCTTGATCTTCACTATCAATACGTTGAGTTAATTACGCAAATCACTGAAGACAAAAAAAATATCACTAGAAACCGACGAACAGCAGTTTGTAGAATGACAAGATAGATGTAGCTTACTTGACGTATAAACGAAAATGAATTGATTTGGAACGACTTCAGGATTGCGGTGTTGTCACTAATTCCGCCTTTGTGTCAAAACACAAAAGAAAATATCACAAATTGGGTGCAAATTCAAAAAACAAAAGGCCAATTAACTAAATAATCTGTACGGTAACTTCAAAGAAACATCGACCGTAGCAAACTGTGTTGAATATATGTGAATATTGGTTTACATACAAATTAGCACTGAAATTGCCCTTTTTTGAAGATGAAAAAGAGAAATGTTTGAAAACAAATTTTCCCAACTTACAGGGTGCTAACGATAGATAAATATCTCATCTTTAATTTGCACCATGTTCATTTTTTTAGTTATTTGTCGAAATCAGTGTAAACCAGGTTTTACATAGCAAGGTCTGACCATTTTAAGCACTTTTCTTTGTAAATGTGACTAGATGGCTCATTAACGGCTCATTAACTACGCTGTCGGCGTTTTGAATCTGGCGCCAGAACAATAGAAAAGTCCCGTGTGTGTCCATGTATTCTGCGCGATGCCCAACACTGACAAAGAACCCAGAACATATGGTGTAAAAGTCAACACACACGTACACGAGAACATTTGCGCCCAAGACAAAACAGTGGATATGCAAACAAGACAGACCATGCTGCAATATCATGTCCTCCAACTCCAGAGCACGCTGATCCAGCCGAACAAGATGCGGGAAATCAGGACATTGACAAAGTTACAGCCCCGGCAATGTTGACAGAATCTCATGCAGCCTTGACCATGCCCTCTGGAACCAGATCCTTTGAGATGAAAAACCAAACGACAAGATCTGGTCGAGTGACAACAATCCCTCAAAGATTTAGGGAATAAATAAAGAACTTTTTAATAACTTAAACCAAGGACCATGAACTTTCTTTACTTATACGTTAAAACACTGTTGTATTAAGTATTTTGTTAAGTTTGTTAAGAAGGGGATGTTATAGTATAATATGATGTAGAGTAAGACTGGGGCCTAGTTTTGGACACTCAGTCAAGATGGCCGCTCGTGGATATTAAACCTTCAGTCAAGCTTCGTGTTGAGTGCCCAACACACGCTAAGAAAGGAAAGCTTGAAATCCAACAACACTGTTCAACTTTACTTGTATACTACATAGTCATTTAGCCTAGTGGGTGGTTTTCTTTCGCCGCTGCTTCTTCTCACTGGATTTGGTGGTTTATCTTCTTGTTGTTATTCTACACAGCTATCACCATCTTCATCGCTTGGATTCTGAGTTGTATGAGGTATTTGTTGAAAATTGAGAACAGTTCCTGGCGATTGCCTTCTCCCCATTAGACGCTGTGATCATCGTTCCTTTCCTCTCTTGGATGACTAAAGGTATTGGACTGTAAGGTGTACTTAGCTTGTTCTGCTTAGGCTGATGCACCAAAACTGTATCTCCAGGCTTTAAGGTATTCTCTTTTGCACTCACTTTCTTATCTGCATACTCTGCCATTTTCATCTTTGCCTGTGCATCCTTTAGCTGTATCATTTCTGTTAGTGGTATGGTTGATGTAATTTGTGGAAGTTCTGTCTTAAGTCTTCGTTTGTTAAGTGCTTCACTAGGTGAAATACCGGTTGATGAGTGTGGAATGGCACGGTACTGACGTAGAAGTTTGTACAGCTCTTGCTTCCAGTTCTTATGTTCTAAGTGGGCGGCTCTGATGGATTTCTCTAGTACAGTCATAAATCTTTCTTCTTCTCCATTGGCTTTCGGCCAACAAGGTGTAATTTTCTTATGATAAAATCCAGAGTGTTCTGCGTGTGCTGTAAATTCTGCACCATTGAAAGGTGGACCATTGTCACTTTTGACTACGTCTGGAATTCCTTGTCGAGAAAAGATTGCATCTAGTTTAGGAATAACTGCACGAGCTGAAGTTGACGTGAGTATCTCAACTTCTGGAAATCGACTATATTCATCAATGACAACCATAAGATGATCACCTGACGGAAAGGGTCCGCAAAAGTCAATTGCTACTTCTTTCCAGGGTCCTGTTGGAAGGTTTGTTGACTTGATTGATTCTACCGTTGCCTTGCTATGAGTTGTAGCTTGACAAGCTAGACAAGTACGTACTTTGGTTTCAACAACTTTATCTATTCCGGGAAACCACACTTTCTCTCGAAGCAGTCCTTTGGTTTTGACAATTCCTTGGTGTCCAATATGTGCTAAATCAACTGCTTTTGCTTGTAACGATTTAGGAACAACAATTCTGTGTCCTCTTAGTATTATACCATTAAAAATGAATAGTTCATCTTTGACGTTCTTGTATTCTTGAACTGCAGGGTCTGACCAGTCTTCGATAGCTTTCATTAAAGCTTGCATGAACGTGTTCATTCTGGTCTCTACTTTGACTTCTTGTAGTGTCATGGCTTTAGGAATTGCATTGCTGCGAACGTAGTTAACATAGTCTTCAGCAATGAGTTCAGTTACGGGTTCCTCTGAGTTTGGGTGTCTGCTTAGAAAGTCCGCTGGGTTTTTGTCATCTCTTCCAGGTCTGTAAGTAATGTTGCAGTTGTATGGAGTTAGCCGAAGTTTCCATCTTTCAATGCGAGCGGACGCTGGTTTGTGGTTGACAAAGATTCCTTGAAGTGGCTTGTGATCTGTAACAACAGTAAATGATGATCCATATACGTACAGGTGGAATTTCTCTATTCCCCAGACAGCTGCTAGCAGTTCTCTTTCAGTTTGTGAGTATCGCATTTCAACGTCACTTAAGGCTCGGCTTGCGTAATTGATAACTTTGTCTTCTTGTAAAAGGATGGCTCCAAGGGCTACCGGGCTTGCATCTACAACAAGTTCTGTGTGTTTGGTTGGGCCAAAGTATGCCATAACTTCATTGCCTGTAAGGGCTTGCTTGACTTTATCGAATGCATTCTGTTCCTCTTCTTCCCACTTCCAGGGTGTCTCTTGTCGTGTCAGTAATCGTAGGGGCGCTGTAATATCTGCATAGTGCTCAATGTATCGTGATACGTATTGTGCCATACCGAGGAAGCTCTTCACTGCACTTGCGTTTTGTGGTGGACTAGCATTTTTGATGGCTTTAACCTTTTTATGGGTCGGGTCTCATACCATCAGTACTGAAAATGTGGCCATAGAATGAAATTTCTGGTTGTGAAAACTTACATTTGTCTTTGTTGAGACGCACATCCATTTATTTAAGTCTTGTAAGTGTAGCATGAAGGTTTTTGTCGTGCTCGTCTTGATCTTTGCCGTATACGATAATGTCGTCAGACAGGTTTTTGCATCCTTGTAATCCTGAGAGGATTTCCTCAAGAGCACTTTGGAAAATTTCAGATGCAGAATTTACTCCAAAGATGAGGCGTTTGAAACGTCTTAGTCCTTTGTGTGTGGGGAAGGTTGTGATGTGTCGGCTTTCAGGATCTAGCTCAAACTGATGATAACCAGATGATAGGTCGAGTTTACTGAAGCATGTGGCTCCATTAAGATCTGCTGCAAGTTCATCTAGAGTTGGCATAGGATGTTTCTCTCTTTGAATAGCATGGTTTGCTTCACGCATATCAACACAAATTCTCACTTCCACAGACTTTTTTGGAACAACAACGATTGGGCTGACCCATGGAGTCGATCATGTGACTTCTTCAATGATGTCTAATTCTTCGAGTCGTTTGAGTTCTTTTTCTACATCTGCTCTGACATGGAATGACGATGAGGTTGTTGTTTGGGAGGGATGCTGTCGTCGATGTGTAGTTTGATAGATTTGCCTTTGACTTTCTTCACTCGTTCAAATAAACAATAAAATTATTTAAGCATTGAGTCGAGGTTGTGTTCCTTCTGACTTGTGATGGCGTTTATCTTTATTTGTATAATACCGAGTTCCTTTGCTGTATTGTAGCTGAGTAGGTTCTCTGCGTCTCCTTGAACTACGTGTAGGATGGCTGTTGTATCTTGAGACTGAAAACGAATCGTTAATCAAGTTTACTGTCGCGCCTGAGTCGATCATCACTTTTACTGGACTATTTTCAATAAGTATTTGACAGGATGGCAAGTTTGGGCAAGTCGGTTGTTTTACAGTATATAGATATTCTTCTTCTGAGTCGCTTTCTTCTTCGTTGTCTTGCGTGACGTTTCGAACATGTTTGTTGTTTACTGGATTTGTTCTGCAGATCTTTGCAAAATGACCGATTTTTCCACAAGAACGACATTTTTTATCTTTCGCTGGGCATTCCCTTTGATGAGGAAAATTACCTCCACAACGATAACAGGCTAGTTTCTTGTTTGAATCGTCCTTTCGCTTGTCTTCACCGTTGCGTGACTTTAGCTGTCTGTCACGTGGTCTTGCTCTGTCGACCGTGTGCTTGGCGGGCTTTCGATGGAATTTCTTTGTATCTGTCACTGTATTTACTTGAGATTCTGACTTTTCTACTTGAGTTGCTTGCGATTCACTAAGCTCCAAAGCACGACCGTGTTGTAAAAGTCGAAGTTTTCACGCAAAGCTCGTCGTCTTAGGGCATTTGAAGTGCATGTAAGGATGATGTGTTCTGCAAATTTCTTTGTCGGCATTAGCGAACTCACATGTTTTGGCGAGTTGTCGTAATCTCGTGTGATACGTATCAAGGGATTCTTCTTCCTTCTGTTTAGCGGAGCGAAAGGTATATACTTCGTATGCAATGTTGACATGAGGGTTAAAGTATTCGTTAAGCTTCTCAACAGCTTTCTTGTAGTCTTTTTCGTCGCCAGTATCGGCAAGCGTGTCAAAAATGTCGTCGACCTCGGAACCTGCATAATGTAAAAGTAGCGCTCTTTTCTGCTTTCCATCTTCAAGTTTGAGTCCAACGAAGGGCGGTTCAAGTCTCTTGAGCCATTTTTCCCATCGCGGACAGGCATTGCCATCTAAATGGACGTCAAACGGAGGAAATTCAGGGAGATTCAGAGCCATCCTCGTCTCCAGTTGTCACGTTGCCCGTAAAAGTACATTTAATTAGCTCACAATATGCGCATATGATTTACATTAATTATGACAATTATAGTAACAACATGACAATCACTTGCCAAATTTTTTTGATAATTAATAGATATTCAGCTATGCCAGAAAATTTCAAGCTATACCGAACTATCTGATATTAGTTCTGTTGATTGGGATGATGTAATATAAACAATATTAATACAAAATTCTCTTTATTTTATTCCAAAATTTCACACATAGTAGACAGTCATCTGCCACTAATATCTATTAGTAAACGATCCATCAAAGCTTTAACAAAACCCTGGATTACTTCAGGAATTAGAAAATCAAGCAGAATAAAAAAAATGATTTATTCAAAAAAAAATTATTAAAACTAATTCCAGTTTATATCATGAGAGATTTAAATATTATTGTAACAGGATCAAAATATAGTCTTGAGGCTTTCGTGCTCGGTCATATTAAATCGTTGAAGTCGGCTTTTCGGATTGAGACACGTGGAGTTGATGAGTATTAACGTTTCGGCTACGCTGTTGTAGTCTTCGTCAGAATATATTAGAAACAGGATCGGTCCAAGTACAGATCCTTGCGGAATTCCACAATTTACTATTTTTAGATCTGAATAGTATAATAATAACATATTGACTACGCGTATTAAGATATGAAGTAAACCACAGTAGTACTTTAAGGGACCGAATTAGCCGGATTTCCAGGAGCAATTTTCAGGAGCAAGAAATCACGTGACAGGGATACCGGAAGTCACAAAGAGTCACGCAATACCAAAGGAAGCCCACAATAAATATTAGCGCGCATGCGCTCATGAAACACCGGAAGTCATTTTGACGTTCGCGCAAGCGCAATGTCGAGTTCGGAAGTCAGTGAGAATATAATCTGAATAATCAAATGAATGGCGGTAAATTCGAAATGACTCAGCAGTTTGATTGTTAGGTGTGTTTGGACAAGTTTCATTCTGTGTACAGGATTAAAGTAGGCTATACAACGGGAGAGTTCGAAGAGCTCGACCATGACATTGATGGCAATAATTGCTAGTCAGCAATGGAAGTTTTGTACAAGCTTGGACCTAGAGGGTATCGTGCTTCAGTTATTAATTCTATAGGCAAGTTCAGATTAGCGAAAACAAAATCCATAGCTACTCCATTTCTTTTTACGACAATCAAAGGTAGCGCTAGGATACTTGCAACACTTTGCCAAGTAGGCATTCCTCAGAGTCCATATGAAAGAACACAAAACATAAAAAACGTAAAAGAATTAGCCAAATGCTCTGGTATGTTAATTTTTATTAAAAACAAATTTCACAATCGATTTACGCTTCACAACCTGCCATGTTAACAAAAGTAGGGATTAAATATTTGTTTATCGTACAACATTAGTATTCGTGTTTTATTGTTTAAAATTTGATGTTTGAACCTGTCTAATTAACTGACTTTAGCTAGACAGAAAGCTTACAGCTTACACCTTCATTTGAAAGTGCTTCTTGAACTGCCGCTTTCACAGTCGAATCGTTAGCATTAATATTGATCCATTTAATATTCCCATTAGTTTTATGTTTTATCTTTACCGGCCAGTAAAGTCCACCTCTGATCGTGACGCCTGGTTGATAAGGATAGTACGGATTGCGAGAGGTTTGGTACATTTCCACAATGTCATATCCTTGTGGAACACTTTTCACTGTTTCTACTTTATTTGTGTAATTCTGCCACACAGAAACTACTGCATCGGACAAGAAAATAGGTGCAGCCTGTGTTGAAAAATATTTTGAGCAAACAACGGAATGCACTCCTTTAGTGGGTTCCTTTGAGTTGTTGATACTTGAATATACGTGACATTTCCAATGACTTGTTTATCTATCAAGTTTGTTGTCAACCAGTAAGTAACCATATGGCTTTGCTGTTTCTCGGTAATAAGCTTCCATAAAACGATCACGATGTTTGTCGAACATTCGATCTACCACCAGGCCAATTTGTTTCCTGTCGCTAGGGCTTCGGAAAAGAGCAATATACTGGGCATTACGGCTTATATCAGTATTATACTTTCCTTTAGGAAACATATTCTGTAATAAGAATATTACACTAGCGTTTCTATGGCGAGCTTGTGTAAAAAAACCTTGAAACGATTGGACTATCGGTAGCTTCAGCCATCAAATCGTCCAGGATGATAATGTTATTAAAACGAATATCAATTTCACTTAAATCGTTAGAAAAGTCAGGTAATCCTTGTGAAAACAAAATTTCGTTCTTGAATCGTTTCTTGATCGTCTCGTAGCTGTCTTGCCATTGGGTGTAAAACCATGTGTAATATATTCATACGTCACTGTATTACCCAGTATGCTTTGCGAAATAGAGAGAAGTTAATATAATACGAGTCAAGTGTTGTGCATCTCTTCACTTAGTCTGTAGAAAATACTACATTTTGGCGACGAGGATTGTGTTTTGGAAACACTCACGTGCAGTCTGTGTACGGCTCGTAAAGTCTGTGATAAAAAAAATCGAAATCGAGCGACAAAGGACGGTTGTCCAATGGAAAACTGATTGAGCACGTGCGTTTGACATCCAGAGCAAGATGGCTGCCAGTGCACTTTTTGGTCGTGTTGGGGAATTTACTCCCGAACGAGAAACGTTCAGCTCTTATGTTGAAAATATGGAGATGTTTTTCACGGCGAACAATATAGTTGAAGAGTCTGGTGAGGACAAAGCTGCTAAAAATTTGATAGTCAGAGACAGAAAGAGAGCCATTTTCCTCACCGAGATTGGACCTGATGTCTACACCACGTTGAGCAATCTTGTTGCACCCAAGAAACCAAACGAAATGCCTTTAGATGACATCATAAAATGTCTGGAGAAACATTACGATCCAAGTCCACTGGAAATTGCTGAAAGTTTCCACTTTGGCACTCGAAATCAAAAACAAGGCGAGTCAGTGAATGATTTCATCGTAGCTTTAAAAAACTTTTCATCCATTGCAATTACGGAGACTTTCTTAATCGAGCACTGCGAGACCAATTCGTATGTGGACTTAACAACACAAAAATCCAAAACAAGTTACTCAACACCACTGATCTAACCTTTGACAAAGCTTGTCAAATTGCTAAAGCGATGGAAATGGCGGAGAAAAACACGCAAGAATTACACCCTACCGGAGAAAGTACACAGGGAACAGTTCATAAACTAGTAACCAAGGAAGAGAACACTAAAGAATACTCTGTAAAGGCAACCGTTGCCAAGGATGAACGATCTTGTTATAGATGTGGAGGGAAACATAACTCAAATAATTGTAAGTTTAAAAATGCAAAATGCTTTAATTGTTCAAAAATTGGACATATCGCTTCAGTATGTCGTAGTAAGAGTGACGAGAGTAAACTAAATTCAGCCCAACAAAGAGGCAATGTTCATAATGTAAGTCATAGTGATGAGGATAGTGATGAATTAGGTATGTTTTCTGTTGAGACAACCATGTCCAAGAATCAAAAGTACAAAGTAATTATGACACTAAATGGTCGCATGTGTGAAATGGAAGTCGATACCACCGCAGACCGCTCCATTATGAGTAAAAGTACATATATGCAGAATTTTAGTTATAATTCCCTTTTACCCTCAAGTGCTACGCTGAAAACATACACAGGTGAAATACTAAACGTGTGTGGGGAGATAGTGTGTGATGTAGTGTACAAGGATCAGAAATACTCTCTACCCATCTTAGTGGCAAATTATGAAAAGAAACCCACCCTGTTAGGTAGGGACTGACTTAGTAAAATAAAATTTAAGCGGGAAGAAATATTTTGTGTTCAGTCATTAGGATCCTCTATGGAAGAAAATCAGCTCAACAACTTACTTTCAAAACACAAGGTGCTGTTTGAGGAAAGTTACGAAGGCCTCCAGGGTTTCGAGGCACACATTACGATGAAAGAGGGAGCAAAACCCATATTTTTTAAGCCAAGAAAGGTCCATTATGCACTGAAGGAAGCCGTTGAGAGTGAGCTAGATAAACTATAAAAGCATGGAGTTATAATAAAGAAGGTTGATAGGTCAGACTGGGCAATCCCATAGTGGTTGTGCATAAAGCAGATAAGTCGGTAAGAATTTGTGGGGACTACAAAGTCACAATTAATCAATCTGTTGAGGATGAACCATATCCCCTACCAACAACACAGGATTTGTACACTGCCCTTGGTGGTTCTAAGATTTTCAGCAAGTTAGATTTATCTCATGCTTATGCGCAACTTAGTGTAGATAAGGATAGTCAGGAGTACCTCAATACCCATAAAGGGCTTTACTCATACACAAAGCTTCCATATGGTGTAAAATCTTCCCCAAAAATCTTTCAGGAAAAGATGGATAAAATCCTACAAGGGGTAGAAAAATGTGTTTGCAAGCAGGATGACATCTTAATTGGCGGAACAGACAAACAGGAAAACCTGAAAATTCTTTCAGAGGTGTTAGATAGGCTGCATAAGTATAATGTTCACTTAAAGTTGTCGAAATGTGAGTTTATGAAACAAGAAGTCATTTACTTAGGTTTAAAAATAAGTGCAGCCGGTTTGCAGCCTGTTGAAGAGAAAATTGAGGCTGTCAAACAAGCACCAGTGCCACGAGATGTTGGTGAACTGAGGTCATTCTTAGGAATGATTCAGTATTATCACTCCTTCCTTCCTGATCTAGCCAGCACTCTTGCACCTCTTCATGAGCTATTGAAAAAGGATGTACCATGGCTGTGGACTGAAGAATGTCAAAAAGCATATGATGCTTGTAAGCAAGGTCTAACGAGTGAGTCATTGCTTGTTCATTATGATGTTAATAGGGAATTACGGTTGGCTTGTGATGCCTCTAGCTATGGCCTTCGGGCCGTTATAAGTCATGTGATGGATGATGGGAGGGAAAGGCCCATCGCGTATGCCTCTAGAACTTAATCCAGTAGTGAGAAAAAATATGCACAAATAGAACGAGAGGCTTTGTCAATCATTTATGGTATTAAAACGTTTCATCAGTTCCTGTATGGACGGAAGTTCACTCTTGTTACTGATCATAAACCCTTGTTGTCTATTTTGGGGGCAAAGTCAGCCATACCTACTCTGGCAGCAGCTAGGATGCAGAGGTGGGCTTTGATCCTCTCGGCTTATGATTATGAAATTGTATTTAAGCGGTCTGAAGATCATGCTAATTGTGATGATTTATCTCGATTGCCTCATAAAGACTCAGCATTAGGTAGTGAAAGCACAATTTATAAAGTGAGTGCAATTGAGGATGATTTTCCAATTGTAGCTAAAGATATTGCTAAGGAAACCCAACATGATTCAGTGCTGGGAAAGGTCTTTCATTTTGTTATGTCAGGCTGGCCAGAGAAGTGTGAAGATGAAGAAATCAAACCATATCACACTCGTAGGTTTGAACTGTCGTGTGAGCAGAATTGTGTTCTGTGGGGGTCAAGAGTGATCATCCCATTTACATTAAGAAGTAAAATGCTAAAAGAGCTGCATTGGGAACATCCAGGTATTTGCGGGATGAAAGCTATTGCCCGCACATGTGTTTGGTGGCCTAAAATGGATGAGGAAATAGAGGAGACTGTAAAAGGCTGTAGTGTGTGTCAGAGTATCAGAAGTGCTCCACCCTGTGCACCTTTAATTCCTTGGAAATGGCCTACAAGACCATTTCAGAGGATACACATCGATTTCTGTCAAAAAGACAGTGACAATTTTCTGGTGGTTGTGGACAGCCACTCAAAGTGGTTAGAGGTTCAACACATGACCTCTACAAAGGTTGACAAAACCATAGATGAGTTACGTTTGGTTTTTGCCACTCACGGTTTACCTGAGGAAGTAGTTTCAGATAATGGTCCTCAGTTTGTGTCTTTTGAGTTCACTGGGTAAAAATGGAATAAAACACACTTTAGTCCCCCCTCACCATCCACAATCTAATGGAGCGGCAGAGAGGTCTGTGAGAGTTGTGAAAGAGGCATTGATTAAGCAGGTGCTTGAGGGAAACAGGGGAATGCCCATGAAGCATACGCTGGCTAATTTTCTTCTTAGGTATCGCACCACTCCACACAGCACCACTGGAGTAGCTCTTGCTGAGCTTATGGTTAAGAGAAAACTAAGAACTAGATTGAGTTTAGTTAAGCCTGATGTGGCACAATTTGTGGAGACTAAGCAAGCTAAACAAAAGGAGTATAAAGATTCCAAACTCAGTAATGAGAGATTATATGATATATCAGATAAAGTGCGAGTGAGAAACACAAGATCTAGATCTCAATTAGACAAATGGATTCCAGGGAATGTAGTCAAAGTTTGTGGTCCCCGGACTCATATTGTTAAAACAGGATGTCGTAATAGATATGTCCATACTGATCACTTGATTAAGGCGTATGATGACCAGCAGGAGAAAGTTATTGAGCCAGAGATCACCATTCCTGAATCAAGTGAACAGTTTGGGTTTGAAAACAAGGACAAATCACTATTAGATGTATCAGATAGTGTAATACAATTTCCTGAACAGTCAGTGAAAATACTCCAGTTGTATTAAGAAGATCTCAGAGAATCAGGAAGCCGGTTAACAGGCTTGATCTCTAAGTTGTTATGTTTACACAGTTATGCATCATATGTATTGTTGTAGTTAATTTGTTACTGAAACTCTGCTTTGTTTTTGTGGGGGGAAATAGTGTAATATATTCATACGTCACTGTATTACCCAGTATGCTTTGCGAAATAAAGAGAGAAGTTAATATAATACGAGTCAAGTGTTGTGCATGTCTTCACTTAGTCTGTAGAAAATACTACACCATGAAATTCGGCGCTTTTTCTTTTCTTTGAATTCTATGCGATCATTTTCCAACATTTGCTGAACAAAACAAGTCTTTCCACTTTGTGTTGGACCAACAACGAGCAATGAAAACTTGTGTCGAAAGTTAAAAGTGGGATACGGTGCAGTGACCAACTCTGATTTTGGACATTTGGTTTTGACCAGTGTCAATGGTCTTGTAATTATTCTTTTCTTTTTAGAAAATGTTTTAGTTGATGTTTTGAATGATGGTACGGGCCTCAAAGAAAGAGGCTCATTTCTTTGTCCAGAGAATGGAGCCATTGCAAGCCAATGTTTTCTTTTATATTCATAAAGATTGGGAACTAACCGTAGATGCGGTCGAAGTAAGGTCGAAGCCAGGTCGAAGTCAGGTCGAAGTCAGGTCGAAGTCAGGTCGAAGTCAGGTCGAAGTCAGGTCGAAGTAAGGTCGAAGTAAGGTCGAAGTCAGGTCGAAGTCAGGTCGAAGTCAGGTCGAAGTAAGGTCGAAGCCAGGTCGAAGTCAGGTCGAAGTCAGGTCGAAGTCAGGTCGAAGTCAGGTCGAAGTCAGGTCGAAGTCAGGTCGAAGTCAGGTCGAAGTAAGGTCGAAGTCAGGTCGAAGCCAGGTCGAAGTCAGGTCGAAGTCAGGTCGAAGTCAGGTCGAAGTCAAGTCGACTTCGGTTCGATTTCTGGTCAGTCTCAAAACGGTCTAGGGTTAGTCTATACTTGCACTAATAAGATAACAAAAAAATGATAAAAGTTATTTAATCAATCATTCAGTCAGCCTCGTCGTTAAACGTTTGTTTGAATATCCCATAGTAGTAACACAACGGTGGTAGTATAAAAGGAAGAAGATTCAGCCTCATTTATTTCAGTTCTCGTTCTCAGTTAGATAAGATCAACATGTCTCATTCTCAGATAGACATAGAATGATAGGCATCATATTCCCGATGCATGCTAGCCTCAAGTGCTCAGACGTAAATTGTGCCGTCCTGTAGAATGACGTAACCACATGTGTATCGAAGTTTTTACCGGCATTCTGGCATAACTGAGATAAATACTTTTTATACTGGGAAAGAATAAGAAAAAAACACGATCATAGAAGGTTAGGGAAAGAAAATGTATACAACTGGATTGTCTGGTCAAATTCGAGTCGGTTGACCTTTATATATCTGAGCAGCTTTCAGGACTATCTTTCATAGCCCCACCGATCAAGTCCATCGAGAAGAGCTAGAAAGACCAATGGGACTTTACGATCACGATAATGCTAAATGAAACAGTTAACATTTGAAGGATATGTAGTGATGCAAATCAATAAATCGATATTTGCTGATTTTAAAATGAGATTCCAGTGAATTGCTTAATATTTCATGTTGGTGTTGCACTGGACTGCAAAATGCCCAGGAAAATGCTCAAATTTCACTAACCGTGAGAATCTTCACAAATGATGTTAAAGATCGTTTACTCTTTTAGATATATTATGGAGTTATGCAAAACATCCTTCTATTTCAATTTAAAACTTGAGAAAGTTGAGTGATATTGTTGTTGTGAAGATCAAGGCTGTCAAAGTGATATTTTATCAGGGGGCTAGTTTTTGAATGAGGGAGGCCATCGAAAAATAATTGACACTTTTTGGGATGCCTAAAAAAGCGTCAATTCCCTCATAAAATACTGTAAATCACTTAATTTGAGCATTTTGCATTTTTTCCGCCTTCTACAGAAAAATGACACAATACAGTATACATATTTTTTTCGCCCAAAATGCTAGAAATTGCTTTATTGAGGTTCTAGATTTGAAAAGATTGTGTCGGACAAACTTGCCTTAAACTTATTCATCATCCAAAATGCTGCAAAATTGTGCTTTTAAGGTTCTAAACTTAGAAACTTTTTCTCGGGGGAGCATGCCCACAAACCCCCCTAAAGAAATGTCACCCCTTGGCGATTATCAATTGTATATCTGTGGACCCAAAAACTGAACTTATTTATCATCCAAAATACTACAAATTGCAGTTTTAAGGTTCTACATTTGAAAAATTTCTTCGGGGACCATGCCCCTAAACCCCCCTAAAGAACAGCCATCTCTGGCTGATTGATAATTTTTTATCCATCAAGCCAGGGGAAAAATAAGCAAAAAGACAAAACTGACCAAAAAAAATTATGTAGTTCCAATACGAAAACAAAATTAATGACTAAGTACTATATTAAACTACTAAAAAAGTACTATTATGTACTGCCAGATTTTAGAGCTATGCATCAATTAAAACATAGAAAATAAGGGGGAAATGTCAGTGGGATCAATAATTATAGTTCGGATCAGGGATCAAAATTTTCTTTATAATTGTGCTCAGGGATCAAAATTATTTAAAAAATATCGGGATCATTTAAAAGAAAATATACCATGTTACGAGCCTGACATATCCTCGACGGTTTTACTAGCGATATAAAACAAAACAATGTAATATTTTGAAATGAATTCTTAAAGTTAAGAAACATTGTCTCTCGTAAGTTATATTTTAACACAATAGAACTTGCCCGAACACGCCTAACAATAAAACTGTCATTTCGAATTTACCGCCATTCATCTGATTATTCACATTATGCTTCATTATATATGTACATTGTATTCTCACTGACTTTTGGTGTTTCATTTGCGCATGCGCGCTAATCTTTATTGTGGGCTTCCTTTGGTATTGCGTGACTCTTTGTGACTTCCGGTGTCCCTGTGACGTGATTTATTGCTCCTGAAAATTGCTCCTGGAAATCCGGCTAATTCGGTCCCTTAAAGTACTACTAACCACGTCTTAGCAAGACCTCTAATTCCACATTATTCAAGTTTTTCAATTAATAATTGATGATTGAACGTATCAAATGCCTTACTTAGGTCCAAGAAAATACCACAGGAATATTGTGAATTATTTATAGCAGTCTGAATCTTATCAACGATGCTCAGAATAACGTGATCTGTTGGGTGATTACTACGGAATCCGTACTGATTTTTAAATAAAATATTATTTTTCTCTAAATATGCTGTTAAACGATTCGTCATTAACTTTTCTAATAGCTTCGAAATTGGGCGAAATTTGATATAGTAAATAAAGAATCTTTTTTATATATGGAAACAATATTTGCTACTTTAATATTATTTGGAACAACTACTAGTTTGAAACAAACTAGGAATATTTCGCATAGCCAGTATACGTCCTGTTGATTGTTTAGATTTTAAATTAGATATTTCGAATTCTCTCTCTATTTCTGATTCAGTTACGGGAAAAATATAAAAGCTTTTGGAAGATGGCGATTTAAGGTAATAAAAAGGTGCTTTGTTCGAATTTTCTTTGGTACTTGCTAATTTTGAGCCACCAGTTGAAAAATACTTTATAGCGGAGCTCCGCGCGGGCCGAAGGCCCGCGCAAGCGGAGCACCATAATTAAGAAAATATGGTAAACCATGGAGCTCATTTGAAATCGACCACAGGAAGCCCGGATTTCAGGAATACGTACGTCCGTCCGTGTACATTCACGAAAAATTTGCTGACCAGTTTTAGTGGGCGCAAAACAATCAATTTTTTTGCAGTGAAATTTTTCTACAAAATGTATTTCTGCATTGGACAAAGAGCATGAAAATGGTAAAGCTAAGCTGACGGCTTGAAGAGGTTTCACTGCGAAAGGGATACAAAGGCCGCGGCGTGAAAAAGAAAAATATCTACGATTCAATGAGGAAAAGCTTCAAAATATTCAGTTCACTGACAAATTGGGTAAAATTCGCTCGTGGCGCTGTTTTTAACTCTTCAAATGTGAAGTCATGCAGAGCTGTTAAAACTTTATTTGATACTTAATTCAATAGTCATTCAAAGCTGAAGATTTTACAAGTTGTATTTTCTGGAAGAGTTTATTTGACGGCAAGTTTGTCAGATGGTAGTAAAACAGGCCGTATTTTTCGTGGATTCTTCGTGGCGTTTTTCAATCATTACTGATGGACTAATCTAATTAAAAAAAATCAACGGCGACAAAACGTTCATGAAAAAAAAATATGCGCTGCATTTGCAGCAATTCAAAACAGGTGGAAAGCAAGGCGAAGAAGACTCACGAAGCTAGATAACTTCACTCTGTTCATTCATCAATTTTTTACAAGCAATTCATAACACGGAAAACTTTAGGATCAATACGGATTTATCACTTATCAACAACAAAAAAACATTTCATACAACATGTCAACAAAGTAGGACTGCCAGTTCAGGGAAGGAATGAAAATGCAAATTTTAGCACAAGGTGTGATCAACCAACACGAGCTTGCCATCGCCGTTCAGTTGAACCGTGTAAACTTTTTAGAGGCGGTGAAAATGTTTTTTGCCACTTTTAAAATTCTAAAAACATGAACAAGCTTATTGCAGAATGAGTAAATACTACTGAATCAGAACTGAGGACGAAAAGTTTAGTGGAAAAGTGACAGTACAGGACAAGAAACGTGGAGCCGGTATGTTTACCTTTTTTGACGATCTTTAAGTGAATTTCTTTTTTATACCATCCACATGAAAGCAGTTTGCAATGATTATATTTACTTCTTTTCGTAAGACATTTCTCCATCCTTGAGATCTTCATGTGTGTGTTTTTTATTTAATTCTTGTAATTTTTTTATTTGTTATTGAATTGCAAATTCGTCATTGTACTCATCTGCAAGTTAAAATTTCAAAAGTTCATACTAGCTATTTTTTAACGATTTACGCAGTATTCACATTTGATAATTAAAAATGCACAACAGTTTTAGATAGCTAGATTACCAATAAGTAATTCATTACACATTTCACCAGAAAAGTGAAATTTTTGTCGATTTGTATAACATTTTTTCAAACGTAAAAGAGCGTAAAGCGAGAAGCGCACGGGGATTTGTTTACAACTCAAAGAAGCCATTTTAGTGCTTTTCTAACTTCTCATTGGACAATCAATTTTAATTGACAAGTGCAATTTTTACCATGCATAACAACAAGCCAAAATATATACGGTCGGATATTTTTTGCATTTAATTTTTGTGCATATTTCTTGAGTATAATAAAATGTTGTCGCATGCATAAAGATTTGAATATTTCAATTGACTATATGATTATTTGATCATGAAAAGCAAACGAAGCAAAAAAAAAAAAAAAAAAAAAAAAAAAAAAAAAAAAAAAAAGAGAGAGGGAGAGAAAATTATCCCGCACTTCTCACTTTTTTGGCTATGTTGTTTTCTTTTCATGATTATTTGAATGGATTTATTCATTAATTGGTTCATCTATAGTAATTTTTGATTGATTGATTGATCAACAATTTGATAATTTTTAATGAATGAACAAAGGAAAGAATGAATGATTGAATAAATAATTCATTTCATTAAATCGGAGCTCCGCTATTAGGTTTACCTAATTTTTATATTAGCGGAGCACCATAATTAAGAAAATATGGTAAACCATCGAGCTCATTTTAAATCGACCACAGGAAGCCCGGATTTGGAAAATACGTCCAACGTCCGTCCGTGTACCACTGCCGCGCGAAAACGCTGACCGGTTTTAGTCGGGACGCCAAAATAATTTTTGGCAGTTCACTGAATTTTCAGTTCTACAAAATGTATTTCTACACTGGACAAAGAGGATGAAAATGGTTAAGCTAAGCTGACGGCTTGAAGAGATTTGACTAAGAAAGAGAAACAAAGACCACGGCATGAAAAAGAAAAATAACTACGATTCAACGATGAAAAGCTACTTCACTGAAATATTTTCATTGACAAAATGGGTAAAAGTCGCTCATGGCGCTGTTTTTAACCGTCCAAATGTGCAGTCATGCAGGGCTGTCATAATTCATTCAATAGTCATTCAAAGCTGGAGATTTTACAAGTTGTATTTTCTGGAAGAGTTTATTTGACAAGCTTGTCAGATGGTAAAAAAAGCCGTATTCTTCATGGATTCTTCGTGGCGTTTTTCAGTCATATTACTTATCAACTAATCTACTTTTAAAAGTAAAATCGACGGCGATAAGACTTTTATAAAAATAAAAACAAAACAAATACGCGCTGCATTTGCAGCAATTCAAAAGAGGTGAACAGCAAGAGCAAGACGAACACTACTCACGAAGATAATTTCACTCTGTTCATTCATCAAATTTTACGGAATATTCATTCCACGGAGAGCTGTAGGATCAATGCAGATTTATCAACTATTCACGACAAAAAAACTTTTCACACAAGATGTTTGTCAACAAAGTAGGTCTGACAATTCATGGAGTGGATGGAAATGCAAATTTAGTACAATGTGTGATCGAGCAACACGAGCTTGCCATCGCCGTTCAGTTGAACTGTGTAAACTTTTTATAGGCGGTGAAAATGGCTTTTGCCACTTTTAAAATTCTAAAAACATGAACAAGCTTATTGTAATCAGAACTGAGGACAAAAAGGTTAGTGGAAAAGTGACAGTACAGGACAAGAAACGTGGCGCCGGTATGTTTACATTTTTTGACGATCTTTAATGAATTTCTTTTTTACCATCCACATGAAAGCAGTTTGCAATAATTATATTTACTTGTTTTTGTAAGATATTTATCCATCGTTGATATGTTTATGTGTGTGGTTTTTTTTAATTTGATTCTTGTAATTCTTTGATTTGTTATTGAAAATAAAACGCTTGTATGAATTCGTCAGTGTACTTATCTGCAAGTTAAAATTTCAAAACTTCATACTAGTTATTTTTTAATGAGTTACGCAGCATTCACATTTGATAATTAAAAATTCACAACCGTTTTAGATAGCTAGATTACCAATAAGTAATTCATTACACATTTCACCAGAAAAGTGAAATTTTTTTGCAAACGTGAAAGAGCGTAAAGCGAGAAGCGCGCGGGGATTTGTTTACAACTCAAAGAAGCCATGTTGGTGCTTTTCTAACTTCTCATTGGACAATCAATTCTAATTGACAAGTGCTATGTTTACCATGCCTAACAACATATTTTTCGCATTTTTGCGTATAATAAAATGTTGTCGCATGCACAAAGCTTTGTGTATTTCAATTGATTATATGATTATTTGATCATGAAAAGAAAATAACATAGCAAAAAATATATATATATATATATCAAGAATTTGATAATTCGTAGTGAATGAACAAATGAAAGAATGAATGATTGAATAAATAATTCATTTCATTAAATCGGAGCTCCGCTATTAGGTTTACCTAATTTTTATATTAAATTCATTAGCTATATCATCAGGTTTTGTTATCGAGTCATCGTTATCGAGTCATCAAATCTTTTGGATAGCTTGATTGCTCTTCTGTTTATATTGTACTATTGTTTTTATTCCTGTCCATAATGATTTGGCGTCATTTGAATTTTGTGAAAAATAATCGTTATAATACTTCTTTTTAATAATTTTTTATTAAATTTAATGCTGTCAACCTATCAGCTAGAGACATCAATACGACACGCTTTCTGGGGTAAAGGAGTAGGGGATTAAGCCCTCCAGTCACAAAATAGCTGACATAACATGCTGGTCAGAAGCTAGTTAATTATGCGACAAAAGAGATTATAATTCTCTATCAAGGGTGATAATCCCTTGGCCGCCAGAGGGGTAGTAATCCCCTCTTGGAGGTGATAATCCTCTGGGATCCCACCAGTTCCCATGGCAACATGTAGTGGCTAGTGGTACCGATGGCCAAATAAATAGCTGCCATGAGTCTATGGGTGAGAGTGTGACCAGCATGGGAGCATCTGAATTACTTTAATGAATCACTGAACCGAAGCCAGGTAGTTAAGCTCAGTTTGATTGACAGAGAGAAAGGAATCGCTGTGATTGGACGATAAAATTGACTTCACGTGCAACTAGTGCAAGCCTATATGAACTTTGTACTCTTTCTATTAATAGCACTCGAGTTTTCTGTTTACTTTGCCCTTATACGCTAGTAGTTTGATCATTAACTGTAATTTATAATTTTATAAATTTGCTTATTTATTTTATTTCTATAAGTTTTAAATTTGCAAAAGAGGTATGCTGTTTTGGTCTTGAGATATTTTCGATAAATCTTGTTTTTTGTTTTGATTGAAGTTTGAATGCCTTTTGTGAGCCATGGCTTAGAACTAAAAGTTCATTCATTTCTTCATAGCTGTTTTAATGGAATATGCTTATCAGCTATTTCTAATAGGTTGTAATAGAATCGGCTAAACATATTCGAGGGATCCGAATGATATTCAAGTGAGTTAAAGAAAATATTATCTATTAATGTTGCAGAATGATCTGTAATCCTAAGAGGTTGTAAAATATATGAGCACAATAAATTAATAAAATTGTCAGACTCTGGCCTTATTTCAATCTTTGTAAGATCCACATTAAAAAGACAAGGTTTATTTTCTTGGTGTATCTTTTTTTCTTTAGCTTCAAGTCAGTCCTACGAATCTGCCGGAATAGCCTCGTCAGCCACGATAGACGTTGACAGTATGGTGACTGCTAGAGAATGGCCTCGAATAGATTACGCGATCTCTCTTTTGTAGGATGAGACCGCTGAAAATAGTTATTGTCTTTAAGATTGCATCATCATAATACTTCTAAAAATAGATATCCGTTTTAAGATGACATCATACAAAAATACTGATTTACTCATAAAAAAAAGCTTCCGAAGGTGACGCCATCGCTCCGAAAATTACCGAGCTCAGCAAATCCCCCTCGCACCAACGGCACCGATCGGTACTGTTGTTGCAGAACATACAGTCACAAGATACTTAGGGACTAATTTGAAAGGGACAAATAATGCAATAAAGAAACAATAATGACTCAATTATTATTTCATATATCTTCTTTTTATTGTGATTCTTGTTTTATATTTCTGTGGACAAACATTGTAGTAAAATATACATTATAAACATTCAGTGGTGTGACGTTGAATATGGTATGCTAGGGCCATCTTTATTAAAGTGTCCAGTTACATCAGCTCCACTAAAATCAAAACCAGGATTCTAGAACGAAAAAAAAAATTCGTAAATAATGTAAGTATTAAAAAATTATAATAACTACCCTAAATGTTGTTTAGTGAGTGCTGCAAAAAAAGGATTTACATTTGATTAGAAAATGATATCATACATATATATTTTTTTGCTTATCTTGAAAAGTGAAAGGTCTGCAAGATCGTGAGATTTCTCAAGAAATAGATGAATTTTGTGCTGGCTATAAAAAAAGCTCTTCAAATTTGCTAAAAACTTAACAGTGCTAGATATATTATATTATCTTAAGCATAAGGTTTTAGAGTAATAGTTTAAAAATAGCCTGGTTTCTACAAATAGCACTAGCGTGGTTCCTCATGGAGTCCGAGGATATTTTCTTCGAGCTAATTTTCTCTGGAGGAAACTAATTGCAATTTAAATTGTGATAAGTGACTTGGAAATGTTAATGTTGTAATTAAGGTAGTACCGGACCCTTGTTACTGCGCATCCAGCTCGCGCATATTGATCTGAATAATATTTCCTGCGCTTCTAAATTGAAACCGTACGTTAAAGGCAAAATTTGTCCATTTGCGGACTTTTCACTCAAAACTAACTTTGAAACGCTTTATATGGACCTAAATAGGAGTTAGTGCCCATGCTTTCCCGGCCAAAACATCGAAATTACAACAATTTTCGCGCGTTTTTAGCTTATAGCTCCAAAAATAACACGGGGACCCCCATTTTTTTCTTTTTCATTCGATTCTACATATTTTATTCTTATGATAAAGAGAGAAAAAAAAGAAGTTCATTTACCAATTTTCTCAAATTTTAACATTTTTACACCCGCACGAACATATAATTTACCCCAATACAAGGAATGTTGCTTTCTACAATTTATTTTTTACACTTCTTATAAAATATTGGATGGATTTTTTATCTTTATATGTTTTCTTAACTCAATATCTATGGTTACTATATCTATAGAAACTGTTTTTTGCTTTTCTTCTATAAATGGATGGGAGTGATTTGAATTTATTGATTGAGGTCGATTTTCCGTAAAAACGCGCAAAAAACAGAAAAATCGCACTTTTTGACGTCTTATACCTCGAAAACCAATACGGTGACCACATTTTTTTCCCCCAGTATTTGAATGCCCCAACAATAATCTTCAAATGACAGAATTTAAACAAAAATTCATTGACGATTTCTGAAGATCCGTTACTACCTTAAAAGACTAAATCTAATTTCAATTATTTCATTTTAAGGTAGTTCAGGACCCTTGCTACTGCGCATGCTGCTCGCGCATGTGAAATCAAATAAAATTCAGTCGTGCGATTGAAAATAATTTTTTTGTTAGAGCCAAAATATGGTCATTCTTGAACTTTTTGTTAAAAAATAATATCATAGCATTGCATACGGGCCTCAAAAACAACTAGTGTCCACTCCCGCGCGTCCAAAAAATTGAAATTTTCCGCGCATTTTTTGCTTATAGCTCCAAAATTAGCACGGTGACACCCAATTATTTTTAATTTTTTTTATTTGGCATAAACCCAGCTGTAAAATTTTGAAATAAAAAATATATGGTCTTCGAGACTAAAACATGGTAATTTTGACTTTTTTGTGGTAAAGTGTACAACAAATTAATGAAGCTCTTCATTTAAATCTCTGTGAAATATCTCAGTCGATGTCTTTTCCAACGAGTAAATTCATGAGAACTATAGCGAAGGAAGCATTTTGTCGGACTTTTATAGCAGATTTGTGAAAAACTTTCAAATTTGTTCGCAAGAATATTATTTTCGACAAATTTGATGTTATTTCTTTTAGTTGAAATGGGGCAAAAATGGGCCTATTACCACCCCCCACAGTTCCAAAACAAGCACGGTGACCCCTATTTTTTATTTCATTTCTGTTTTTTATATGTGTCAGTCCTTATTTAGAAAACGTTTCAGAAAATTCTATCGGGCTTCAATTTTTTTTTATTAATGATGATGTTTATTTGGTGATCAATCTTTTTTTGTGGGGAGTGAAATACCACTATATTGGATTTGTCCACATTCAGTACGAACTTGTTTGCAACAAGCCAACTATGTATATATTTTAGTTCATTATTTATATTATTTTCTAGATCTAGTAGGGTTTTGTTAGCATAAGAAAGATATGAATCATCCGCAAAACTGTGAAAATTGAGGATTTTTGATGAGTCTGAAAAATCATTGATATAAAGTAGAAAGAGAAGCGGTCCCAATATTGATCCTTGTGGTACTCCACAGGAAAGTTCTAGAGTGTTTGATTTTAGGTGACCTATTGTAATACTTTGCCTCCTATTATTTAAATATGATTTAAACCAATTAAATGCTATTCCTCTTATTCCATAAACTTCCAGTTTTTATAGTAGTCTCATGATTCACAGTATCAAAAGCCTTACTTAAATCCAGAAAAATTCCTGAGGCATATTGACCACTATCGATAGCTTTTTGAATTTTATCAGTAATTAGAGTTATTGCCATTTCTGCTGAGTGATGCTTCCTAAATCCTAACTGTTTTCATATATTAAGTTATGTTTATTGATAAATCTTATAAAAACTGGTATGCTGTAAGGACCAACGGCTTTAGATGGGTTTAAATGATCTATTTCGTCTTCTATTTCATCATTTGAAACAGGGTTAATAAAAAAAGATTCTTGAATTCTAGAAGGCATGAACCTCATAGCAGATTTATCCCCCTCGGGAATTGATGAAGTTAGTCTTTGGCTTATGTTGATGAAGTGCATTGGCAATTGATTTGCAATCTGTTACTTCTGAGTCATTTAAGTGAAATAACACTTCTGATTCCTTTCCATATATTTTTTAAGTTAGTAAGATTTGCATCAAAGTATTTGTTATAGTCTGTTTTACTTTTCAATATAAATTGTTTGATCCCATTACGATAATATTTAAATCTCTCATGATAGAAACTGGAATTAGTTTTAATAAATTTTTTGTATAAATTATTTTATATTCTGATTGATTTTCTAATTCCTGAGGTAAACCAGGGTTTTGATAAAACTTTGATTGATCGTTTACTAATAGATATTAGTGGCAGATGACTGTCTATGTGTGAGATTTTGGAATAAAATAAAGAGAATTTTGTATTGATATTGTTTACATCATCCCAATCAACAGAATTAATATCAGATAACAACTTTTCTTTGTTGAAGTTAGAATAGTCTCTTCAGTATAGCTTAAACTTTTTTTGGCATAGCTGAATATCTATTAATTATCAAACAATTTGGCAAGTGATCACTTATATCATAGATAATATTTCAATTGATTGTATGATGAGCTAGGGAATTGAAAAATATATTGTCGATGTGGGTAGCTGAATGATCGGTAATTCTTGTTGGTTGTAAAATATGAGGCAAAAAAAGTGTGATCCCAGATTATTAAGAAAATCATCAGTAGCCGTGTGGGTGTCTGCATTCAAAAGATTAATGTTAAAAATCTCCCATCATTACACAATACTTATGAGATCTATTTATTTTATCTGTAATGGTATCTAAATAGTTTATAAAATTTTCCATATTACCATTAGGGTGTCTATAGATCACACCGCAAATAATATTGTGTAAATCCGCAGATGGTATTTCTATCCACAAAGTTTCGAAATCTATTGAAATTAACGACAGGTCTTCTCTAATTGAGTAATAAAAACCTACTCCGCCAGAGTTAAGTAAACTTGGCTGAGAAATGAAGTTGTAGCCTGTGATATTATTGTTAAGTATATTTTTCCGCGAGACTTGTCGCTTTGTTTCCGTTAATCCGATTACTGAAAAACTATGATCTAGATCAGTGAGCAATTCATTAAGTTTATCAAAATTTGCATTTAGGCTTCGAATATTAGCGTGAAGCACCGAAAAATAATTTTCGTTAGAACATATGCAAATTTGATCATCTTCCTTAAATTCCTGAGTCGTGAAATATTTAAAATTAACTTGTTCAGGAATGTTTGCATCAGGGTCAATGCTGATAGGAGCTCTAAATGAGGAAGATTGCTAGGAATCATTTATGAGAATAAATATGAATTATAATACGTAGCTCTCTAATTCATCCATTTGTAGATAAGTTCCTCGATATTCAAAAGATAACCTCTGGATATCGATATCGTTTATAACCACAGCTCGGCTATCAGCGTTCTTACGCATAGATATTGTTCCATAATTTGTCCACAGAAATTTGAATTCCAATTCTTTCTTCACCTTCAAACATTTGTTAAATAACATACGATTTCTTTGGGTTAGATTTTCGCATAAGTAGATATTTTTTTCTTGGTCCCTTCCTAGACCCATGTCTTTCGTTGATTTATTTCTCAGTTCTTCCTTAGCTTCATAAAGTTCATTTCTTATGTCTCTTCGTGTAAACTTGGCTATTATGGCTGGCTCATAGGTCGAGTTCTTGCGCATCGGAAGACGATGTGATATTGAAATCTCTTCATCTTCTATTTCGACATCTAATAGATTTCCCACTTTCTTGACTATTTCATTGGTGTCTTCATCCTCTATTACGGGAATACCTCATATTTCCAAACACACCCTTCGTGAGTACTACTCGAGATCGTTCACTTGATTTAGCAACAGTTCAATAGTGTTGTTGGATTACACGCTTTCCATTCTTAGCGTGTTACATTCGCTTTCAAGATTAGAGATCTCTGACTTAATCTCTTCATCTATCTTGTTGACTCGAGTGTTTAATTCTTCGTGTTTCTCGTGTAGAGATTGCAGTGAATTTTCAACGCTTTTCAAAACTTCCATTTGCTTCTCCATGGCGTCGAGCGACTTCAAAATGGGTTTAAGTTTCTTGTCGAGAATTTTCTCGATAATTTTAGCAATACTCTCCTCATCCATCGATGTAGATAGCAAATATCAAACGTAGTAAAAAAAAGTAGAGTGTAGAAATAGAGGAATATTAAGTAGATATAAAAAAAATATGAGAAGTATATTGACAGCAGTGTGTAACACGTCCATCTTCCATGACGACCAGCGACCTTCATCCATTATTCCATTCCTTGGAAAAGACATCGACTAAGATATTTTACGGAGATTTAACTGAAAAGCTTCACTAATTTTTTGTACACTTTACCACAAAAAAGTCAAAATTACAATGTTTTGGTCTCGAAGACCATGTATTTTTTATTTCAAAATTTTAAAGCTGGATTTATGCCAAATATAAAAACTTACAAATAATTGGGTGTCACCGTGCTAATTTTGGAGCTCTAAGCAAAAAACGCGTGGAAAAAGATGTTTTCAATGTTTTGAACGCGCGGGAATGGACACTAGTTGCTTTTGAGGCCCGTATGCAATGCTATGTTATTATTTTTTAACAAAAAGTTCAAAAATGGCCATATTTTGGCTCTAACGCAAAATTCCTTTTTAATCGCACGAGAAATTTTATTTGATTTCACATGCGCGAGCAGGATGCGCAGTAGCATGGGTCCCGAACTACCTTAAGAGATGAAAGTTGAATGTAAACGATGCCGGAATGCAGCATTTTTCGAGATGATGTAATACTTTTGAAAAATGTATATAAACTATCAGAGACAAAGGATAGCAAAGATTCTATGAGAGAGAGAAATAGGCAATGGCAATTAAGTGCCAAATTGCTGTCCTCATTTCGCTGGAAATCAGCTCAAGAAAACATCAAATCAATTCGATCAAAATCAGCCTTTCAACTGAGCAAATAACGAGCGTTAGAAATAACCGCTATTTTACGCTTTGTGCTTTTGTTTGGTATAACGTTTGCTAGTTTTTGAAACGTGAAAAGCCTTTATTGATATCAAGATGATCTTGGAGTGTATTGATTAATAACAAGGGGATCAATCAATTCAATTGACTTCAAATTAAAATTTTCAAGACAAAAGGGTTTGTTAATTCGAAACTATTATTTGATTTCATTCAAAATCCAGCAAACAAAGATGAAGCGCCCAATGGGCACGTAACTCAGACATGGTGATGAAGATTACATATCTTAGTCTTTCGAATATAAAGATTAATTTGGGAAATAAACTCAAATATAATAGTCTGAACATCGATCTGATATCTCAAAAATATTTCACGTTCTGTAATAGTGCGAAAACAATGCAAAACGTGAATGAAAAAAATCAATTAATTGAAAAATAAATAGCAAAAATAGTAAGAAAATTATGTGGTAAAACTCAAGAGATAAGAAAATAATTTGTTTCAAGTCTCCCAGCGTTGGACTCGAACTCGAGTACTTCCGATGAACCACCATTTTGAAACTAGTAGATTGCGTGTGATATCACAATCAACTTGGTGTGAATGATTGAATAAGCTGTTTTCGTCTTAGTAACATCAAATTTATATAGATTTTTACATACAAAATCATATCGGAAAGCTAGTTACTCGACTATGATGGGCATCTTAAATTGTCAAGTCAAGTCAAGTCAAGTCAAGTCAAGTCAAGTCAAGTCAAGTCAAGTCAAGTCAAGTCAAGTCAAGTCAAGTCAAGTCAAGTCAAGTCAAGTCAACAAAATAGCGGAGCTCCGCGCGGGCCAAAGGCCCGCGCAAGCGGAGCACCATAATTAAGAAAATATGGTAAACCATCGAGCTGAGTTTTCGTCGACCGACACAGGAAGCCCGCGCGTCCGTAATACGTCCGGCGTTCATGCCCAGAAGCGCGAGGTCGCTGACCATTTTTAGTGGGCGCCAAAACTTTGACAAAATTTACTGATCTTACACATCAAAATTCACAATCAATTTTTTCCAGTTTACTGACTGAAACTTTCTACAAATGTATTTCTAAAATGGACAAAAAAAAAAACAAGAAAATAGTCAAGCTAAGCTGCAGGCTAAAAGAGTTTTGACTGAGAAAGAGAAACAAAGACACGTACGCCGAATTTGCAAAAAGAAAAAGAACTACGATTCAACGAAGAAAAGCTTCAAAATATTTACCCTGACAAGTCCGGTGCCGATGTTTTTAACTAGTCAAAATTAATGTGAAGTCATGTAGAGCTGTTAAAATTTTCCTTGGTGCTTAAAGTCGTTCAAAGATGGAGATTTTACAAGTTATATTTTCTGGAAGAGTTTATTTTGCGAGTTTGCAAGATGCTGGTAAACACGGATGTATTCTTTGGGTTCGTGGATTCTTCGTGGCGTTTTTCAATCATTACTCATCGACTAATCTACTCTTAAAAGTAAAATCGACGGCGACCAAAAGTTCATAAAAAATGTGCATTTGCAGCTATTCAAAAGAGGTGAAAAGCAAAATGAACACGCGATCACGAAAATGACTTCACTCTGTTCATTCATCAATTTTTACGGGCAATTCGTAAACACGGAGAGCTTTAGGATTAATGCAGATTTATCAACTATTCACAACGAAAAATAACTTTTCATACACGATGTATGTCAACATAGTAGAACTGCCAGTTCAGGGAGTGGATGGAAATGCAAATTTAGCACAATGTGTAATTGAGCAACTCGAACTAGCCATACTAGGCCGGCCGTTCCGTTGAACTGTGTAAACTTTTTAGAGGCGGTGAAAATGTTTTTTTCACTTTTAAAATTCTGAAAACATGAACAAGTAATCAGAACTGAGGACGAACATTTCAGTGGAAAAGTGACAGAATAGGACAAGAAACGTGGCGCCGGTATGTTTACATTTTTTTCCAATCTTCCTTTAATTAATTTCTTTTTTACCACCAACATATAAACAGTTTGCAATAATTCCTGCAAACTATTTACTTCTTTTTGTAAGATATTTCTCCATCGCTGAGATCTTTATGTGTTTGTTGTTGTTGTTTTTAATTTGATTCTTGTAATTCTTTGATTTGTTATTGAATTGCAATAAAAAGTTTGTATTCGTCAGTGTACTCAGCTATTTTTTTAAACGATTTACGCAGTATTCACATTTGATAATTAAAAATGCACAGCCGTATTAGATAGCTAGATTACCATAAGTTAATTATTACACATTTCACCAGAAAAGCGAAGTTTTTGTCGATTTTTATAACATTTTTTCAAACCTAAAAGAGCGTAATAAAGCGAGCTAATCGCACGGGGATTTGTTCACAACTCAAAGAGGCCATGTTTGTGCTTTTCTAACTTCTCATTGGACAATAAATTTTAATTGACAAGTACGATTTTTACCATGATAACAATATAAAGGAAGCCAGTTGACTGTTACTAACAAAAACGGTCGGATATTTTTCGCATTTTTGTGCATATTTCTTGCGTATGATTTTTTTTTTTTATTTAAACATATTTTGTCCTCTGCATTTTCTCCAAGAGCTTACAGCTCATCTTGGGAGATTATACAGTTTTTTAACAAGTTTTATAAGGAGAAGGACAAAAAGAAAAAAATACAATTTAAATTACAATTACAAGAAAATACAATTAAGGTTTAGGATTACAAATACAAAAAATACAATTGAATAACAATTATCATAAGAGAGAATAACAACTATTAACCGATATTCAATTAAAATCTTTTCGTATCAATTATAAATTTTTGAACACCAATAAACAGTTTTCTATTTTGTTCGGTTGTTAATTTGTTTGATCCATGTAAGAAAAGTTTTACTTTATCAAGATCAGAAATAGATTGTTTGAAAAGCTGTGCGGAAAGTGTAAACAAAGTTTGTCTTGGAACGGCATATCGAGCACAATGTAGAAAATAATGAGACTTTGACTCTACAGATCCATCATTACAATCACACAAGGGTGAAGGATTGCACGAAATTTTAAATAAATACTGGTTCAGTGCACAATGACCTAAACGAAGTCTGGTGTGCAAAATAGAGGCTTTTCTGGAGAGTGTGGCATTATAAAGTCGATTGTATTTTACACAAAACTTATCACGAAGTTTCAATTTAAATTCGCCAATTGAACAAGAAGTACGCGTTGTAATGTCTAAATTATTCCAGTCAGATATGACTGATGGCAGAAATGATTTTTTAAACCTCTTCGTACGCGCTGGTATTAAAGAAAAACTGTCAGAGGATCTCAGTAAATAACGTGATTTTGCAGCAACTTTTTGTGGAAGAAGCATAGTAAGATATGGGGGAGTTAAATAATTAACGATTTTATAAAGTAAAGTCAGCTTATGCAAAAAACGCCTCGTTTTAAGATTTTCCCAGCCTAGTTCTGCAAGAAGTTTTGATTTGCTTGTTCCCTTAATGGCCCCCGTTACAACCCGTGCCGATTCATACTGTATACCTTCTAGTAGTTCACCATCAACCTCATTGCAACCATCCCATATAACATCTGCATATTCCATGATGGGCCTAATAAGACTTTTGTAAAGAATAATCAGTGTTGAGCGATTGAGTTTGTATTTCAGACCTTTAAACATATTAACAGCCTTACTAGCCTTCTCATAAATCGATAATATGTTTCTCTCCAAGAGAGGTCATGTGAAAGGGTTAAACCAAGGTGCTTATGAGACCTAACCTCACAAATGGGAGTATTTTCGTAAAAGAGAGTTGGATGAAATGGTTTCACGCGCTTCACTGAAAATGTAATAGCTTCGCATTTGGATGTATTCATCTTCATTAGCCATTTATTGCACCAATGATTAATGGTAGTTAGATCGTTATTCAATTGATGTGAGCAACTAGCAGGATCGTCAATTATTTCAAACAGTGATGTATCGTCCGCATAAAGAAAGCACTTAGACTGAATATTTTCACAGATGTCATTAATATAAATAAGGAAAAGTAAAGGCCCTAGTACTGAACCCTGTGGTACCCCTGCCTCTACGTGAGACCAGTTTGAGCATTGGCCCTCTAATACTACCCGCTGATACCTATTAGAGAGATAACTATGAAACCAGTCTAATATAGCACCTTTGACCCCGATATTGGATAATTTAAAAAGTAGACCCTTGTGCCAAACTCTATCGAATGCTTTGCTTAGATCAAGAAATACCATACGAACCTCCTTACTCTTCTCTAACGCTTCATATATTTGATGAACAATTAATGTTAATTGAAAAACGGTACCATCACCAGGTCGAAATCCCGATTGAAAGGTTGTGAAAAAACCCACACTATCCAGAAAAGTATACAATCTTATAAAAACTATTTTTTCAGTTATTTTTGATAGTGAATCAAGAAGAGAAACAGGTCTATAATTTTCTCTGAGCTGTCTATCACCTTTCTTGAATAATGGTATAACATTTGCTTTTTTCCATTCACTCGGAAATTCACCTCTTTCAAAACTTAAATTGCACAAATCTGCAAATGATTCAGCTAATCCTTTGCAGCATATTTTAATAATTTTATTACTCAAATTGTCATGACCGCACGCTTTAGATGTGTCTAGTTTTTTAATTAAATTTGATACTTCGGTTGAAGAAGTGATAACCACTGACAGAAAACTATCGTGAGATATCGAATTGGTAAAATTAGGTAGTTGATGATGTAAATCGTCTATCTTGGATTGATTTATAAAAAACGTATTCAATATTTCGGCTTTTTTCACTGAATCCGATACTAGTTCAGGTCCGTCACGCAAGGGTGGAATTGAAATAGACGATGTTCTATTATATGCTGATTTAACATAGCCCCACCATTTCTTTGAACAAGTAGTGGGATCCGACAACTGCTCATTTAATTTAGCGTAATAGTTCTCCTTTGTTTTCCGAATCAAATCCGTTGTAAAATTTCTATGCGTTTTATAACGTTGCCAAGAGTTATTCGTTTTGTTTTTATTATGAATTTTTAACAATCTATCGCGCTTTCTAATTGCAGAGCGAACCGTAGAAGTAAACCATGGCTTATCTTGCGTATGATTAAATCTTGTCACATCCATAAAGACTTGAAATTTGAATGGATGATTTGATTATTTGATCATGAAAAGAAAAACAGCAACAACAAAAAAACAAAACAAAAAAAAAGAGAAAATTATCCCTTCTTATTTTTTTTTAATTTCTGTTCATGATTAATGAAATGGATTTATTCATTCATTAATTCATTTATTTGTTTGCTTTTTTATATATAGTCATTTTTGATTGATAAATTGATTGATCAACAATTTTGATACATGTAATTGGTAGTGAACGAATGAATGAATGAATGAATGAATAAATGATTGAATGAATAATTCATTTTATTAAATCGGAGCTCCGCTATTAGGTTTACCTAATTTTTATATTATATTACGCGCCAAAATGCAATCTCGATGGGCACAGACGGTTTACGGACGCGCGCATTGGCCTGGTCCGAACCATCAAAAATCAACTCGACACAGGAAGTCCGACGTTTTTTTTTTTGTCCGTCCGTCGTCCGTCCGTGCCCATCGCGCGCAAAGTCGCTGACCATTGTAGGTGGGCGCGACAGAGCGGACAAACCGCGCGCATGCGCATTGTGAAAAGAAAAAAACAAAATGGCAGGCAACAGGCGGCGTAAAATGCTACCTCGAAAATGGCTCTAAAAGTTGAAAAAAGCAAGACAATGATGACTCAAATTCTTCAGAGAAACTCACGAAGAGTTCGGAATTATGTCTATCTGAACTAGAAGCTCTTCTTAACCAAGAACTTCACCAAGTTGGCATTTGGCTATCAACTAATAAACTATCTTTAAATATTGATAAAACCAGTTTCGTCATTTTTCATCCTCCACAAAAAAAATCCCATTCATTTTGCAATTAAAAATCTTCAATCAAAATATAAGGAACGATTCATTTGTAAGATATCTGGGCATTATATTCGATAGTAATTTGAATTGGAAAAAACATATCCATGAACTCACTAAAAAAAATCTCTAAAAACATAGGCATTCTCACCAAAGTAAGGCACTTTGTGTCAAAGGATGTTATGCTCCAACTATACTACAGCTTTATTTACTCATTAATTACTTATGGAATACAAATTTGGGGTAATACCTATGAAAATTCGCTTAAACCTATAATTGCCTTACAAAAAAAGGCTGTACGTGTGATGACATTCTCCAAGTGGGATGCTCATACCCAACCAATTTTTATAAATTTAGGACTCTTAAAATTCACAGACATAATTTTCATTTCTAATGCCATCTTTATGTATCAATTTAAAAATAATCTTTTACCTAAAGCCTTTAATGGCTATTTCCAGAGTGTTTCTTCATCACATAACTATAGGACAAGACTAGCTAGCAAATCAAGTTTCAGAACTCCTGTCATTAGAACAAATTATGGAAAATTTAATTTAAGCTATGTTGGTCCAACCATTTGGAACAACATTGATGAAAATATAAAACTACTTCCTTTAAAAACTTTCAAAGCTAAAATGAAAACTTCCTGTCTAGAAAAATATCAATTAAGTTAACTGCTGACTTTGTAATATTATATCTACTGTATATCTCAATTGCTTATTTATTACTTAATACATAGAATTGTACATTATTAATAGATTCAATTATTTCCCATATTATTTATTATTATTATTTACCATTTCTATATTAATCAAATTATGCCCATATTATACACTTATTTTCATTTATAATTTTCAAACAGTTTTTCTACTGCTCTAAAACTGAATTGAAAATTATACATACTTATACATACTTTCCTTTCTTTTTTTCCATTTTTTATATGTTAAATTGTATGTACTATATATTACCATTTATTCATCACGACCTTTAAATTCTTAATTAATATTTGCAGCTACTCAGCTCGATTAGTTTTCTATTCTGAGTAGCTATTACCAAAATTTGTTTAAATTTGTTTTTCTTGTAATTTGTAATTTGTTATAATTATGGTAATAAACTTATTATTATTCTTACATATATATGTACCAATACAACTACAATCCATGGCATCAAATACACTAAACAATCTTTGTGGGCACAATACCAGTCCAGGGCACCATTACACTTATCTTTGCCCTGTGTGGATGGATAGCAGCAACGACCGGCACTTTCTTTTTGTTTTGATCTTATGTGACCCCGACATAAAGGGGTTTTAGTTGGGAAACCACAACTACGAGCGACTAAGTTTTCTACTTCCGTAACATCATCGCTACATGGTTCAGATTTTCGTAAACGAGGAGCGAAAAAACAGACAAGACTCATGGTGAAACACTTAGGAATTCATCTGATTAATCAACCACAATATTGAAACATTAAAAAAATCTTGCCAATGTCCAAAAGAGTTTGGCGGGAAAAATTGGACGCGGCTGCGCCGGTGAATTTGGCTTTGACCCAGCTGGCCTCGACAATCTACAAGTCGCTAGCTAAAATATTACAGAGACGAGTACACCATGAAATAAAATTCCAATCAAATTTAATACAAAATAGATCAATAATACTGAAATGCATTAACGCTTAATATTGTCCTTTTGCAAAGTTGGTTTAATCAAACATTGGAAGCTTCATCGGGTTTTCTGTCACCAATAAACAATAAGCAGTTCAACTGCTTCCTATCAACACAGCCCGGCGAATTGTCCACTCGCCAATTGATATATTTAAAAGCTTCAATTGATATATTATCTGACGAATTATTAAGCTTATCCATCCATGTCAGACCTTATGCTTGAGGGATTTCGTCATGACTTCGTGCACTTCGACAAGCGAGCAAAGTCGTTCTAAAGCGAGTAGTGGAATGTCACTTTTTTACCGTAAAACCATCAATAATGAGAAAAATATTCTCCAGCACATAATTCAGAACTCTTCGTGAGTTTCTGTGAAGAATTTCTGTGAGTCATCATTGTCTTGCTTTTTTCAACTTTTAGAGCCATTTTCGAGGTAGCATTTTACGCCGCCTGTCGTCCGCCATTTTTTTTGCTGTTTACAGTGATGTACAATGCGCATGCGCGCGGTTTGTCCGCTCTGTCGGTGGGCGCCAAAACTTTGTCAAAATTTGTTTGTCTCCACAACAAAATTCACAATCATTTTGTTTTACAGTTTATTGAAAACTTCAACAAAATATATTTTTACAATAAACAAAGAACAAGAAAGTGGCAAACCTAAGCTGGCGGCTAAAAGTGAACTATTCAAATGTGGAGATTTTACAAGATCTATTTTTTTGGAAGAGTTTATTTGACAAGTTTGTCAGTTGATGAAAAAACGTATTCTTTGTGGATTCTTCGTGGCGTTTTTCACTGAATAAGTACTTATCGACTAATCTACCTTTAAAAGTACAAAAAATCGACGGTGACCAAAAATTCATGAAAACAGACACAAAACAAACGTGCATTTGCAGCAATTCAAAAGAGGTGAAAAACAAGACGACCACGACTCACGAAGATATTTTCACTCTGTTCATTCATCAATTTTTCCGGTCAATTCAGAACACGGACAGCTTTAGGATCAATGCAGTTTTATCAACTATTCACAAAAAATAACTTTCCATACACGATGTTTGTCAACAAAGTAGAACTGCCAGTTCAGGGAGTGGATGGAAATGCAAATTTAACACAATACTACTCCGACCGCTCTGTTGAACTGTGTAAACTTTTAAGAGGCGGTGAAAATGTTGTTGTTTTTTTTTCATTTTTACAGTGCGACTACTCCAACCAAAGCCACCCTGACAAATTTTTCACAAATTGTCCAATCACGTTCGAGCATTTGAACAATAGATTTCCCATTAATTTCAAATATTGCAACAACTGATAGATCGCGAGCAACAATGTACTGTGCAAATAATTTTGGCAAATATTTTTTCAAATGCTCGAACGTGATTGGACAATTTGTGAAAAAATTGTCAGGGTGGCTTTGGATGGAGTAGTCGCACTGTAAAAAACTGAAAAAATATGAACAAATTTATTGTAATCAGAACTGAGGACGAAAATTTCAGTGGAAAAGTGGCAGTACATGACAAGAAACATGGCGCCGGTATGTTTATATTTGTTATAATTTCTTTTTTAATCATCCACACAGCAGTTGACAATAATTCCTGAAAACTATTTACTTCTTTTTGTAAAATATTTCTCCATCGCTGAGATCTTTATGTGTTTTTGTTGTTGTTGTTGTTGTTGTTTTTAATTTGATTTCATGTAATTATTTTATTTGTAATTGAATTGTAATAAAACGCTTGTATTCGTCATTGTACTCATCTGCAAGTTGACATTTAAAAGGGTCATACTGAAATAAAAGTTCATACGTGCTAGCTATTTTTTTTTAACGAGTTACGCAGTATTCACATTTGATAATTAAAAATGCACAGCCGTATTAGATAGCTAGATTACCAATAAGTTATTTATTGCACATTTCACCAGCAAAGTGAAGTTTTTGTCGATTTTTATAACATTTTTTTTACTTAAATAAGCGTAAGGCGAGAAGCGCGCGGGAATTTGTTTAGTGCTTTTCTAACTTTTCGGATAATCAATGTTGATTGACTAGTGCGATTTTATACCATGCATAACAATATAACAGCTAACAAAATACAGACGGATATTTTCGCATTTTTGTGCATATTTCTTGCGTACAATAAAATGTTGTCGCATGCATAAAGGCCGGCACACACTAGGCGACAAGTCGCAGCGACTTGTCGCCGCGACATGTCGCAGCGACAATTTCCTCCCGTGTGTACTAACATTTTTTGGCGAAAATTGTTGTCGCCGCGACAGAATTTTGTTGCTGCGACTTGCCGCATGAAATCCAACCGGTTGGGATTGCTGAACCAGTGCACACTGAGGCGACATGTCCCTAGTGTGTGCCGGCCTTAAAGACTTGAATATATCAATTGATTATATGATTATTTGATCATAAAATTAAAAGAAAATTAAATGTCCAAAAAATAAAATAAAAAAATATCCCTCATATCTCATTTATTTTTTTTGCTATGTTATGTTCTTTTCATGATTATTTAAATTTATTCATTCATTTATTTGTTTGCTATAGTCATTTGTGATTAATTGATTAATCAACAATTTTGATTATTGTTAGTGAATGAATGAATGATTGAATGGACAATTTATTTCATTAAATCGGAGCTCCGCTATTAGGTTTACCTAATTTTTATATTATTTTAATTATGGTGCTCCGCTTGCGCGGGCCGCTCCGCTATAAAGTTGTAACCAGGGATACTAGTGTTTACGATGTTTTCCCTGGAGGCTTGACGTTTTTTTTTCTGTGTAATCCGATAACAGTAAAGTTATGATTTAGAACCGAAAGCATTTCAATGAATTTGTCGAAATTTGCATTAAAGCTTCTTATATTTAAATGGAGTACTGAAAGATATTTTTCACTAGAGCAGATACAAATTTGTTCATTTTCATTAAGTTCCTGTTTAGTGAAATATTTAAAATTTACTTGTTCAGGAATATTTGAGTCTGGATCAATATTTGAGAATTTTTTGAAAGTATTCAAAGCACACAGGAGCTCTAATTGAGGTATATTAGACTCGTATTATATTATATTATAAAATGTAAACATTAAACTATCATTTATATACTTAGCTCTCTCTCTTCTGTAACGGGTAACTAACTCAGGGATCGTCTGGTCTGGCCGCTCTTTATTATGTTTCGTACGATAGCTACTTACAAGCTATGCGAGAGGTTTTATAGCGGAGCTCCGCGCGGGCCCAAGGCCCGCGCAATCGGAGCACCATAACTAAGAAAATATGGTAAACCATCGAGCTGAGTTTTCGTCGACCGACACAGGAAGCCCGCGCGTCCGTAATACGTACGTACATACATACATACATACATACATACATACGTCCGGCGTCCGTGCCCCTTAAGCGTGAGGTCGCTGACCATTTTTAGTGGGCGCCCAACTTTGACAAAATTTACTGATCTCCACACATCAAAATTTACAATCAATTTTTTACAGTTTACTGACGGAAACTTTCTACAAATGTATTTCTAAAATGGACAATAAAACAAGAAAATAGTCAAGCTACTGTAAGCTGCCGGCTAAAAGAGTTTTGACTGAGAAAGAGAAACAAAGACGCGTACGCCGAATTTGCAAAAAGAAAAAGAACTACGATTCAACGAAGAAAAGCTTCAAAATATTTACACCGACAAGTCCCATGCCGATGTTTTTAACTAGTCAAAAGTTATATTTTCTGGAAGAGTTTATTTGGCGAGTTTGCAAGATCCTGGTAAACACGGATGCATTGTTCGGGTTCGTGGATTCTTCGTGGCGTTTTCCAATCATTACTCATGGACTAATCTACTCTTAGAAGTAAAATCGACGGCGACCAAAATTTCATTAAAAACGTGCATTTGCGGCCATTATATTCAAAGGAAGAGGTGAAAAGCAAAATTAACACGCGATCACGAAGATGACTTCACTCTGTTCATTCATCAATTTTTTACGGGCAATTCAGAACACGGAGAGCTTTAGGATTATGCAGATTTATCAACTATTCAAAACAAAAAATAACTTTTATTACACGATGTATAAAAGTAGAACTTCCAGTTCAGGGAGTGGATGGAAATGCAAATTTAGCACAATGTGTGATCGAGCAACTCCAGCTAGCCATACTACGCCGGCCGTTCTGTTGAACTGTGTAAACTTTTTAGGCGGTGAAAATGTTTTTTTCACTTTTAAAATTCTGAAAACATGAACAACCTTATTGTAATCAGATTGCCACTTTTAAAATTCTAAATACATGAACAAGCCTATTGTAAACAGAACTGAGGACAAAAAGTTCAGTGGAAAAGTGACAGTACAGGACAAGAAACGTGTCACCGGTATGTTTACATTTTTGGACGATCTGAATTTCTTTTTTTTACCATCCACATAAAAGCAGTTTGCAATAATTATATTTACTAGTTTTTGTAAGATATTTATCCATCGTCGACATTTTTATGTGTGTGTATATATATTTTTTAATTTGATTCTTGTAATTCTTTGATTTGTTATTGAAAATAAAACGCTTGTATGAATTCGTGATTGTACTCATCTGCAAGTTAAAATTTCAAAACTTCATACTAGCTATTTTTTAACGAGTTACGCAGTATTCACATTTGATAATTAGAAATTCACAACCGTTTTAGATAGCTAGATTACCAATAAGTAATTCATTACACATTTCACCAGAAAAGTGAAATTTTTGTCGATTGTTATAACATGTTTTTTTCAAACGTGAAAGAGCGTAAAGAGAGAAGCGCGCGGGAATTTGTTTACAACTCAAGGAAGCCATTTGAGTGCTTTTCTAACTTCTCATTGGACAATCAATTTTAATTGACAAGTGCTATTTTTACCATGCATAACAACATATTTTTCGCATTTTTGCGTATAATAAAATGTTGTCGCATGCATAAAGCTTTGTGTATTTCAATTGATTATATGATTATTTGATCATGGAAAGAATATAACATAGCAAAAAAAAAATTGATCAAGAATTTGATAATTCGTAGTGAATGAACAAATGAAAAAATGAATGATTGAATAAATAATTCATTTCATTAAATCGGAGCTCCGCTATTAGGTTTACCTAATTTTTATATTAACAATTTGAGGTAGACAAAAGCCAGCTAAAAAGACATCCCTTAGTAGGCTCAGTTTGTTAGAAGGCATTCCTTAGACTAGACCACTATCCTTACTTAGGTCCGTGCTGTCTTGCTAGACTTGAGTCGTCCCCGACTTGCTCACGAATGGATTGTGTGTTTGTAAGGCTACAGGACAGGCTTTGTATAGCTAGTTAACATGATTCCTTGTTTACCTAAATAGCAACTGACTTGGTGGTATTGTTTGGGTTACTTTTAAGGAGGTATGCTTTTCTAAGGAAAGTATAAACATCGTATGATCTTACAGTCAAGGTTACGATGCTAGAATTAAAAGCTAGACTGTAAAAAAATATATAAAAATATAAAATATATAAATATATGTTATGTTATGTTATGTTATGTTGAATAGCTAAAAACACTAATAAAAACTATACTAATAAATTCGTAAACATTTGCATCGTAACACTTCTCGTACTCAAAGTAAAGTCTTTGCAAGTCAATGTCTGTATTAATTGATATGGCTTTATAGTCTGCGTCTTTCCTCATAGATATCTTTCCATAGTTTGACCAGATAAACCTGAAGTTGATCTTTTTTTGCTTTCAAGCACTTGTTGAATAGTATTAGATTCCTCTTGGTAAGACTCTCACTTATGAAGATCTTTCTTTCTTCATACCTTCCTAGGCAAAGGTCTATAGTTGATTTGTTTTAGGTCATTTTTGGCTTCATACAGATCTTTTCTAGTATCTCTACGAGTAAACCTTACAATGATGGCGGCTGGAGGTCCATCAGGCTGTGAATTTCTCTTTGCCGGTAGACGATGAGAAGTTGAGATGTCTTCGTCGTCTAACTCAATATCTACTAAGCTTGCGACTTTTTTAACGATTTCGTTGGTATCTTCGTTCTTTCGAATAGGTAAACCTCTTATTTCTAGACAGTCTCTGCTAGAATATTGTTCTAGCTCATTAATTTGGTCACATAGTTGTACAATGCTTTTGCAATTGATATTTTTAAGACTCTCCATTCTAGTTGTTTCACAATGGTTCTCAAGGCTTGATATGTCTGTTTTAAGTTTCGTTTCTAGATCACCAACTTGAGTGGTAAGTTCATTGTATTTCTCGTGCAGGGAATCCAACAAAGTTTCTATGTTATTCAACGCTTCGATCTTGTTTTTTACCTCATTCAGCGACTCGACGATCGGGTTTAGCTTTTTATCGAGTATTTCTCGAATGATCTTGGTAATAATTTCTTTCAGTATATAGCAATGATCATAAACAATAAAAAAGAGAGATTAGAAGTAGATGGAAGATGTTAGTTGACTCCAAGTGGTTTTAAACGCGGAGCATGGAGCAGAGCGTCCGACTTCCATGACGGTTAGACATTAACTTCAATGAAAATTTAACTCGAAAATAATAATAATAATATCTGTTGCAGATGAGTACCATAAAGCTTCTGGCATCTTTTAGTTTCCCGTTTTTGTGGTTATTTCCATATATGCAGCAAATATTTTGGACGTTTGCACTCGAATAAGTGAGTTAGTTGTCTCACCGAAATCACTCAGGTATTTTTTTTCTTGATTTGCAGAGATGGCAGAATTATTCACAAAAAAGTATTCTCCGCCATAATCGTCCTTACTTTGCTTTGTTTGCAATTCTAAAGGTCATTTAATTAGCTTTTTTTTCAGTGAAGCACCTAAATGGAACCTGCATTGTTGTACATTGTTGAGCTCTGGACTAGCAAAGGCGCCTGAAAGTTTGTTAACAGTGAGCTTTGACCGTTCGCGCTTCTGATTGGACGCACGTTTTTTACTAACTAGTGAATGAAGAGCTCGAGTTTGATATTTCTACAACGAACAAGGATCACGGAAATGGTAAAGTTAACTTGTTGTCTAAAAGAGTTTTGACAGAGGAAAAAATAAAAAAAATTAAAAACACAGTCGACGTAAAAAGAAACCACGAGGAACTTTCGACGAAGAAAAGCAACTGACGAACTGAGCGAGAAAGAGAGCCTTGATTGTAAAAGAAACTTTGCCTAAGCAGACAGTTATGATGAACAATAAAGACAAAAAGAAAATCACAGAAAACTTTAGCGAAAGATGATTTTATTAAATTTTCTTCAGCTCGTTAAGACTTTTTTTGGTCAAGTTTTATTTATTAAGTCGTCTGATTATATAAGCCTTGTAGAGTAAAAAAAAAATTTCTGTCTTTTACATCTTTTTCATTTGCCGACTGATAACGTACAAGATGTTTGATTTAAAATGCTCTAAATTTCCTAATTAATTTTGAAAACAAAGTTACTCAACACTCAAGTTTCTTTTAATGTTTCTGTACATGAAAAATTGCCTTAAGGCGATTCACAACAGTTTTCGGGAAGCGCACCGACTACTTTTCATTTCGTGCAAAGGATAGCTACACCTATGGACTTGAATTTAACACTAAATATGTAGTTATGACTGAAGTTTTGAATAGTGCCAAAATTACCTCGATCAAGTTTATTAAAACGATAAAAAATAGATATTTTGAATATATATTTTGAAAATATCTCGAAAAATTGATCAGCCTCAAACAAGTGGTAAACTGCATTGTAAACTTCAAACCAATGCACAACACTTGATAACAAATTAAAAACATTCAATCTGTTCGATTTTGCTCAAATCTAAAAAATGTTCAAACGTTCCGTATTTGTTTCGCTTAACATCATGAAGCTTTAGAATATACTCAAAGTCGACAAAACACTGCCAAAACTGTTGAAATAGTGCTAAGATACACACTTACCTAGTGTGGAAATATTGAGTTTCAATTCATTGTCGATTTGAAGATATAATTTTTCATTCCCCGTGTCATTTGAGAACATTTTCTCTGCAACATTTACGTCAGAAGTTATGTTCAAAATTCTCAAAAATGCGGTATTATCTTTGCACAAGGTTCTAGGAAACCGTAACTTATCATATATGCAGTAATATCCCAGTCCCTCAGCTGAATTGCACCACTAAAACCATCCGAAATTACATTCTAACATTGGCCAACTATGCGAGCTCAAAACTTGCATCCACACAGCCGTTCGACTTATCATATCGAAGTCGCAAATTGTTCTATGCACGTGCAAATACATTCGCATAGCATACAAAACATCTGCATAGCACTGCACGGTATATAAATCAGGAACCGGAAGTCAGGAATCAAGAAAACAGTTACTATAATTTAGTCAATTTCGTTTTTCAGGTCTTCTCATAATGCAAATACTATGATCACAAATTCAAAACATACTCAGATATTAGATGTATTAAATTACTCATTATATTATTCTAGGTATTATTAAAACTAGCCTTATTCTTTACATTAGAAAAAAATGATATTTTAGTATAGCGTTGCTGTCAATACTTTTATTTTGGACAAACGGCCGAATTTGATATGAGTACCACCTCGCTGCTTTCAGTCGTTACATAATCCCGACGAAATCTGCATTCATCGCTTACAATTTTCGTCCCTTTAATTATGATCTTTGTAGGATAAATGGACATGAAATAGTTGAAAGGATGTAAATTTTTACGTAAAACACTAACACGCATTTTTTAACACGTGAAATTGTGCAAAGTGTTTGTTTACATCCGGCGAAATCTGAAATGTTGATATGCTAATAGAAATGTTGATATGCTAATAAAGCGCTACACACAAAAACGCAGAGTTTGCGTACAGGCTCTTCCTTTCCTCTCCTTCCGCAGTCCCTCCCCAAGAGCCACCGTCCTGGCCATTTTAACACTGCTTCGTTTGAAAGTAAACATAACACGTGTTGCACCATAGTTAACTATGGCTGCACCAAAAAATATAAATGGACCAAAATGAAATGTTTTCTCTATAAATATCTGTACATAAGAAGAACTAAATGATCCAAAATTTATTAACTAGAAATCAACTGAGGGCAAAATTGCAGAAAGCGGAAATTTTTCCAATTTGTGTATCCAGTTCATATGATAAATGACGTCATATTGATTGACAGAACTTGTCAACAAATTAAGTCTCAGACTATGACGGTCTAGGTTTGATAGAAATATCATACTTTAAAATATATTACTATTATATTATTATTTATTTATTTACATTTAGTATTCATATATATTATTATATTATTATTATAAATATTTTCAAGGAAAATCCAAGTTATAAAGATATATGTTCTCAAGGTCACATGAAATATGACGTCATGCCTTAAGGATCAACAACAATGTTTATTGATGTTTTTTTTACTCAAGTTTAACTTCCAGTAGCAAAACTCATTGATCAATTACTTGGATATGTACGCATTTAGCAAGAGTCTCACTTTTGGTCGAGTGTCCAGGGTATCATGTCGAGGGTCAAGGGTACCATGTCGAGAGCCAAAAAAAGTTTTTTTCTGAAGCATTAGCTGAGCACGTATAATAAACAATATCTGGTCCAAATTGAGGAAAATTACGCACAGAAATTACCGCAAATATAGCTATTTGTTTCCTTTCTGTGTTTTGGTGTGCAAAACGATTGGGCCACCACAGGTAGCCAAGTAATGAGCATTGCATGAGAGTTTAGATGTTTCCAAGAGCAATGGCAAATGCAAGTTCGATTAGTTGATTCTAATTAAAAGTTTTTCTCTTTCTTTTTACTATTTTGAAGCATTATTTTACCTTATTTTTGCTCGTTGTGCATCTTAGTGCACATATTTATGAGTAATGCTCAGCAGCATAGCTGCTCTACCTCAATATCATTTTTTTAAACTCATTAATACATTAATTCAAATAACAATAAAATAAATGATATTATGGTCATTGGGTAGTGTGCATAATTAACAAATACACTATGAACTTCACAGTTACAAAATATGATTACATCAATATTTACCTCTTTTTGAAATCTTTCTAATGTCAACTTTTTCTCCATTTCATTGTAAATTAAAGGATCTGCTTGATATTGGTCTATTAATAGTGACATCCAACCTTTCGATGGATCTTTTAATGATTTCACAAGCACAATTCTTAGCAATTTTTGATCCTCTGCCAATGAAACATTAGTGACCTTAATTAAGCTAATTATGATCAAATAAAATGAAATGACAGTCTGATGTTGAAATGACATTATATCAGGTTCATGAACATAGTAATGCAACTACCTAAAGTCCAAATGCTTTCATCTGGTAACACTCTGGCAAATAGTTCTCCCTAAAAAATAAAACATGCATACCCAAACATTGCTTTTAGACATTACACTGATCATACACAAACATGGATCAATTATACAATATATATATTAGGTGAGGGGTATGGCATGCAGACCAACATGAAAACAATAATGTTCTTCCAAATAATATTTTTCTGCTTTTTTTTCTTTAGAAGGTGGCACTGGTGGCCAAGAGGTGAGAGCACTGGTCTTTCACCGCTGTGACCCAGGTTCAATCCCTGGTTCTGATAAGGTGATATGTGAAGTAAGCTTGTGTGATGTATTGCTTCTCTCTAAAGCCACAAGGTTTTTTCTCCTGTTATCCTCACTTATCAAAATAAACATGTATGCAAAGATGTTGTATAAAATAGTTAAAGTAGAGATAGTGAGTGTGAGCGTCCATCTCAAGAATAACCACTATGTGGATGAGATGTGTAAAATATTTTTATTTTAATTTTAATTTTTTCGTACAGATTAGAAAAAAGTGTGTTTTGTGCGCAAAAATGGCTTATTTTGCGTTTTTAAATCTCATTAGATATTTGTATAAAATTAATGTATAAATGTATACTACAATGTATACGTTGATACAAAAATATGTTTTGCCATTCATTCAATGAAGCAAACAATAAATAAAGCACGTTTTCTGTTTTGCATATCATTAATAACACCTAATAAACTAAATACTTGGGAATAGTTTTTTGAGTTAAATAACTACAACATGAAACCACAAAACATGGCTTCCGGTATTGGATTATGCCAGAGCCCTTGTTCTTTGCTGCAGGCCACAAGAAAATGTGGGCTATGGGTACAAGATTGCTGTGTTTCCTGTTGGTTTACTTCAAAATGGCAATCTATTTTTAATGAGTAAAAAAAATTATCTTATCTACGCATTATTCTTATGCTTCTTGAAATGCTTTCATTTTCTCCTTTTAAAAGTTGTCGGTGGAAAACCCTGCTGTCGGATTTCATAACTGCTTGGCATGCCGATTGATTTTTTAATACCTTTATCCAACATTTTGGAGCATAAAAAAGTCCAGTATATTTTTAAATAACTTTAAGGTTGTTGCTTGAGTTTAAGACTGATGATGCCTCGCTAAACGAGTCAAAGTAATAGTATTTTGCAAACATGTGCAAACACTCTTCACCATTTGTTGTTTTTTGCCTGGGAAAAGCTGTTGTTTTATCACTTTTACTAAAAGACATGGTTCTAATTGATAAATGTAGGTAAGTGTATGTTAAATATGGTTTTATTTCATGATGTGTTTTGAAATCGGATTATCCGAATTGGATTTTCGGCTTCAGGTTTGAAATCTCTTAATTAAATCTCGTAATTATAGCTCATGTCATGTGGGAAAATTTGGTTCATCTCCATATAATTTATGCTTCACAAGTAGGATTACAATAGTGAGTCATTTTTAAAGACAATACTCCTTTGTTTCTCTGTTATTGTGACCTCACTTGTGATCATAAATCATATTACACTGGAGATAAGCCGAAAATTCTCTTATTGGAGGGCAACAACCACTGAGTCATTTCTCCTGATGAGACCCTAATTTCATCCTTATCATTGTGATGTGAAACTTACTGTTAGCAAAATAAGGCTAATTATTAGGGTTTTCAAATGAAATATTATAGATGGTGGTTTTAGTGGCAGACGGAATAGTGGTTCCATTTTCAAATCAAGAGAATATTATAGCTTTGCAACTCTAAATTCTATCTTCCCAATTCGTGTGCTACAATCCCTCTCATTTTCTGGGATATCGGTGATCTGACATTACAATGGTCCAAAGTTTAAATTCACCATGAATATTGTTGTTCATGAATATTTAATTTTTTTGTCATAACATGAATTTTCAAACATCAAACACCGAGTTATAACTTGTTCTCTTATCTACATTATGTTATGTGCACTTTTATTTTATCAGGTGAGCACAGCTGGGAAAATTAGGCAAGAGATCGAGACCTGTCACTGACATTCTTGCCTTCTGATCCAATGACTTCTGATTCAAACTGCTGGGATAAATATTTCAACTTGTTTATGTCAATGAATTTTTAAAATATTAAAGAAATGAAATAAACGTTTATATATTAAATATTGTACATTTTTTACATTTGTGCTTTCGGCAAAAACAACAAGCAAGAGTAAAAAGAATAACACAACAATCACCATTTTGACAATATATAGGCTTTGTGCGCGTCATTTCTGTGATGAGCCCGCCATACAATTGTTTGGCTCAGCAGTTCAGCGCATGCGCAGGTAAAATAATGCCTTGTTTATTGGCACAGTTATATTTTGGCAAAAATCTTGCATGTAAACATCAAAACAATTCGATTGCTTCGCTGTTTCGTTTCAGTGTTTCACTGTTTCGGTGTTTCGATTTTGTGTTTTGCTGTTTACAGTACTGCCCCAATTTATCATATTTTGCGAGCAATAGCTTAGATTTCCTGAAATTCATATATTTACCACTTTATACACGTTATACAGGCACAGTTTATGAATAATTTTTTTTCTTCGGTTTCGTTCCGTTTTTTTTTTTTTTTTTTTTTTAATTAACGACAGTTCAATAACTTTAAAATATTCATTTTATACTTATAAAACTTAAAATTAATAGAACTCACGTGGATTATTTCTTTGTCACAAACAATGCACGTCAATTTCTTCGTTTCTATATCGCATTTCACATCTTTTCCGCGAGTTCCATTTGGTACATCTATTTCAATGAATACCTCGTCAATAGTTTGTGCCCATCGTCCCCAAGGTGTAATACAATTCACAACCCCACTCCTTTCTTCGAAATGATCACCCATTTTGTTGTTATGTTTGGTGTATGGTGTATCTTCGAGATTGGAACCAGTAACCAGTCCCCTGCGTTTATGTGCTATGGTTAGACTCTTCCTCAGTCTCTCGCTCCGTCGCTACGCTCTCCGCATAGAGACTGTTACACCAGAATCTCGCAAAGGATTATAGGTCCCACAAATGTGGGACCCGGGATGCTTTGCGAAACATTTGTAACAAGTTTGAACAAGAACACATAAAACAAAAACACAGACCGGGGCAGGGTCCCACGGGCTACTGTACATGCCGCCAAAGTCAAAATTACTTTGATTTTATTGTCGTGTAAGCTCGAATTACGATTCAATCAATACATTTCACGAAATATTAAGCTCAATATGTACAGGCATTTTATTCACAACCAATAGTTCAGATTGATTTCGATACGTTTTACCTAAGTGTTTTACAACTGATCGGGTTCGAAGTTTGCGCTCCATTTGTAAGCAAAGTTTGGAGCTCTAAAAGTCAAAGAAACAGACTTCACAGGGCAAAAAATACTTCCTGAGAATCTCAATAAATACCATGCATTTTCATTTGTGAGCCAAGATGCTATAATTTAAAAAATGAACCAAAAAATGACCGTTTATACTGCCAGCGACAATGGTTGAATTCCACTGCTCAACGTTGTCATGTTTATAAATTTTGTGATTTGCATACGACCAATAGGAATTCAGCTACGAATCAGATTCTAACGGCCAATCAAAGACTCGCTACTATTCTGGTTTAACAGTCTCTATGCGGAGAGGGTAGCGACGGAGCGAGAGACTGAGGAAGAGTCTAGTGCTATGGTGAGCTATGGTTTTGCTGTACACAGGGAACAAAGGGAGCCCGGCTTATATATTAGGGGATAATGCCGACTCAACAGAGAGTCAGACTCTCGTTGTGTCACGTAGCGTGCAAACCAGTCGGCCGATTATAACGTAAGCCATTTGATAAGACCTGTAAATAGTCGTGTTTTATCACAGGTCTTATCAAATGGCTTTCGTTCTTGCATGCGTGACATCTAGCTGTTGTAAGCCGGGCTCCCTGTGAGATAACCTCTATTTATGAATCGCTGACCAGTAGTATGACAGGCTCCATGTGATGCGTTTTGTTACACGTGTGTCCAATTTTCTTCTAAAAAACAGTTCGAAAAATCCTCAAAAATACCCCAAAAACCTAAGCTGGTGGAAAACAAGCGATCAGGAAGCATATAAAATGTCGGTAAGTCAATTTTTTAATCTGCAGTCCATACAATCAATGTAATCCATCCACACTCACCAAGTTAAAAATATCCGGCATTGCGCCATTATCGATGGAAATCGATCATTGGAAAGTTGTTAAATCGATTTTATAAATCAATTGACATCACCAAAATCGACGAAAGTTCACATCGATTGTGTATTTCCAGACCATATCCAAACCCCCACCTTGAACCTGACATGTGCAATCAATAGACATCGATGTCGCAAAATCTATCGATTATATAATAGTTCAATAGTTAACTGATTATATTAGTTGATTGATTAGATTATATCGATCCAGTGATAGAAATCGAAAATATAGATTTCATCGCCCATTTCATTCAACTTGATAATTGATGTGTATTCTAATTAATTATATTGATTTCTATCCATTGGTATTATAAACCCCAGGGGCCGGTTCCTAGAAAGACGGATAACTCTATCCTAGGGATAAATATGAGCTATTCTTAGGATAAAGGTATTCTAGGGATAAATTGTGTTCCTGAAAGCATGGATAGCGTTGTTCCAGGGATAAATCTCCGATAAAGTTATCCCACCTCCCGAACCTAGGATAAATTGCTATCCTAGGGATAAGTGAACTAAACCTCAACGTTTTTTGTGACATAAATACAATTCAAACAACTATTAAAACGATTGAAAACTTAATTCTAACCTTAGATTTAATCAAGCAATGACAGAACTCAATTTACAACCAAATACAAAACCAAATTGCTCGTTTTCTTTCGTAGTTTCAACGTTTTTTCGCTAGTGAATTTTCCTTTTCGCTTGAATTAGTTTGACGGGAAATTGATTTTGTATATTTAATCTTTTAAAGTCCATCACGTTTTTTCGGTCTAATTTGAGTTCCCTTTAAAAAACAATGTCACAAAAACGATTTCTGTTTTACTTTTATATTTGTTATAATTTTCATTTGCCAAGTCACAGGTAGCCTGATGAAATGTAAACAATGCGCGGCTGCGTCTCATTTTCCCGCCGTTGAAAACCGTTTTTTTCCAGGTTTAACCAGAGAATAGCGAAGTTATCCTAGGGATAACTATCCTTTGGATAGCTATCCCTCGGATAGGGCATTTATCCCTAGGATAGCGCTTATTCTAGGATAAAGTTATGTCTTTCTAGGAACCGGCCCCAGAAGTCAATCGTAAGTAAATAATATAAAAAATTAGGTAATCCTAATAGCGGAGCTCCGATTTAATGATATGAATTATTCTTTCAATCATTCATTCATTCACTACCAATTATCAAAATTGTTGATCAATCAATCAATCAATCAAGAATGACTATATATGAAAAATCAAACAAATAAATCAATTAATGAATGAATAAATGAATTCAAATAATCATGAAAAGAAAATAACATAGCAAAAAAAAAAAATGAGAGAGAAGTGAGGGATAATTTTCTCTCTTTTTTTTTTTTTTTTTTTTTTTTTTGCTATGTTACTCTTTTCATGATCATATAATCAATTGAAATATTCAATTCTTTATGCATGCAACAACATTTTGTTCTACGCAAGAAATATGAACAAAAATGCGAAACATATCCAACCATATTTTTGGCTTTGTTATGCATGGTAAAAATAGCACTTGTCAATTAAAATTGATTGTTCAATAAGAAGTTAGAAAAGCACTAACATGGCTTCTTTGAGTTGTAAACAAATCCCCGTGCACTTCTCGCTTTACGCTCTTTCACGTTTGAAAAAAATTATAAAAATCGACAAAAATTTCACTTTTTTGGTGAAATGTGTAATGAATTACTTATTGGTAATCTAGCTATCTAATATGGCTGTGGATTTTTAATTATCAAATGTGAATACTGCGTAACTCGTTAAAAAATAGCTAGTATGAACTTTTGAAATTTTAACTTGCAGATGAGTACAATGATGAATTCATACAAGCGTTTTATTGCAATTCAATAACAAATAAAAAATTACAATAATCAAATTAAAAAACACACACATAAAGATCTCAACGATGGAGAAATACCTTACAAAAAGAAGTAAATATAATTATTGCAAACTGCTTAGATGTGGATGGTAAAAAAGAAATTCCTTAAAGATCGTCAAAAAATGTGAACGTACCAGCGCCATGGACAAGGCTGGTACTGTACTGTCACTTTTCCACTGAACTTTTTGTCCTCAGTTCTGATTACAATAAGCTTGTTCATGTTTTTAGAATTTTAAAAGTGGCAAAAAACATTTTCACTGCAATCTAAAAAGTTCAACTCAACGGCGATGTTCAAGCTTGTGTTGCTCGATCACACATTGTGCTCAATTTGCATTTCCATCCACTCCCTGAACTGGCAGTCCTACTTTGTTGACAAACATCTTGTGTGAAAAGTTTTTTGTCTTGAATAGTTGATAAATCTGCATTGATCCTAAAGCTCTCCGTGGTTATGAATATCCCGTAAAAATTGATGAATGAACAGGGTGAAATTATTTTCGTGAGTCGTGTTCGTCTTGCTGTTCACCTCTTTTGAATTGCTGCAAATGCAGCGCATATTTGTTTTGTTTTTGTTTTTATGAAAGGTTTGTCGCTGTCGATTTTACTTTTAAAAGTAGATTAGTCGATAAGTAATGACTGAAAAACTGGTCAGCAAATTTGCGTGTGAGCGTATACAGACGTATGTATGTACGTATGTTGCACGTATTTTCGAAATGTGGGCTTCCTGTGGTCGATTTCAAATGAGCTCTATGGTTTACCATATTTTCTATATTATGGTGCTCCCCTATCAATCACCTAATTTTATTGTGGCTAGTGAAATTATTAGCCTACTATGCCACAGCCGTTGAAAGTGGGTGCGTGTGCAATTCGGCTCATCTTCGGCACTTTCCCGATTTATCGCCGATTACAAGGCAGAGAAACAAAATGGCGGCGTTGAGGCGACCAAAAGTAGGGGATGTTAAAATAGAGTAAATCAGGAGAATATCCAGACATTTTATGATGGACGCTCTTCAGAGCAACTAAGAAGGAACTCAGGGCCATGTCATGGTTAATAATTTTCAAATTGATAGTGGATTTCATGGTAAGAAATGACATTAATTGAATGCTTCTCGAAGTGATTTACTCCGTGTGACGTACAAAATTCCTCCAGAAAAAGGGACTGACATGGATAGATAACTTCATAATTTGCGTCAATTAACCTCAATGGATGTTTTTAAATATACCATTGGATGGTTGGAAAATCTGGAGTTTTGTTTACGTCAGAACTTGTGACCGAAAAACTATGGAGTATACCGTTGTTTTGAACATACAGTCATACCGTATGCGATCACTCTTATCTGTTCAGTTGGACATTTTATAGGTCACATTAGTAAACCTGTACTGAAAATATTTTTTTAAATAAATTTATTTTGAAATATATATCATGGTTTGTTTGTTTTCACATATTTATCATTGTTGGTGACTCGTAAATAACACATCGATCAGTCAAAACATAAAAGGACAATAAAGAAATTAAGTACAGCTGATTTTCATTAAACATTTGATCCATAAAAAAAACAATTTCGTGATATTCGATGCGCCGTGTTGTTGTGTTTTGTTGCTGAATGGTCTGAGTTAGATGACAAGTAACTGTTAGTAATAGGACAATAACGTGACTTTTAGAGCGCATATTGTTTATAGCGGACCTGCGCGCGGGCCAAAGGCCCGCACAAGCGGAGCACCATAATTAAGAAAATATGGTAAACCATCGAGCTCATTTCAAATCGACCACATGAAGCCCAAAAATTTGTACAATGTACATACATTTGTATGTACACAAATTTGCTGACCAGTTTTAGTCGGCGCCAAAACATTCATTATTTTTGCAGTTTGATGTAGTTCACTGAAATTTTTCTATAAAATGTATTTCTACACTGGACAAAGAGCATGAAAATGGGAAAACTAACCTGGCGGCTTGAAGAGATTTGACTGAGAAAGAGAAACAAAGACCGCGGTGTGAAATAGAAAAATAACTACGATTCAACTATGAAAAGCTACTTCAAAATATTTGCACTGACAAAATGGGTAATGCTTTTTCATTTTTGATTGATTGATTGATTGATTGATCAACAATTTTGATAATTGGTAGTAAATGAATGATTGAATGAATAATTCATATCATTAAATCAGAGCTCCGCTATTAGGTTTACCTAATTTTTTATATTATGTGGCCCAAGTAGCATCATTTGCACTTCAGTGGAACAAGCATTATCAGTTGGACTGCTTCATGCAAATCTCTATAGCACTTCATCAATGTCCAAACAAAACTTTAAATTGAAAAACCCAACAATATTATACAAACGTTTTCCGAAAACACAGCCTTTGGTCCTCTGATGTCTTTTCTAAATATACAGATTCTGATGTTTGAAAGATCTGTCAAGTCTGATTGATTTTTCACACAACTGCTCTGCTACCTGTTGCACGTTAAATTACTAATTAATGAAGTTTAGAATTACTAGAATACGGCTCTGCTAGTAAACCACTCAGCTCAAATAAGTTACTTCAAATAAATTTGGATTTGGATTGATGAGTTTGGCAACAGATCAACTGAAGATCACAGGAAAAAATTTGTGATTCCCAGAATGTTTTTTTTTTTTTTTTTTTTTTTGCACTTTCCCAACAATAACCCAAAATAAACCCATTTTGGGAATCCCAAATTTGAACCCAATGTTGGATTTTGTAGCACTTTCCCAACCATAATCCAAAATAAACCCATTTTGATTTTTTTCCTGTGGATAGTTATCGTGATTCTGATTGTAAAAAAAATAGAGGAAGATGAAAATTTTCATATTTGATTATGACAATGAGTTGTCAAGCCAAGTATCTGTGATGCATAGAATTTGCAATCCATTGTCAGATTGGTTCATAACAAGTTTTAATTGTTATTTCACCAGATTGAAAGGAAGAGTACAGCCAAGGTGGATTTCCTTAAGTCTGTAGAAGCGGAAGTACAACAAAGATGGGATAGTGAGAAGGTTTTTGAAGTGAATGCCCTGGACAAAGGCTCCCATTCTTTCAAGTGAGTGATCTTTGTTTTATTTAATATCCAGTCACTTTAACATGACCCCCACACTCAATTTCACTTGTACATGGAATCTAATGGAATTTTTAGCATACATATACTTGTGAAAACACCAAAAAAGGATTGCCTATAATATTGCAGCACATGCTCAGTACACTGTTATCATAGAATTGGTCTAAGTGGGTTGTATCTTCATAATATTTGCATGTCTTAATAATTTATAATAGTTTTTTCTATGTTGTATGTTTTTTTTGCAGAAATGGCAAGTTCTTCACAACATTTCCATATCCCTATATGAATGGCAAGCTTCATCTTGGTCATACCTTTTCGTTATCTAAGGTATTATGCACTGATCGATTTCAAGAGTGGAAGGAGTTTTCTATTCCTTTAATAAAATACAACCACAGTTTTAGGTAGATTTTCTGGATTATTTGTGGCAACAAATGTGTGCATGTATGCACTATGTTCTTATAGAGCATGTGTCTCAGTCAATCAGAGCAATTATTGTATTACAAATATTTTATAAAAGTAAATAGTTTCCTATATGGCCCATTTGACCAAAAGGATTTTATATCATAAGCATGTTATCACATGATGCAGTTAGGTGAAATGATGGAGCAAAGTGACATTATTTAATTTGCTCAAAGGTTTTCTTTATGTGTGTGTGAGCTGGAATGTGCAAATTAATTCATTCTGACTAGCTCAAAAAACCTGAACTGCCATCCTCCTCAAAGGTTTTTTAAGAGTTTTCATAGGGCATGCCTGGTTCATGTGATCAATAATGTATTGGTGCAATAATTTACAACTAGAATTCAGTAATGATGTGTGTTGACCAACCAACACCAGGTTGCAGCTGCATATCATTTCCAGAAGGAATTACCTACAGTCTTTATAGTAATTATGGTGATGTCATTGATCTGAAAATAACAGCCTCACTAACTACTGGGTTTTTTAAATTCTTGTCACAATAATTTTATTATCTTGAAGGTACTTGGTAACATCTTCAATTAATATCATATTTGCCTTTAGGTCATGTAAAAAATATTTATTTCCAATACTAATGTATTATATTTTTCTTTACCTTCATATTTGTGTTGTTCCAGGCTGAGGTAAGAAAAGTCATTTCAAGTAATAAATTAAAAAAAAATTATCAAATGAGTGATTGATGAAATAAAAATTTAGATGCTGACAAATCTTTTTTTAATTTTATTTTTCGTTTCATTCAATTTACAGTTTGCCACTGGGTATAATAGGCTAAAAGGAAAGAACTCATTGTACCCCTTTGCATTTCACTGTACTGGTATGCCTATAAAGGTAATCACTGTGTTATGGATTTGTTAATGCTAACTGGATCTTTCCACAAAATCTCTGGGCTGCACAAGGCATTGATGGTGCATTTACTCTGACAAAGTACAATAAATCTATTTACAAAATCCATGAGTGAGTTGTTGAGAAATCAAAGAAATTTCTGAAGTATGTAATGGTACCTTCTGTATTCACTATCTATTCTGTGAAATCCTGTTTGCAGGATTTATTGTTGACCATATCTTCTTGAAATGCTATAGTGTGTGTCAGTCAGTATTTGTTGGGGCTACCTCATTAAAAATTTTATTTTTTTGATTACCGTATCATGAGTGCAGATTATCTGGTTGTTTTTGCTTGGTCCAGATGAATCTGGATAATCGACTGTACATGATTTCCACGCAGCAGCATTGTTGAGAGATATGTTCATGTTTTTATATCCCACCCCACAACATTGTCAAGAGGTTTGTACATGCTTTCCACTCCATGATATTGTCAAGAGGTTTGTACATGCTTTCCACTAATACCAGTCTATGTCTGCAATGCAAGTATTGTCTTTTCGCACATTACAAAGAAACTCTTTAACTATGTCTATAGTAAGTTGTTTCTTGTTTCTTCCTTCCAGGCATGTGCCGATAAACTTAAGAGAGAAATGAAAGACTATGGGAATCCACCACAATTTCCAATAAAAGAGGAGAATGGAAGTAGTGCTACTCAAGTATGCCCTTATTAATCTATAGTAACTGTTCTACTAGTAACTTGAGTACACATTTATTTGACATATATATTTTGCTTCGCTCACATTATTGTAAAAGCTAAAGCTTAGAGTATTTGTTCACATGAGCTATTTTTGTTGCAATTTTGGGGTGATTCTAGACACAAAAATGTTTTTTACATACCGGTATATACAATTCATAAAGTAAGCTTCTTTATTCTTCCTATACGGCTTTGCCACTAAAATCGCCATAAAAATCGCTGCAACATTTGCTGCTAAATACTTGATTTCAGATTTCTGTAATAACATTTGTGTTCATTTGTAAATAATAAAGCTAGCAGTGCCTTGTAATCCTTGAAGATCAGTTGAGACTCATCAAAATTTATGATCAAATTTTTTTATTTAATTTACAGTATGTTTCCTGTAAAGTTCAGTAAAATTGAAACTGACATATCACTATTACCCAAAAGATGATGGTCATTGTCAGCCACGTCATCTTTTCACCCCCTTTTAATAAAAAATTATGCAACATCAAAAGGCCTTACATTCAATGATTTGCATTTTTAACAGTTAAAATTTTGGGAAAATACTCTGCAGATGTAATTAATTACACAAACATTTCTACAATCATGTTCACAGTCATTATTGTATTGATTTCTATTGAGCCTGGATAATGATAAATGTTTTATAATGGTTTTAGCTTAAAAGTAAAGTGGCAGCTAAGACTGGTGGTAGCAAGTATCAATGGCAAATCATGCAGTCACTAGGAATACCTGACAGCGAGATACCCAGGTAAAAATGACTGACAAACATTGAAATAATGGAGTTAGATAATAATTAGAGAATATTAATATGCTTTAGCTGATATATACCAGACAGTTGTGAGTCAAGACGAAATAGATTTCAAAACTACACTATTGGTTAGTTTATATTACTCAATGCATTTTAGATAATTTATATTTTGTACCTTTATTAGCATTGTATGTAATACATACAATATTGTAAGAGCGGTAAATGTCTATGAGAATTTAAAACAGCAAGCTGCAAGGGAGCCGTTTTAAATCTCATACATATCGAACAATTACTGTTGTGTTTATTGGGGTTCCTGTCTAAGATTAGTTATGATTACCAAATTTGGTTATGGGAGCAAACAACAGTTTTTTTATGATTGTTTGATATGCAGATCGGACGTGAATAGTGGATATTGCTTATGAAATAACTAGATTAACGCTTCAAAATTAAAAAAACTTACAATACGAATCCAAAAACCATGGCCAGACAGAAGTACTTCCAGAATCTAGTTATTGTTCCTTGGCCAATCACAAACAGCCCACTGATGAACCCTAACCAAAAAGTAATTCTGATTGGGTAAGAAAACATTCCTGATCAAAATACTTTTGTCTGGCCACAGTTTTTAGATTCGCACTGCAAATGTAATTTCAAGCTAAACCTTATGCAAATCAGGTTGAAATCTGTATTAGATATACAGATGCCTTCATGTTGGTGAGTATTGTCCCAGGTTCATTAATTATAAAATTAATGAATTTTATAATTAGTTGTAGATTTTAATAAGGTTATCATAGTAATGAGAGCTATATATGTCTGTATTTTAGATTTTATTTCAGGACTAGTGATGTAGATGCTATAATTATGAATAGAAGTTATTATTATATTATTAATTGTTTTGTGCCACTACATGTGTTTGAATTGCTTTCATTGTTTGCAGGTTTGCTGAAACTGACTACTGGCTTGAATATTTCCCACCTCTTGCAAAAGCTGACTTAAAAGCAATGGGTTTGAAGGTAATTACATGTTTTATCTGCATTAAGGTTACAGGAAGGGTTCACGGCATGTCATTCGCTAGCGTTTCGGATCTTTTGCTATTTGGATAAATTATATATCATTTTAAAACTAAATAACTGACGAAAATGATGTTGTTTTTATTTCGGAAGCAAAGAAAGGTCACAAGTTTTAACGCTCCAAATAAAGAGGGAGACTTTTTTTTTGAAAAGATAACCCAAGAATATGCTTGATCAGATTGCTTTTGTCAATCATCACATTCGTGGTTACAAAATCGTGTGAGCCATTTTTGATTTTTTTTTTTTTTACTTTTTATTTTATGGTCAAAAGTATCATATTTCACTAAAAAAAATTGGATGGAAATAAAATATAATAATATAAAATAAAATAAAATATCAAAAATCGCTCACACGATTTTTTAGCCAATTATATGATGATTGACATTGTGCAAAAATGTAAGCAATCTGACTTAACGTACAATTTGTGATCTTTTTTTCCATTTTGAACAAAAAATAGTATAGTAATATTCTCCTGTTATTCAGCTTTAAAATGATATATAATTTATCCAAATAGCACAGGATCTGACGCACTGGTGATTTTTTTACGAAAAGATCCTGTGAACACTTCCTGTAACCTTAAAGACATGGGCATTGGTTGAATCATTTAAAATCTTTTTTTATGAATAAATTTTGAAAAACCAGTGACCATTTTTTAATTTCATTTTCTCTATCAAACTTTATAATACAAATTTGAAAAAAATCATCAATGATGGTTAAATTGTGAATGAAGTTTTTCCACCTTTAGTCTTAATTTGTTTCAATGTATTCACAATAATTTAAATTTGAAAATGTTCCATATGTTGTTGGACACAGGATGATAAACAATAAGGGAATCCATTTAGTTTTAATTGACAAAAAATGTCCTTTGCTTTTTTGTAAGCAGCACACTGATAAGCACTTTTTTATGAGAAAAGGGTGCACTTGGATGAAACTTCACTCCCCAACAAGCACCATGACCATGAGCAACAAGCATCACAATAATTATTTATATTTGCTCTTTGAACGTCTATGATTGTTCTTATCCACCAATACAAAGTTTGAAGAAAACATAGTCTTCAGTAATTTTTTCTTGCCTGCTAATTCCTTAAAAATCCAATGTGAATGATCATGATTGTAATCATGGAGAAATTCATAAATACATATTCAGGAAAAAAACTGCAAAACATTTTGGATTCATTGAGGTTTAAACTCACAAATCACACTTTTCCAACTGAGCTTTGAAACCACATATGCTTCAATCCTGGCCATAACTTTTGAGACTCTTAGCAGACTTACACCTTTCTTCAGTATGTTTGCTGCAATACATCACATTAACGGTCTTTCAATGAGCTAATCATCTACTAACTAAGATTGTTTCCTGTGTGTAGGTTGACTGGCGGCGGTCTTTTATTACTACTGATGCTAACCCATTTTATGATTCATTTGTGAGATGGCATTTTTGGACACTCAAGAAAAGAGGAAAAGTGAAGTTTGGAAAAAGGTATGATTGTGTAAATAGTCATTGCTGATCATAATATTCCAGTTAGGAATAACAATAATATACTTTTTTTTCCCTGAACAACTGTCATTACAAAGAATGATGGGTTTAGGAATAAACTAGGTCATATTCAAATATTATATTCACTATTAATATTTACTATAGTGCAGTGATGGAGTGTGTCCAGCGTACATAAAATTTGTTTTTTATTTTCATGTTCTGCAATCCAAGATTATTTTGTTCCATTAATATTTGGTAGTTAGGAACTAGTTAAGAAGCTTAGAGACTAGATTAAAATCACTTATATAAGAGGGTGTCCCCCTTAAAAACATGAACTCATTTTTTGCTTACAAAAATAAGAAAAATGAAAGAAGTTTTAAGATGCATTCTTCTTTTGCAACCACGTGATAATTCAGGCAAAAAGTTTTATTTTAAATCTTACTGAAAACCTACATCTATATCCTTTGAGAGCATTCAAAACAATGCAATTCTGCCAAATTTGAAGCTTCTAGAGCAAATAGTTACCGAACTTATTGACGATCAAAGATTATTGTTATTTGGTAAAAATGTATGGCGTCACCATGTTGGATGATGACTCATATCATCCAACATGGAACTTTAGTGGTCTCAAAATAAGGCAAATTCAGTATTTTAGATCAGGCTTTTGAATTGTGTAGTTAAACTGAATCTCCAGGAGTCTATTTGAGACAAAGTATCATAACAACGATGAATTTATCGCGATATTTATCCTTCGATTCGAATTACGCAATAGCGTTGCGTGACACAATTTTCACCTAAATATCTCGCAAATGAACAACATTTTTGGACCCATATTTCTACAAAGTCTTTTAATGGTCGTTAGCTATAACATATAGTGGGTATGTTTCAATTTGATTAAAAATGAATTTATCATACTTTTGATGACATCACTTGAAAACGAAGAATACGGTAAATTTAAAGGTTCATTTAAAAATACTCAGTAAGTAATTATTTCTAATAAAGGAAGTACAGTAATCTTGAAATGATGAGTACTTTAAGGGTTTGTACAGTCTTGCAAAGTCCTTAAATTTGGAGCAAACGTTTTTTTTTAATTGAAATTTTGTCCTTGAATTAGTCTTCATAGTCATGTATATTAATTTTTTAGATGAAAAAAATAATAAATATAAATCATATTTTAAGCCAAATTAAAACTAGTCAATTGATTTCATGTAATTTATTTTGTATTTTGTTCTTCCTGGTTCAATATGGTGGATCCTACCTCGTTTCCATGAACATGTGAATGAGGGGAGAATAAGTGCTAGTCAAAGTAATCGGATGTAAATGTCAATGATGTGAATGTGTCCTTGAAAATAAAATACTAATGCTTGAAAAGTCCTTGAAAAGCCCTCGATTACAAAGTATGCACAAACCCCATGATGTACAGTACTTGTTAAAAAGAGTGACAGTTATAATAGTTGTTGGAGAGAAGCTATAATAATAAGTAATAGTCATAGGTGCAACTAGGTTGAATAAATGAGTTATTTGAAAAATAATGGTCTAGTAAAACACTGTTTACTATAGGTGAAAACATGCTTTGGTATGGGGAATGCTATCAAATTGTTAATATCCAAGTAAAATATGCACAGGCTGCTAGCCTCTAGTTAGTCTGACCCTAACATATATGTAACAGTAGAAGTTCTGTTAAAATTTCTTTAGACGAATCGAGCTGCACATTGCTACACTGCTTCAACAAAATCAATCTGATCTTGCCCAACTGTATGGATCCAGTTTAATTCAATCCTTATAAGACAAATTATAACAGTGAAAATAGTAAAAATGGTATACTTGTCAGTCAAGATGACAAACAACATTTTAACTATGTTGACTTCCTTTCTAGTCACTTGTTATCAAATTCTCAGGAACAATGTCACCTAAAAAAATGTTTAAATGCCAGCTCTTTGCAATTAATATTTCATGTTTAAGTGTTTTGATGACATGCAAGAGTAGGATAATCATTATACATTTGTATCGAATTGACTTGAACAAAATGACATGGGAACGAGGTATCCACTGATAGTAGTACTGCACCATGCCAGAGAAAGAGCAGACTTCATTTACATCTGAGATCACATGACCCATGTAAACTTACATTTGGCTCTGTTAGCTTTCAAGCCATAATATATTCCCAGGGTGTAGTTGAAAACATTTATTATACCTATTAACTCCAGAGAAAAGCACAGTGAACTACATAATTTGCACAAAAAAAATTAGATGTGTGTTTTTTGAAGTTATGATCGTTTGAACTTGAGTATGTTTTAGTATTATAATTGTAAAATACGATATTTGAAATGAATCATAACAAATGTTCATTACATTATGGTTTTTGATGCTGAGAATTGCAATGTTTTATTTACTGGTAATACCTAGTTGTTTTGAATAAATAAAAGAATTTCCGAAAATTAATTTAATAATTAGTTTAACTAGACCCTTGACACAAGGGTTTACCCGTGCCCTGGGGTTGGAGGCACTCCTGATACTAAAGGCTGTATAGGCTCCCCAAGGGGACTAGCCGATTTGAGGGTTATACAGAGTAATGAAGGAAAATTCATTTATGAAATATCTTGCATACAGGATCATAGTTATGATACCAATATCAGAAACGACCTAGTTCACTATGATGTCACTGCTTGTTCAAGTATGGGATAGAATCACCAAATCCAATAGAACATTTGACAAAATTTGCGTCAGGCAAAAGCATTTAATATAAAATGACCACATATATACATACTGTGATAACATGTGCTAAGTGATATTCAGGTTGTTTGGGGGGCTATTCCACTTCTTTTTTTCAGGTTTAAATGGGTTTTACAAAAATTTTCGATTAATTTGTATTGATTTGACCCTGGCGACCATGATCCTTTGTGTTCAATCATTTGAAACACAAACTTGGGATATCTAACTAGCGGTGGTTTTGACCAGGGGGTGTTTTAAAAGGCCAGTATATTTCCCTTCACCTCAATGTTTTCTAGTTATGAAATTAAAGATTTTTAACATAATTATACATGAACTTAACAGTACTCAAAAACGGCAGGACTTTCATTTCCTCTATCACCGTCGTTCCCATTCCTTTTGGTCCAAATGTTTTTCTCTTGCATGAAAACGTTTTCGAAACATTTAATAGTACCTGAAACAATGAACAGAATTATAAATTAATTTAAACAAAAGAAACTGAATATTTAAAAAACACAGTACTCTGTGTGCAATATTTCACAGTATTTTTTACTAAATTGCACTAACTTAAGTAAAGAAAGTGCATAAAATAGGATTATTTAGAATTGTACTGTTTATACACTGGACAAATGTTAGTATTAAATATTGAGCTGTAAGCTTATATTTTATTCGAAGGAGCAAAAACAATCCTGTCAGCAGCAATACGATCTAACTAAATTATAAACACAGTTTCGATAAAATGAGATAATGTAGAATGCACAGTTTCAATATTTCACAGTAATCATTCATGTTGTAGTTTATATTTTATATTTGTGTCGATGCACTGAAACAAACTGGAAGAAGTCGATCGATGCCTATTTTGACATTGTCATCGTTTCATAACACAGAACTCATTGTACTTTGCAGGTCATATTCGATTTATAAACCTACTTACCTCGTCTGGCAATCGGAAATTGCTCTAAACCACAATTTTGTAGTGGATTTTTAGCAGCTATTATTCGACGTTTCTTTGAAGTTCATTTCATAATGTCGACAGCTGAGCGCAAAGCTTCTTGGGATGAAGAGCACGATTTTCTGGTGTTTTTTTATATTTGTTTGCATAACGTTGTTCTCGTCAAGTTTTAATATCGAGCAAATTCAGTAGTTATCTATTTATCTACATTTTACATGTAGATCACGGAATAACTTTCCAAAAATACTGGATTCCCTGTGATACTAGACAAAGAAAGATGGCGGCGATCTCCAGTAATTTTACTTTAATTTTTTTATAATTATGGGGAAATAAAATGCAAAACATGCATTAAAAACATCATATAATGGAAGAAGAATGGTGAAAATAATAATAAAACATACTACGAAATAAAAAACTTGAACTTGCGCATTTAGAGACGCCATGTTGCGAAGCACATAGACTGCGTTTTTCCCACATCAAAAGCCCAAACAAAGTGCAGAGGGATAAAATGCGAGTCGGGTCTTACTAGACGAGGAAGGTGTGATCTAAACAGGTAGGGGAGGGGTAGGTGGTATAAAGAATGGGAGGGGATGGTGGGGCAAAGCTATTGGGGACTTGTTCCAACTTGCAAAACTTCTGACATGGGAGGAAAAAAATTAAAAAAAAACTCAACGTATTTTAAGACCCGTGCCGGCGCCTGGGCACGGGTTTAAATATGTTGTTTATGTGTCTTGTCTTAAAATGTCAATTTGAATTAGGATTCATTGTATCTTTTTACACACAGTTGTTATTGGACTTAGTCTGAGTTGTTATGTTTATAACCTTACCCTTATTTGTTTTTATTTATTTATTTGATTTGCCATTTTTTAAACAGTATTCTTAAAATCTATAAAAAAATATTAATATTTATAAAATATTCATACAATAAAGTGACAATAGAGTTTTGATTGGAAGCCAAAAGGCTTAATAACAGTATCTTTATATAATGATAATTTAGTGTGTCGGTTTAATTAGTTAATGTCTTCTAACCTAATACACCGAATCGAAATATGGCGGTCGGCACGGTTATGTACTGGAGCGATATCACAGAAACGAGGCTAGTCAGTCATCGCACATCAATCGTGTTTTGTGTTAATCCTTATATTGTAGTTTAACTTCAAATAGAATGGTTCTCATGAGTTTTTACCATTTTTTCATTAAAAACAACATAGCCGAAGATGAACTGTTCACCAAGACGACTGACTAGCCTCGTTCTCGAGATCGTCCGCCATTTTTCGATTCGGTGAATGTTGATGAGTTGTTTTAGCCGTTCTCTCATTTATGGAAAATTGATATAATTACATTGATTTTTTAAGGTACACGATTTACTCTCCCAAAGATGGTCAACCATGTATGGACCATGACAGGCAAAGTGGAGAGGTATGCACTCAACACCCTTCCCCCTTCCGTGAAATGTTTTGTTTTCCACAAAGTTTTTTAAAAAATCAACTTATTAGCTCCATATAATTGTGGATGTTAGTGGTTCAGTGAACTTTTTTTTAAAACAGCAACTACCCACAAAGCTCGAGGGCAAAATTTATTTCAAAGACTTTGAGTCAATAATGAATAAAAGTAAATAGTGAATAATGTATTTTGCTAAATTAAAAAAAATTGTAGTTGGAAAACCATTCAAAATTTGCAAACTACTCTATTATGCTACCAAAACAATATTCTGAAAATTAGAAAAAATTCACCACTCAGTTTTCGAGTTTTGTATATTTTCTTGACCTCATCATCAAGATAAAACTTCTTCAAGTTTGAGGTGTGCGCATGCACGTGGTCATGCACAAGCATGCGCACTGAAACTATATGGAGCCATCTAAACTAGCAGAGTTTCACATATACCAGATAAACTTTATATTTTCTGATAGCTAAAATAACATATATTCTATTTTTTTTGGTACTTGTTATACTGAATTAATTTAAATGTCTTAATTTTTTGAAGAATTATGAACTTTCAATTTCAGACTTTCATCTTCTTCAGTATTAATGCAATCAAAGTGCGGAAACCTATTCTGGCCTATTGCCGAACAACCGGCTGTATATTCTATGAATTTTGAATGGAGAAGAATGTTTTGTATTTTTGTTGAAAAAAAGAATTCATAAACAAAATCCTTTAGCTTTCTGAAAATATGTAGTTTATTGGGAGTATATTTAAAACTGCACTTTATGCTCTTCATTTTCTTAAAGGTCACCCAATTTCTTCCTATGATCAATACCTTCAATGCAATCAATTCCAGGTGAACTTGATCACAGCAACCTAAAAACATCTATTGGATATGCGTTATATATAATATATCCCTTGCATATGACCTCAAAGCAGACCCATCTGGAGGACAAAACAAAATAGTTTTCCTCTCTTGGGAACTGAAATCCATTGTGTTGTCCTTCAGGCTGAGCTGCATTCCAACAAAGTGCAAGGAGTCTATAGTTGCTATAGTGAAAACTCTTAATGTTACGGTTATAGCAATGATTTTTTCCTTTTCCCTTAGGGTGTAGGGCCTCAAGAATATACTGTGGTGAAAATGAAGGTTGTTTCTCCATTAAAAGGAAAACTGAGGTGAGATTTTGGTGCTCTTAGGGAAAACATCATATCACTTAAAATTAAATCTAGGTTGTCAGTTTTATTTAATGTGCTTTACTATTGCATGGAACAACCATGTTGGTGACGAAGCCACAATATGAAGTTTTGGGCAAAATTGTTAAGGTCCAAATGAGAGACGATTCTATATTGATAATTTGAGTAAATACACATACAAATTTACTTTGTGTTATTATGAGAAAGAATAATGTGAGTTTAGAGACATTCTGTAATACAGAGTCAAAATATTAATGTGCTTTGTAAAATTACAACACACTTCATGGGCACTGATCATTATAACAAGATTTTATACATGTGCATTTTTTTGCATACAATACATTATGCTAGAGTTTAACACTGCTTATGAGAAACTGCAATTCCTTGTCTGGACCTCATACAATATATAATCTGTACAAACAGAAGTACAAACAGGCATAGCAAGCAAATAGACAGGCCGATCTTGAAACAAACCTGCACAGTCAAGCAAATTAACAGGCTAGCTCAGTTGGGAGAGCGTTGGCTGTTAACCGGGAGACTGTGTGTTCGAACACTCAGACGGACCATCATTCAGGGTCTTTAAATAGTTGAGCAGAAGGTTCTTCGAATTAGGATTCGTGGCTTCTCGGATAAGGACAATAAACTAGAGATCCCGTCTCGCCACAATTCACATTAACCAATAACGAGGGGACGTAAAAGAAGGACTGAGGACGCAGGTCACGACCATCCTCGGTGATAGGCTTACACTAATACATACTAACTACTAATCAACCTCATGCTTGTAAAACCGGATTACATAATATAAATATTAGAGATTGTAAAGCGCGTTAAGACATTAGTGAAATGCGCTATATAAGCACTACATTACAAACAGACTTTACTATATATAGAGGCACAAACAGAAGATACAGTCAGAATATACAGCTAGTAAAACTGACACAACTGAGGTGCAAAGCTCACCTTCTGTGAGTAGCTCAGAGGAGGAATCTTTTTTAGTTCATGCTTCTGCCACCATTGTTTGAGGGTGTTTATCTCTCCTTTTAGTGCTTTAGGCGATAAGAATGTGTACTTGTTAGCAGCAACTCTTAGACCAGAAACCATGTACGGGCAGACAAATTGCTGGGTCAGACCAAATATGAAGGTATTATGATAATTATTTCAGTGAATTTCATGTATCAGTTACGTATCAAGGGATCCAGCTTACTATTGTTAGTAAAACTTGTAACAGTGTGGCCGATATTTATCGAATTTATTTACAGTTACCTTTGGCACCTATGTAGAGATAAATTTGAAGTAATAAACCGTGTCTGCATTTTTTTAATGAAAATCTTGTTTGTGAAGATGTTTGTTTTAAAACCTGCACGTACATTTAGTATGTTTTTTTTACTACGTATCAAATATTGTTTAAAAATGTAACAACCTGAGCCAAGTGCTACATGAAATTTACTGTAGTAACATTACTGCTTGTAACATTTCCGCTTTACTTCTGACCAAAGGATATTTTTGTAGTATATTGCCTTTGAGAGCAACATTCCAGATGAAGTGTATGTATGTACACATCGTTCAGCAAGGAACATGTCCTATCAAGGATTTACATCCAAAGAAAGTGAAGTCAATGTGTTAGCAGAGCTAACCGGTCAGGTAAAGAACGCTTATGTTTCAAATTATAATTACTTTTAATGTTTCACCGTTTAGGTAGCTCATCATTATTGCAACTTTGAGAAAATATATACTTTATTGATAATATATTTAGAACCATGTGTGCTATATATATAATTATTCATAAAATACCACTATTTCTCCTTTTCGAAAAACTGATAATTTTCACATGTGAAAATAACATGTTATACGTGTGAAACTATCGTTACTATTGTTCTTCAGAGAAAGATTTTTAAAAGGTTTAACCATATATAGCTATTTCAAATAACGCTGACATCAGCAAAAGGCAATAGATAATTCCAAGACCACTAGGAATGATGGGTAAAATTCTGACAGAATTAAGAATGGCACCTTGGACAGTCAAAAAGATGAATATTAACCTTTAACTCTCTGAAGTGAACAGGAAAAAAAACTAAATGACGTGGATTTCTTGTCAACTGGTGCATTAATTATGACTGTAATATTTATACCCATAGTTCCTAGCAGTCTTGGAATGACCTATTATTGCATTTTGGCGATGACAACGTTATTTGAAATAGATATATACCGCAGTACTTTTCGTTTACACGATATTCTGTTTGAAGATTAATAATCTATATATTGTAATACTGAATTTTTTTACGTTCACTTGCTGTGTATTTAACCTATTGGCTATGTGATTGAACATTTTTTATAGAAATAGAAATCTTACGAAGTTGATTTTATGGATAATTATAAGATAAACAGAATATTACATGGCCAATTGGAGATACGATATTTATTTTCTCGTGTTTTCAACACTCGAAGATCAATTTCTTAATTTCTCGCGCCATGTAATATACTCTATATTTTCAAAGACCGCTTAATACTTTCCCACGATACATTAATGTGTTGTAGGACATCATGGGTGTTGCTCTTCAAGCTCCCCTAACATCTAATAAGGTTGTGTACACACTGCCAATGCTTACTATCAAAGATGACAAAGGTAAAGTTGAATAACCTAAAAAAACAGTAACCTTACATTTTGGCACAGGACATTTCGGTCCGAATTTAAACGTTTCGGTCCACATGCTGTGATCTACGACGTTTCGTCCTGTTGAAAATAGGTATTATTATCATTATTGCATATGTTATATATAAAATATGAGCAGAAAATATGTATGAGGAATTAAAAAAGCGAGATGCAAGGGAACTGTTCTAAATTTCATTCAGATTCAATGCGAATATATTATATATTCCTTATCTTAGCTTATCCGAGGCATTTACAAATAGCATTACACTATGTTGTTCACAAATCTATCCTTCCTTTTTTTTTTCTGTCGGACGCCCATTTTCTGTCAAAACAGCATATGTATAATGATAAAATGATCATCTATTTTGTTCAACAGGTACAGGTGTGGTTACATCAGTACCTTCTGATGCTCCAGATGACTATGCAGCACTTAGAGACTTGAAAAATAAACATGTAAGAATTTGTTGTATTTCAATCTTTGGAAGGATGATATTAGATAAAAACAGAAATTTAATTTGATGGTTTGTTTGCTTTGCTGGAGTACATTGCAATACAACACTAATAGTTCAAAAATTAAGTCCCATACGAGGTTAGTACATCACAGACGTTCAGCGTAAGAACCTCAGCTTAGAAAACAGGGAATTCTAACCTATTTTAGATAACTAACTGTATTGTAGACACCTGTTATTGTAGATAAAAGGAGTGAAAATAATAAAAGCTATGAAATAGCAGCTAACAAATAGGAATGCAGTGCACCATGTCAAGATCAAAATAGAGCATATACAGTCAATAGTGAAAGGTGCGCAATGGCCTCTTTACCGCAAAAACCAAATATGTTGACAGCTACTTTTGAGCCTCGTCAGCGCGGCTCAGCTAGAGCACTTGCAAGTCAAGATCAACTTACCTAAAAAATTGTTCGTCAGATTGAAAACAATGAAGTGCTACGGAATTAAGTTGATACGTTCAAAACTATTCCATCTGTTTTTCTAAATATTGGTTCAAAGTACAACCAAAAGTTTGAACATGAAAAACGATAGACTCCACTCTGAAGTTCCTCTCTATTGGATTCTTAGTGCTTCGCTGATGTCTTAGAACTTTAAAAATTAGCAGTAATTAGCACTAATTAGTTAGTTAACTATTTTCATGGGTAATGTATTTTTTAATGATTGCAGGATTTTCGCAAGAAGTTTGGAATTACAGATGAAATGGTCCTACCCTATGATCCAGTACCTATCATTGACGTACCGGGTTATGGAAATCTCTGTGCTGTTAAAGCGTGTGATGACTTGAAAATTAAGAGTCAAAATGACCGAGACCAGCTTGCTGAGGCTAAAGAAATTACATACAAGAAAGGCTTTTATGAAGGAGTTATGATCGTAGGAGATTTTATTGGGCAAAAAGTGCAAGATGTCAAGAAACTTGTTCAAGTAAAGATGTTAGACGTCGTAAGTAATTCATTGTACATTGTTCCATGATATACTACTGTGAAATTTGCTATTGTACGTAAAGTGTAGGGTCACGTTACTTCTCAGACAATCTTGCAATGCAGTTAATAAAATACACAATACATTTAAACTTGTAGTCTCAAACCGTAAACAATAAAAATATATCTGCTATTGATAAAAATTTAGGCACTATCAATAATCTTTAGTAATGAGATGAGACATGATATTTTTATAAATATAAATCTGATAAAACGCCATTATGCATGACATGGAAACATATACATCAATCGTTTATGGAGCTTTATTCAAAATATATTATTCTTTAGTTTAGAATATCATGTAATTAGTGCAAAGTCTATTTATTGACGTTTTTAGGGTGATGCTCGTCTGTATATGGAGCCAGAGAAGCTAGTTATATCCCGTTCTGGTGATGAATGCGTGGTGGCTCTATGTGATCAATGGTATAGAGTGGTTGTTCTGATAAAATTCATTATCCCTGTACTACAAGCTATACCTGCTTTGTAAATGTCTTTTCTTGATTGACTACAGAATCTCATCCAAATTTAAAGCGGAACTGTTTTTTTTTTTTTTTGTTGTTGTTGTTGTTGTTGTTGCTATACAACACAGTAAATTTACATGTTCACATGACTCAGCCTGCGACAAACAATTTCAACTGTAAAAAGCAACTATGGCATTTCAAAGTTATGAAACATTAGAAATGACTAGACGATGCTAATTTGCTGAAAATCAAGCTTTTAACATTCTGATCAAGTTGGGTCACCTTCGCCACTATTATGATGGGTTTCCCCGTACCACACGTCTCAAACAGACCATCGCAACACATTTAATTTATTTGTGTATTGTAGGTATTTGGATTATGGTGAACCATCATGGAAAGAACAGACGAAGGAAGCCTTGTCAATGTGCAACACGTACGTACACAACGCAGTGATATTTGTCAATAATTTCTCCTTTTTCTCAGTTTTAACTTCAAGAATAGGAACTACGAAACCAGAATAGTCCTACCACTTGATAAATCCCTATCAAGCAGCGGATACATTTATGTTAAGTCTATAACTAAGGCATCGATAAATGGATCAAATGATAAGTGCATAAACAAATGAATTTTTTGGCAGATATTCTGATGATACTCGCAAGAACTTTATAGCCACTTTAGACTGGCTGCATGAACATGCTTGCTCTAGGTCCTATGGACTTGGTAAGTGCTAACATCACGTTTGAGATAAAACTAGCCATAGTTAATAGAGTGGAATCATTTGGAAACGATTTTGTTATATGTTATTCTGCACTTTTTTCGAGCATGACCATGCACAATCTTTTGTTTCACTATTGTTTTACCCTTGTTGGATATGGTTGAGTGAACAGATGCAAATCGTTCTTTTGGCTGCTATTATGTCTAATAATTGATACAAACAAATTGAATAAGCCTTACCATAATATAGACAAAGTTTATGTCTACTTATTTCACAATTTGGAATGAGCTCAAATAAAAACCTGTGCAGGGTCAAGACCGGTTCAACCTCTAAACTGAACAAAGACAAAACGATAGGCTTCCTAACCATTCTTACTATTCATTATGAACTAGCTTAAGGATGGTGCCTATTATTGTCATTGCGCATCGAGTACTGCACATGCTGCTGACGAAGTTTGAAAAACAAACACTTTCAAAGGCCGATCGTTTTGTGTTAAAAAACGTCCAACAACTGGCTGAATTTAGCATTCAATCATCTCCCATAAACCTTTTCCTAAACGAAAAACATTTAATCTTTGCAAAACTGACCTGAAAATGCACTTTTGTGCTTCAAAGGCGACTGTTATGTGATCAAACTTCCGACAATCTTTCCCAGGCGCCATCTTGAAAATCTCCCAAAATGCATTGTTCATTCTTCTACTGTCTAGGAAGGGGCAGGTACTTTTGTGCAAATTTTGGTAAAATTTCGTGTTTTTACAACGATTATCTTATCAAATTGCACGGGTTCACCTATTTTTCATTTATCTGTGTGATCAAGTGATAAAAAATCTTTCATAAGGTGAGTTTTTTGAAAATTTAAAATTGAAAGATCATAGAAATATTGGTGATTTATTTTAGGGTAGCTAATTTGAAAATGTTAATATTCATGCGTTCAACTGCTCTCGAATATTTTTATTTTTTTTTATTTTTCTTACCTTTAAAGACATTTATCTACAAGAATATTATGTGTGTTATGGTTTAAGAGAGGTTTCCTTTAGAAATTAAAATTATATGACAATTTATGATTTTTTCCCTTCCAGTTACAAATTGCCTAATTTGTAATATTTGATGACGTACAACTCCAATTTTTTTCTTTCAGTCTATCAAGTGCTGAACTTGTTCTTTACAGATAGAAAGGAATTTCGAGAAAAAATCACTTTTTAATTAGTCATCACCAACCTTAAACTGATTAAATAACTAATCGTTCGGTGTACACCTAGTTTAGTTTAGTGTAGTGTAGTGTAGTTTGGTTTGGTTTGGTTTGGTTTGGTTTGGTTTGGTTTGGTTTGGTTTGGTTTGGTTTGGTTTGGTTTGGTTTGGTTTGGTTTGGTTTGGTTTGGTTTGGTTTGGTTTGGTTTGGTTTGGTTTGGTTTGGTTTGGTTTGGTTTGGTTTGGTTTGGTTTGGTTTGGTTTGGTTTGGTTTGGTTTGGTTTGGTTTGGTTTGGTTTGGTTTGGTTTGGTTTGGTTTGGTTTGGTTTGGTTTGGTTTGGTTTGGTTTGGTTTGGTTTGGTTTGGTTTGGTTTGGTTTGGTTTGGTTTGGTTTGGTTTGGTTTGGTTTGGTTTGGTTTGGTTTGGTTTGGTTTGGTTTGGTTTGGTTTGGTTTGGTTTGGTTTGGTTTGGTTTGGTTTGGTTTGGTTTGGTTTGGTTTGGTTTGGTTTGGTTTGGTTTGGTTTGGTTTGGTTTGGTTTGGTTTGGTTTGGTTTGGTTTGGTTTGGTTTGGTTTGGTTTGGTTTGGTTTGGTTTGGTTTGGTTTGGTTTGGTTTGGTTTGGTTTGGTTTGGTTTGGTTTGGTTTGGTTTGGTTTGGTTTGGTTTGGTTTGGTTTGGTTTGGTTTGGTTTGGTTTGGTTTGGTTTGGTTTGGTTTGGTTTGGTTTGGTTTGGTTTGGTTTGGTTTGGTTTGGTTTGGTTTGGTTTGGTTTGGTTTGGTTTGGTTTGGTTTGGTTTGGTTTGGTTTGGTTTGGTTTGGTTTGGTTTGGTTTGGTTTGGTTTGGTTTGGTTTGGTTTGGTTTGGTTTGGTTTGGTTTGGTTTGGTTTGGTTTGGTTTGGTTTGGTTTGGTTTGGTTTGGTTTGGTTTGGTTTGGTTTGGTTTGGTTTGGTTTGGTTTGGTTTGGTTTGGTTTGGTTTGGTTTGGTTTGGTTTGGTTTGGTTTGGTTTGGTTTGGTTTGGTTTGGTTTGGTTTGGTTTGGTTTGGTTTGGTTTGGTTTGGTTTGGTTTGGTTTGGTTTGGTTTGGTTTGGTTTGGTTTGGTTTGGTTTGGTTTGGTTTGGTTTGGTTTGGTTTGCCTAGCCTAATTAGATTTAAAGGAAGGCTGGGGCACCACAACAGCTCTTCAACAATTACTGTAGGCCGTGGGACCTCCGATTTATTGTCATTTATCCAAGAATACATGAAAACCTAACCATTTGAAGATGTGATTACAAAGGCAGCAATTTCGCCTCAATAACTTTAAGACCTTGAGCGTTGGTCCAGCCACGGGGATCAAACCGTGACCTCCCGCTTAATTATTGAGACGCTGATCAACCAACTGAGCCACCGAAGGGCGGTTACACTAGCTTGAAAGCTGTGTTTTCGTTACTATACCACCAAAGGCGTGCAATTTTATATTTTGGTTCGAGACGTCTCAAGCTTGGTTTGCAGTGGCCTGTGGTGTGTGTTGTACCTCCTTCTTTCGACACAATTTCTAGTGATATGCGGACTGTCTCTAAGGTGCAACTTTTTAATTTGAAAAAGCAGAAAATTCATCATATGTTTGCTATTTGAAGTGTAGTGGAAAAATGTAAACAAATTGATGTAGCTTTCTTTTGAATTCAAAATAGAAACTGAGTTTGGAGAAGTGTGTATTTAATTATTTCAGTACGTCATCACATGTACAGTCTATGTGCAGTCTGTGTACAGTCTTTTGCAAAAGTTTACTAAACATCTACGTGCGTAACTGAAGCACCGAGTTGAAAAATGGCCAGCTTTTTTGGTCGTCGCCAAAACGCAGATTTTAAGGAGCCTGGCACTTTTTTCGTTACCTTGGAGATCATGCTGAGTGAAAACATGTGGTGCAAAAATCAGGATTTGTCGATTGGTGTGATTTGTAGAGTCATGTTTTTTTAAAGAAATGATCACTCAAAATGTACAAAAAGCATCAGTTACATGTAACTACATAATATGTGTAGCTTTGTATCGTTGTTTGGTCGTCCAACAACAAGAAAACTGAAAACTTGAGATATGCAAATGACATTGTTATTCATTGTTATTTCAACTGAAAAGCTTTTCAAGAATAGCTGTATATAGATTTCACAAGATTGAGACCGAGTTCACGCAGCTATGCGTCTAGTTATTATTTAAAGAATATCAAGTCTTAATGGTGCAGCAACAAAAAATATGAAGGGCACTATTTTGAAGTAAAAAACGTGCATTGCTTATAAAAAATGCGATTTCTAATGATTAATCGCCCCGATCTCTTTGAAAAAAAAAATTTAATTATAGATTGGAAGACTTGGTTAAAAAGTTTGAAAAAATATTATTTGCTTTCCAAAAAATATGACTTGAAACTAAAGTCGCATAAAATTTTTGCACCGAGCTATAATATGCACATGAGTATTCGTTTGTCAAAAATTAACCAGAAAACTTTCAACTACAACTACACAATTATGTCAGCACTAATTCTTTTATTATAAAAATCCAGGCTTTGTAGCTATAGTAATTTTACGAAATACGAAGTGTTGACATTTTCTCTCTTCATTTTTCGGTATGTCGAAAAGGTAAATATAAAACTTTAATAGAGCCGAATATGAATCTCGATTAGCGTAAAAGATACGAAAAAATGTTTGCAGGAAAATATACGTTATTTATTATTTTTTAATGGTATTAGTTACATGAGGTTACACCTAGTCACGAAACATAAAATGTCAAAAAGAAAATGAATAGAAAACTCGTTTTCTTATTTATCCTTGCCGGTGCATAGGTGTGTATCATATATATCGACGTAAAATATCTCTCGATAAAACCTTTAAAAATATCTGTAATATTGCAATATTGAATAGTATCAGCTATGAGATATATCATTGATCATTGATATTTAGATGTACTAAATTACTCAGAATGCTATATTATTCTAGGTATTATTAAAACTAGCCTTATTCTTTACCATTATTAGAAAAAAAAAATGATATTTTAGTATCGTGCTGCTGTCAATACTAAACACTTATTTTGGACAAACCTCCTGCTTCCAGTCAATATTAAAAATAAAATCTACGTACCTCAAGTTTAACATTGTGTTTGTCTCTCCAGTGCATTTTTGACGCGACTTGAGATGTTTTTTTAAGGGTTTTTTTTTTCATTGCTTCACCCCCTAAAGAAAAAAGCAAATCAGGAGAGCTCGATTTGCACCCTTTTTCACGCCAATCACGATAATTTACTTTACCTCTAACGTCCGAAACGACAGTTTCGCCTTCACCCATGCATTTACGGTGTACAATTTACCGATATATTTAACAACTATTTCTTTTTCTTTTATTAAATTTGTAGGTACAAAACTACCCTGGGATGAACAATACCTGGTGGAATCCCTGTCAGATTCTACCATTTACAATGCCTACTATACCGTAGCCCACCTTCTACAAGGAGGTGTCTTTGATGGTTCTGCAGGAAGCCCAATTGGAATAAAGTATGATTTTTTTTTATTATTATTATTATTGTGAAGTATGTTTCGCGATGCACTGCATTTGGTGGTCTGGTCTTGCATGTGTTGTATTGTCTTGTGTTATGGTTTGTGCAGTGTGTTGTGAATTGATTTTTGTTTTGTCTTTTCTTGTGTAGTTGTACTGTTGTGCTGTGTCTAGTGAATTGTCTTGCGTTGTGTCTTGTGTTGTCTTGTATAGTGTCTTGTCCTTTCATGTATTGTTAAGTGCCTCGTGTCCTGTCTTACGTTGTGGTTTGTGTAGTATCTTGTCTTGTATATTGCGGGCTGTATTGTGTTGCATCTTGCGTGGTTTCTTGTCTTATGCTGTGTATTGTGACGTGTCTTGTATTGTGTCTTGTCTTGTGAAGTGTCTTATCCTGTGTCTTAGAGCTAAACCGACTTAGTAATGCAAACGTTTTGATCGTTTGTTTCAATGTTCTAAAGTGAATCGTTGTAACGCTAAATTCCAAGCAGTTCTAATGATCGGGATAAGCCATTGTTATATTCTTTAACCAATTAAAACTCGTACGATTTCGCCGTCCACAAGTAACGCTTGATATTTGGCGTAGCAACGGCCAGTTTTAAACTGGCCAAAAAATGGCCAAAATGTTCGCTCTAAACGCTCAAACGGTTTGAGGTGTATCTTGTCTGTCTTAAGTCCAATGTCTTGCAAAGTGTCTTCTGTAGTGTCTTTGGTGTGTCTTTTGTTGTGGCGTGTGTTGTACCTTGTTGAGTGTCCTGTTTGTTGCTTTGTCTAGTGTCGTGTCTTGTATTGTAAATTGTGTTGTGGGTTGTGTAGTACCTTGTGCTCGGGATTTGTGCTGTATCTTGTTTGTGTGAATTTCCATTTCTAGTTGTTCATCACCTTCATTGTTTTTTGTTTTGTTTTCTTTTTTTCTTCTTTTTTTTTTTCAAATGGTGCAGACCTGAGCAATTGACGCTAGATGTATGGGATTACGTGTTCTTTCAAGACGCTCCGTTTCCCAAGACAGAAATTAAACGCGAAGCTTTAGAGTGAGTAACCCTTTCAATATTATCGAATGAAACAGGGACAGTGGAAGTGAATAAATCGGATGACAATGGATTGATTTGATAACAAAAAGATTTGATGTTTACTTCAAAGGAATACAACAAGTAAAGCCGTTAAATACCAAACATTCTTCGGCGTACATACCACTGTGAATAATGTTGATTAATTGACATCCACCAATGATGGCGGCATGTATATAATATTCCTAATTTAGACCAAGTATGTGGATTTCATATCAAACTTTTGTTGTCGATTTTGGGCTTCCTGTGGTGAAACACACAGTTCCTGTTTAGGTTGACCAGTCTCTTTTCGGCCAGAAATCAAAATGTCAGACTTGTTGTGTATGCTTTCAATCAAACAAATTAAACATTTGAAGAATTTTGTGAGAAAAATCGCTTTATTCGCATTGCTAAATTACTCCAATGCCCAAATATGGTAGGTACAGTCCTTATAAGGGAATAATTATGTGAGGCTTGATAGAAAAGGACAACATTCTAAGGAAAAAACTTGATGATGTGAAATTAGGAATATACCCAGGGTATAAAGTCTAAAAACTGACTTTATTCTGGTGATAAAAAGATAGTTCATATATAGCGTGTGTATATTCAGTGCAACATGTACGCGGGAGGCTGCTAAGCACAAAAATAGCATAATGACTGGCACGACGCGCAGCTATTGGTAAAATCTGTGACGTAACAGTTGGTATGTGTATTGTTTTCTTTGTGACTGATTTTGGTTTGTCCATAAAATCCAGGCGATGGCTTATGCCATGAGCAATTGGTAAATACGAAAACTCTACATTTACAGAATATTTTGTTTATTTTACCACAACATGTTAGCATATCTCAGCGTGAAATCTAAATGGGGAAAAATATCTGGCTAAAGCAATTTTCTTCTAGGTCGGCCCACCTCTCTCCATATGTTTGCAAGTTTAACGTTTTCTCGTATAAATGGTTTGTCTTGCCGTTGTTTACTTTCTTGTGCTAACGTTTTAGAGGCACTTTTCCATTAGGTGATTCACCCCCTAAGGCCTGTGTCTACTTTAAAACTCAGGCTTGTTCTACATGAAACATTCTGTTTTTATAAAGAGCAAAAATAAAAAACGACATAATCAAGATTGAAAAATGTAAAAGAAAATAATCAACAGAATGGAAAAATGAACTTGTTCATAGTCTCAATGTTACTTAGTATTTATGGTAATTGAGGAGATTTTCTCTCACACTCAATACCCCTATATTCACTATTTCACACTCATCTTAAATGGTCCTTTCCAGCGAATTACTTGCAAATCCACTTTAGTGTTATGCAATATGTGCGTTTCATATTGAAGTGGCATTCGACGACGTTCGTTCCCTAGTTTGCTATGGAGGTTGATTTACCATGGCTCATGAGAGACGTCATCTGAGTACCATTGTTTTGCTGCCTGTTTTTGCAGAGCACTTTTCTGAAGTCATGTTTTCCAACGATGTAGAAGATTGGATTAGCCAGTGAAGTGAAGAAACGTGGATAATAAAAAAACACGTACTCAGCCCATAGTGGAATGGATATCGGGAACAATGCATCTCTTAGCATGTAAACAAAGTACGGGAACCAGCATATTACATAGACGATAGTCATTACCAGAAAGACTAACGCGGACTTCCACTGAGCTGGTATGTCGAGGACACTTTCTTTCCTGTGTACAAGAACTGATGGAAGGTTTTGTCGCTTGATCTGCTTCTCATGGTATCGAACGATGTTCAAGATACTTATGTAGGAGTAAATCATAACGATGAGCGGTAGTACAAAGAACACAACCAACGTGGCAAGTAGGTAAATCACTGTCGTGTTATCGTCTTCAGCGTGATTAACTAAAGGCAAAGACAGCTGAATGAGTGAGACGAACAAAGACAGTGCCCAGATGATAAAAATAGCTAGGCTAGCTCTTGATCTTGTGACAATGGTATGGTAGCGAATAGCGTGCACTATAGCCACGTACCGATCAAGTGTCACCACCAGCAAATGGAGGACAGTTGAAGTTGTAGTGAATCGCCAGAACAGTAGGGCAGTAGTGCACAACGTAGACTGAGTAGCTGAGCATACCAGATAGAAAGGTATGGCAAAAAGGCCAGTCGTCAAATCAGAGATGGCCAAACTAACTAGGAACGTATTTGTGGTGTTTCTCAGACGACGGTTTCTGATAAACAAAAGAATACCAATACCATTGGCAGCAATGATAAGGACTGCCAAAACAACTGGTACAGTATCGACTATAGGTATGAAGCCAACGGTTACTTCGTGGGGATCGTCTTGGTCTGTTTGGTTGAGATGGTACAGGCTTGCGTTGTTGGTTGCCATATTCGGGCAGTAATACCAGTATAAAACTGTAAAACAAAAATGTAAAAAAATATATCGTCGTTCTGGTTAAGAACCAAAAAAGTAGTTTTTGCGTTCTATTATCCTCTTTAAATTACATTGTATACCTTCTATATTTTTATATAATTTTTAGCAATAACAATCTATTGTATTTTTTCCTAAGGTAATTCAGTAGAAGTAAAACTAGCCATGAAATTTCGATAAATCCTTCTACAGTAAAACCTTTCATTAAAAATGTAAAATAAAATTTGTCAATTTAGCGTCTAACATTCGAAAATGGGTATCATTCACAAAAGTGTCTCTTTACTGAGCTTGGTCAATACCAAATGTTTTGAATGTGCTTGAAGTTACTCCTTATACATTGGGCTACCGATTTAAAGCAAAACATTTGCACTAAAATTCAGCAGCGAAAAGAAATAAAGCAAAAATTACCAAAATGTTAGAATTTTACGGGCCCCATTGATGCTTTGATCGAACACTTCGAAATATCTGAAAATCTAGCCATAGAATTTTGTCATCGATCAGATATGTTTTGTTTTTTTTAAATAACATGATTAAAAAAATGGATGCCCGTATTGGTTTGCGAGATCAAGGTTTTACCGAGTGTAGACTGGGGCTAGTTTAAAGAAATTTGTAATTTTTCGTTTGAAAATCTGAATAGTGTTCGGATTATTACGTTAAAGGGGTTCTCAGACAAAACTCTGTATTCATAGATGATGAGAAATGTAAAACTATAAAATTCGAAATATGCGCAGAACTGTGCGCAGTGCAAAACTACGGAAACTCGGTAATATGCTCCATTCTCTCATTTCCTTATTGTGTTCTTTTTCATGAATATTCTACTGGACTCGTGAAAACCTGCACTACTCCAATTGGATTTGATTCATGAGAGCACATTTCAATAAATGCTCTCATAAATATATGTATAATTGTCTGATTGACCTGAAAAGCGAACGAACAAACGAGATAATGAATATTTGAAAAAAGAAAAATCGTGGATAAATAAGCGAGCACTTCAATAAATGAAGGATGAATGCGTTAGGGAACAAGGAAGTTATAAGACTGACTTTTCGAATGAATGATAGGCCAGACGTGCTGACGTGTTCGTTAATGAAATTAATCCAAAAGTAAATTATCTTCTTTTTCATAATACGATTATTCAAGTGCATGATTAAATGACGGTGTAAAGAACTAAATGAACGCGAACAGCATATCTAGAAAACAAAAACAGTATGTTCTGTCATTATTTGTTTTTCAAAGGTAGTTGATTCAAAAGTGGACATTTTTTTACATTTGTAGTCGGTTTCTTTATTAGAGGTTCAGTTCTGCTAATATAATAATTGCTACCGACAAAGATATGTTTGTACATTCTAATTTCTTTCACTGATATTCCTCTTTAGTGATGAAATTTATAGTTGTCAGAAAATATCCCAAAATTGCTTCAGACGTAAATTACTTGAGACTTAGAACACTATATCTAATACTGGATTTTAAAGACTTGCTCTATTCTACAAAGGCAGGTGTTTTTTCTTGCTGTATTCATTCATTCATTTGCTAACCTTTTGCTAAACTTGATCACTTCTGTTCACTGAACCATCCGCGCTGTTTTATGTTATTTTGATTGACTTCGTGAGTCTAGGCATAGATTGCCTTTTCATCTTCCTCTGTTAGCTTACTGTAAGACCCACATTTACATCATTACTGTGTTAAACGTAGAACTAGATTTTTATAGAAATCATTATAGATTCAATATAGATAATTAATCTGAACCAAATAATTGCCATTATTGGAGTTGAGCTCCCATTGCCCACTATTCGCTGGTATGCATCATCTTGATATCAGATACACTTATTTGGAAGTGATATATACAATATGAAGGGAGATTTATATGAGAAAAACAGCGTTGTAAACATCGTATACAGATCGAACGCCATTGTTGGATGCCAAGCGAACTTTGTATTGCAAAAGTTTTTGAAGTAGATTGCCAAATTTGGTTGGACAAACCATGCAATCAACCATCGAAAGTTTTCACTATACATAACATGCATTATTGAATCTGCGATTGCTGCTTATTTCTAATCGCCCAAATGCCTTCTCAGTCATCTGCATTCTGCAATTGGAATTTTGTTTAAACTATTTAGTATATGAACTATCAATGATTTATCATCACGTTGGCAAACCATTTTCAAATATTACAATTATCAAAAAACAACACTAAATGCGTCAAGAAAAACTCACTGCCATTAATTTTGATAATTGCTGTTTTAGTTGTATTTTTGTTAATTGCTGTTTTAGTTGTATTTTTGATAATTGCTGTTTTAGTTGTATTTTTGTTAATTGCTGTTTTAGTTTTATTTTCGTTTTCCATGAAATTGTGGCTCGTTACGTAGATTTCAAACTGCCACATTCCTCTGGCCCTGTTAAAAAGGCTGACGTCTTTGCATGAAAACACCGGAGAAAAGCTATATTCTAATGATAGCTTTATAAAGAAAGATGCTGTGAAGACCTGTGGTAAAAACTTAATACGTAAAAAGAGCTTTTTTACTTAATAGCCATATTAGCATCATATCAATTATTTTAATAAAAGTACCCAAAGTCATAGTTTCAAAACTGAAAAAGATGCCATTTACTTAGTATACTCCAATACTGACAAGACATGTTATCGATTTCGTTATCGTCCATCAAAAAGGATTTTGTTTTTAAATCACGGCATTAAAAAGGCCGAATATCAACATGAAATATTTGTTACGCAGCTGGCAACTTATATTTCGAACAACAAAATATTTGCATTGTTGCAATGGAAGTGGTTTATTTTGGAAGTTTTTAGTACCAAGACTACATCATTTTTCAAATGTTATACGAATATTTTTAGAAACATCGTGTTGATTGCAGCGACAGTTTTCAATCATTCACTCCAATCGTACTTATGCTTTCAAAAAATGAAATAATGTTTTTATTTGCTATGTTAGAGGTTTTAATTTATTATAATAAAACTAGACTAATAATATGCTAGTGTAATAACGATAATAGTAAAGTGGAAAAATACTTTTGAAACGGCTTGCTTACTAGACCTTTTTGGTAGTTGTCCACAATAAAATGAATAAATAATTTGCGTTGCTTGTAAGAATGCTATGATAATCTCCATTTAGAAAAAAACAGCGATTGTGAAAACAATAGTTGACTTTCATTTTTAATATATTTGTTCTTCTCTTCAAAACACCTGCTTATGAAGTTAAGTATGTAAATATGACTTGACTAAACATTTTTTTTTTTTTTTTATGTTTAAAAAGATCAACTTACCAACCCGCGCAACTGCCAAGCACTCCGTACACCGCCAAACTGAGCGATCCACCGGCTGTGGGAGAGGTTATTGTTCTGTAAATGACGTCACTATTGTTACTAGCTACCACGCAGTCGCATTTACTGTTGAATGTTCCTTTTTATTCATATTGGTTGTACTCGATTTTGTACGATATTTTTTGTGTTTTTTTATTGTTGCCATCATTTGTTATTTTAGTAATTTACTTGTTTTGTATTGTTGTTTGGATAACACTTTTGCTATTGGTAAAACTTTTATGGCTTGCGAAAATCGATTTTCATTGTTACATTCTTATCTATTTTTTTAAGCTAACCTTAGACTGAAATACAAAAAATTACACCCGTCGTTAGAACGTTAATCGGCTAACAATGCTTTGTTAATAGGTAGATGTTCTTTTTTCGGTATTAGCCTGAAGTCCACCGGTCCTCACAGTTTGAATGATATTTTCTGTTGATTTCTAATTAAAAACTGACCACCGTTGAAAAAGACTCACGCACTCTGGGGTATTGTTCATATCAGATTAATTTGAGTCAGATAACATTTAGCTTATCATATTTCCTTAACTCTAGCCAAAGTTCTCCGATAGTGAGCTTCCCTTACATCACGATAAAAATAAAAACTATGTTGAAAAAATAAAGTACTTGAAAAAAAAGATCGCAAATGTGCTATTGTTCTTTATGTCGACTAAATACCATATTAATACATACGTATGCCGACGCCCAAAGACAACATTTTGATCATTGCTTTTTAAATCAAACTACCGATAATAGTGAAAAGATGTTATTATGTTATGAGAGTAGAATTGCCACTGGGCGAGCAGATATTCATACCGCATGCGTTCTTGTTGTATGAAAGATCAGCCGGGTATGTTTATGGTTTGGAGGATATTAATAAAGCGAAAATTACGAATACTAAATAACAAAAAAAAAAAACAGAAGTTTTAATTGTCGCTTTAGTTGTTTGTTTTGTTTGTAGTAGCTCTTCAGTTTTGACCGTTTTTGTAATAGAATAGTATAAAAATAATATTTCGTTTAAGTTATTGTTTTCTAGTCTTTTTTTTTAATTTCCGTTCTTACAGATCAACTCTTCTTAAAGTTACTCTCTCTTCTATATTAATTTTTTTCTGAATATATCAAATCACAATAAATTCAGGATCTGATTTGTTGATAATTTCTTCATTGCATTTATTTCCGCTCACATTACTCTAAATCACGTTTGAAATCTTTAATACTCAAAGAAATGAATATGATTTGCCTACTTTAAGTCTTCATTCATTTTCATCGTTTCTAGACAGCTTACACCTGTGGTATTCTGAACTGTAAACTTCCAAATGCTAGCTATTACCCGCAGTAAAAGGTTGATCGATTATTCAGTGCCCCAAGGTTGTAGAAATATTTCAATCGTAATAGATTTGAAAAATGGTTATATTAAAAAACAATAAAGGAATCGATTAATTGATATCAATTCTGATTGTGAACCACGTTTTATCATGTGACATGGTTTTAATTTGTTTGCTTTGTTTATTATGTACTCAAAAAGTGTATGCTAGTTCCATAAACTGATTGATTTTTATCTGAGTGAAATTGTATTTATTGGGCCATCGAGCGATTATTATTTATAAAAATCATGAGATATGCAAATGACTTTGCTATTCGCCAAATCAGTATTTCAACTGGACAGCCATTTCAAGAATAGCCGTATTTCACAACCTTTTTACCTAATATTTGACGGACCTTTGTTGAGAAATTAAAGTGATTTAATCAATATCATATTGGACACATTGATGAAAGACATAGTTCACTGTTGGTTTAGATATCTATCGGTCATCAAACTGTCCTGAACTGATTGTTATCAATAGTCTAAATGTGCAAATACATTTGCATGGTATTTATCAAACATACCCTTATCTGTAATATAACATTCTTGATGTTAATCACGTCACAATGGAACCATATGAAATCTGTTTACATCTATTATCAATTCTCGAATTTTCGAAAAAGTGGAGGGGGCAACGGGAAGCTTAAAATAAGGAGTGAAATGAAATTAGTAACCAACAGACGACTTTAATTTATAGTAAGGTTTTTGTTATGGAACCCGTTTGTACGTCTTTGGGGTGTAGTAAGCGGGCTAATGTGAACAATGTGTCTTTCTCCACAGTAAACTGAGGCAAGAGTTTCAATACTGGTACCCTGTCGATCTCCGTGTTTCTGGCAAAGACCTGGTACCTAATCACCTGACGTACTTCCTGTACAATCATACAGCAGTGTGGGACAAAGAGAAAGACAAGTAAGAAAACTGTTACAACCCCAGTTTGGAGACGGTGTCACTTACTGACTTACAAACGCGTTGCAGTTCATACTGTATAGCGTATTGTAAATTCAGTTAGTTTGAAACACGGCACAAATGTCATTTTGTCGAGGTTTTTGTTCTTTGTTCTTTTAGTTTCTATGAATTTGATTGCAGCTTGGCCGTTTGAAATTGTTGTCGTGAAGAATGTTCTTATTTGAATGTTTCGATATGATTCGATATTGATATTGAATATTTTGGATTTCCCAGCATAGGAAGAAATTTATTTTTTTCACGAAAATTAAACACGGCGGCCATGTAATATCCTTTATATATTTCAGGTGGCCTCGTGGAGTACGTGCCAATGGTCATTTATTACTCAATTCAGAAAAGGTATTAATATTCATTCATTCATTCACTTATTCATTCACTTTCCTCTAGCAAGCGAGTCTCTCGCTGTTGTAACTGTCACCTTAAATGAGAGATACAACAGCGATTCTGCTAGCACGGAATTAATTTATTTATTTAGTTATTCATTTATTTGTTTGTTTGTTTGTTTGTTTGTTTGTTTAATTGTTTGTTTGTTTGTGTGTCTGCTTATTTATTTAATGATTCATTTATTTATTTGTTCATTTATTTATTTATTTATTTATTTTTATTTATTTATTTATGTTTATTTCTTCTATTTGTTTAGTTTTATTTGATTTTTTTAATTAATTTTATTTGGCCCTTTGTTGTTGTTGTTGTTGCTTATAATTATCATTATTGAATCGCTAGATGTCCAAGTCCACTGGTAATTTCTTGACTTTAAGAGAAGCCATCGACAAATTCTCTGCTGATGGTAAGTACACCTCTAGTGCTACCTTTGGTGTCCGCACATTTGTGATAACTCTTCTGATTACAAATTATTTAGTACAAGACACAAATACTTAAATAGTTTAATGGGTATAAAAGTACAACATAAGGCTTTTAATACTGAGCTCCACCAGGTTGATTTACGATCACCAGACTTCTGCTGGTAGTTAGCTTGTTTCCCAGGAAGTGACACGTACATCTGAGATTAAATAAAACCTACAGAAGATGACGATGTGCATCTTTCCATCATACTGCAAGCTACGCCATGAATATGAGTTGAGCTCAGGACCTCTCTCACCAATGGCTTCATTTAAAATACACCTACACTCTTCGAATCTTGAACCATTTTAAACATGTTGTAGAACTTTGAAAAAAATGTTTTTTATTTAAACGTTAAAGGCGTTCAAACACGTGGCTCTCTACCGCGGAGACTGGTTACGATGTGTGACGCCATCCCAGTGAATCTCGTAACCCGAGCTTTCGTTTCTCATGACCATCTGCTGAAAATTCCGTTTCCCCAGAGTCTTATGTTCCTCGACGCTGGTCAAGAAAAAGGAAGGCTCGGGGTACGAAATTGCGTCCATGTCCTTGGTTCATTTACCTACACTCAATTGCAAAATGGTTGGGCAATGACACATTTTTTCTAATGCTTGATGCAGTACGGCTCTTTTCGTTTTCGGTGAAACTTCTTTTCAGCCACACCCCCTAAAATCAATGTTGGTTGACGTTTATTTCTTTTCATACAAAAAACACCCTAGTGCTATGCAATATTGATGCAGGGGAGAGGGGGTATATGCGAAATACTGAACGACATCAAAATGTCATGCAGTATAACCGAATGTCCCAAGTTACTTTGCAACATGCACCACCGTTTTTAGCTCGTATTTTGATAATTTAAATTTAAATAATTTACAATTATGAAAACCGAAAAGAAAAGTATACTGGATATCGCATTATGCGCATGTTAGGTACCTGCCTGAACGTCATTTCCGTCATTCGGACGACCATGTAAACATACAAAAAAATTGCTAACTTTCGCATCGAATAACTTGGTCGTATTTTATCGAATACCCTTAAGATATACCTCATTCGAAAGCTGACAATGAGTAGAAAGGGTTATAAGCACTTTAATTAACTAACAATAACATGTTTGTTACTAGGTATGAGACTAGCATTGGCCGATGCTGGTGATACAGTAGAAGATGTAATTAACTAACAATAACATGTTTGTTACTAGGTATGAGACTAGCATTGGCCGATGCTGGTGATACAGTAGAAGATGTAATTAACTAACAATAACATGTTTGTTACTAGGTATGAGACTAGCATTGGCCGATGCTGGTGATACAGTAGAAGATGCAAACTTTGTAGAAAAAATGGCCGATGCTGGAATTCTCCGCCTTTTCACTTTCCACGAATGGGTTAAGGTATTGTAGCAACTATTTTGATAAGTAGGTTTATATTCCCAGTAAAACCCCTTAGAAATCACAATAACGTGTTGTCGGTTTCTTGCTTGCCTTTCCGCTTGGCTGCTTCTCTGGGTGCCTCACGTGAAAATCATTGATGTTCCTCTTGCAGGAAATGCTGGAACTAAAAGAAACTCTAAGAACTGGACCATGTGATCTTTTCGACGACAGGGTCTTTCAAAGGTATCATTTAGCAAAAACATTTTTGACTAAGTGATTAAGTTTATAGGAACAAAACCTTGAAACTCGCGTGGAATTATATCAGAACCCAAAAAATATCAAAGCCCATTGTCAAATACAGAAATTACATTCGAATCCAATATTTGTCAACTGGCATTCTTTTTTCTCTCCTTTTAATTGCAATAATTTGTAGATTACGTTATTTACGCTGCGTATGTGTCACCTGTTTCTATCTATATTATTTATATGAAATTAGTTCATTAATTCATTTATGCATCAATCCATTTGTTTCGTTTGCTCATCTATCTATTCGTTTTGATCGTCATATGCATACATTCATTTAATTATTCATTCAATTATTTGATGATTTCATAATGCTTGTTATATTTTAACAGTGAAATCAATCGCGCTATCCGTCTCACGGAAGAAAACTTCGAGAATATGATGTACAGGGAGGGACTGAAGACTGGCTTTTACGAATTACAAGCATCACGTGACAAGTACCGTGAAATGTGTATAGATGGCATGCACAAAGACTTGATCATGAGGTTTATTGAGGTAATTCAAGTGAATGACCTACTGAAACTATGGCTTACGATGCTCTTTTCTTTTTCTATGTCTAGCAAAGCAGACTACTAAAAATTCAAGAGGAAAAAGCTGAGTGTGGTCTAAATTATAAACCATTATAAGTACAACTACCCTTAAAAACCAACCGTTTCTTTTGTGGTTTTAGGGGTCCACTGTACAAAAATGGAGAGAATTTCATACGTTCATAGAGGGCTTAATTTATTTCCCTCAACAAAGTATACATTTCTTTAAAGGTCAAATTCAAATAAAATAATTTCACTTGATTTATGTAATAACTAGACGCATATCTGCGTGAACTCGGGGTGATCTTTGAAAGAATGTGTGACATATGTAAGGTAGATGACCTGGGAATATTTCGGCGAATGTGATGATAAATAAACCATCTTAACTTTCTATTCTTAGTTTTTAAGCGGCTTAAAATTCGTGTTGCTGTTCGACTAGGCTCACGAGAACGTGAAGAGCGGCGAATACGGTTATAATTATAATAAATAAACCTTGAATAACGAGATCTTGTAATACTTGTACTGTTTATTGTGATTTCTGCATCAATACATAAGCTTGGACGTACAATTAAATAACTAGTTTTATCTAAGATATCACAATCTCTAAACAATGAAGTACAAACAACAGTGGGATAATTTTGTAGTTATCGAAAAATTTGATTGTTTTGTACCCAGTTATTAAGTACAGTTAACAATAATATCAAAACATTAAAGCAAGAAACATTTTCTTGAAAAAAAAAGCAATGAAAGAAGCAATATACTTAGCATAAATATGGAGGATGAAGCGACCAACTTCGGCCAAGCTGCTCCACTTTGACATGCTTTGACAGTCAGATGGATTGTAAACAGTGATCGGTAAACTAAGTTCTTCGATTCGAGAACTTCTAATCTTCGCTTTTTGGTCGAAAGTGCTGTGTTGATATTCACACTTTAAGTCGTTCATCGTTCCAGAGCCTGTATAAGTGGTTAGTATATAATTCGCTTTTGATAAGATTGGTAGCTTTGATAGATAGTTCACGATAAGTTTCACGATAATTTCGCGGTATCTCTCTAAAAGCCCTTTCCGAAAACGCTCGACATCTTTTAGTGTAGCTATACCGCGAAGGGTGTGTGGATTTGTATGTGATTTGAGCGTGTTTGAAGAAAAAAGTTGATTCCATACTGATTTCCGTGCCTGTAGACGTCGCCATTGTGAACTTGCAAAGCACATGATAAAATTGGTCATACTGTGCATGCGTGGCAATTTGACGATACTGCGCATGCGGGGCAATTCTGCGGCAACGACGACGACGACGAACAATGCTGAAAACTCCACTCGCGGTTTCACCCCGAGTAAAAAATTGGTCTTTTAACTTAAAATGTACTCTTTCCATTGGGAAAGCGGATACAGATCAAATTTTCACTTGTGTCCGATGGTGACCTCTCCTTTAAGAAGCAAATTAACTATGAGTGTTCATCCGCTTATTTGCTTTGAATTCTATTACCAAGATCCGGCGTTATCTCGACCGTCAAACCGCTGAAAAATAAAACATTTTAAATCGCAGGGGCCTTTTGAAAAGATAAAGACGTTTTTGTCCAGTGTGTTTTTTAATGTTGTTTTTGTAGGTTTTAACCAAAAAATCCTTTTGCTCACCACCAATACTTCCTACGGTGACCAAGGCCTCAATTATATGGACTTTGTACCCCCAAGATGGAAAAGAGGTCGTTTGTGTTTGTATATCTTGCATTGGGAAAATAAAAATGTCCGTGTAATCGAGCCTAAAACATATGTTACGCCAACGTATTTACCCTATTCGTATGCAAACAAGCTGTGTGAATTTGTGCAATGACGTAGATGTTCATGGATTCTTTCTATATTACAACATTTATATTCTTCTTTCTTTATTCTTCTTCTTTCAGGTTCAAACTCTTCTCCTCTCCCCTATTTGTCCTCATCTCTGTGAACACATATGGACCATGATTGGCAAGGTATTATCTTACATTAATCCAGTAAATCAACGGTTCGATAGCTGGTTAGTTTCCACTGCAATTGCAGAAGAAATCACTATATTAAAAATATTGTGGAGGATACTATAGAAGAACCTAGAGGGTCGAAGCCGAGTTCAAAATTGTCAACCGATTGCATGATAGTTGACACATAGTAAAAGAGGGAATGGCAGGCATTGGCTTATTTTTATCATGTCACTTTTTAATTCTTTTTCTTTAGAACAAAGAACTTATTGAAATGATTCATTAACGTAATCGCTAGGCCGTAAATGCAATACAAAAATATAAAATAAACTAGCGATTTATTTCGAAAGTGAATTGCTGCGAAAAATTTATAATTTTAATCTGGACGGTGGCTTTTAGAGACAAAGATCACAGGCAGTCAAATGAATTATTATCGTTAATGAAAGTATTCATAAAAGCTGAATGCAAAGACAGGTATGGTTTTCATGCGCAATTCTTCCCTGGTAAAAATCTTTACAATTAACAGCCCACAATAAGCTACTTGTTGTTGTTTGTGCCTCAATGGGCTCTACCGTATCAGGTAGATTAGTATTTTGCACCCTATTTATAGTTATTAATTTGATTTGTTTGCCTTAACGGGCGATTCATTTCGTTTGTTTGCCTCGACGAGCGATTCATTTCGTTTGTTTGCGTCGTTGGGCGATTCATTTCGTTTGTTTGCCTCGTTGAGCGATTCATTTCGTTTGTTTACGTCGTTGGGCGATTAATTTGGTCTGTTTGCCTCATTGGGCGATTAATTTGATTTATTTTTGCCTCAATGAGCGATTTGTTTATCTCGACGGCCGATATGGTTTTGGTTCAGTTGTTGTCAAAGGCCAACGGCCTCGATCTGGCAAAAAAATTAGCGACAGTGTCTCTGTATCTGGTATTGTTTGCTCTTCGAAGGCCTTTATATACTTAGCGTCTCATTCTACTAATATTCGATCGACTGTCTGACGTTGCTCATCGAGTTGAAACAGGGAACGAGTTTGCACATAACAGAGCTGAACGACTCATAAAGGCCGGTACACACGGGGGAGCTTCCTCCCGCAACATGCTCCCGCAACATGCTCCCGGAGCAAGCTCCCTCGTGTGTACCAACGATGTTGCGCAACAAAACTTTAGCTCCCTAGTTTTGCTCCCTCCTATCAAATTGGTTTGAAATGAGGGAGCAAAGTCAGGGAGCAAATATGTTGCAAAAGTGTGTTTCATGAGCAAGCTCCCTCGTGTGTACCGGTTTTAATACGTGGGAGCAAAACCAGGGAGCAAAACTTTTGTTGCGTGAAATCGTTGGTACACACGAGGGAGCTTGCTCCGGGAGCATATTGCGGGAGCGTGTTGCGGGAGGAAGCTCCCTCGTGTGTCCTGGTCTTGAAAAATTACCCAGGAGTATGTTGCGGGAGCGTGTTGCGGGAGCAAGCTCCCTCGTGTGTACCGGCTTTAAAAGCAAAAAGCTAAATCGATCGTTACCTAGATGAATACTCCATTAGCGATCTGCATTATGGCGTCATTTTACTACAACTACCAGCATTCTTTGCGAATTTTTTTTCATATTTAAATTCTTAATTCCTTTGGAGATAAACAGAACAATTAGTGCTAATTACGCTACAAAAGAAAGTAAGCAAAGCATTCTGGTAGTTGTAGTATATGACGCTATGATGCAAATCGCCCATTAAATAAATGTTCGATATTGTTGTTCGGTTGTTCGACGAATGCTAAGAGCAGCCCTACGTATAGTTTTGCCGCTATCCAGTGTACTACATATTCGCAAAAACAGTCATGAAAACAAACTGACAAAGTCGAGAGATCGAGAGCAAGCACTGATATAAAGAGCCCAGACTTTCCCGGCCTAACGGAACACAGGAAGCCGGTGCAGAAAGCAGTCGAGATTAGGTTATTTTATTGTTGTTTGTTGTAATTGATCGAAGACATCTACCTGCTATTTTTCTAGGGACTGAGGCGGTGACTAAATGTTCTCATTAGTGTCTATTTGTAAAACACTGGGATAATTTTAAGAGTAAAGTTTGATTTTCTACTGCCTGTATCATATTAAAATAGTAAAAGAACAAATTGTTCGATTTGCTTGACGGTCTTTTTGGGGTTCTTATTGTGTGCTTGTGATTGCGGTTGTAGTTGTATTTCAATGAATCCGATGCACTTTTTGTAATCAACAGGAGGGCAGTATAGTCAAGGCGTCGTGGCCATTAGTAGGAAAAGAGGACGAAATTCTCCTGCAGTCATCGGCCTATCTAGAGACCATTACTCATGAGCTAAGACTGAGAATCAAGAACCTGACAGCACCTAAAGGCAAAAAGGTAAAAACCACTTGTTATCTATTTTCCTTTCTTGTAATGTATGTTGTTACTACCCATAGTAAGAATTTTGTCGAAATCAAGGCCACCGCAACTGAACAGCATGAGCACAAAAGAGTATTTTTGAGACCGTATTTCCTTCAGTAACATCCCAAAACCGTATTTAAGCTTGAGATTGTTGAAATTTTCGTGTTTCTATACTCTGTTAGAAACACACGGGATTGTTGGGAGAAAACGAGATAAGGTATTGAATCACGAGCTGAAAGCTTTTTGATACGGCCTCATGGTTTCTATTAAATGACGGCACCTTTGAAACCCGTCTTTCTATAGTCTTATTCGAAAGATTGGGTAAAACTCATTCTTCTGAAGACGTTTGATAAATTTGTGTTGACTTTGAGATATAATACTGCTAGCTTGTTTAGGCTTTCGTTTTTTTAGAGCGATGAAAAAACCTTATATAGGTTTTCAACTACTTATTTTCAACTACGTGTTTTTTTTCTGATGTTTATATGAAGCAATGTATAGTTTCGATGTCCTGACAAAATGACATTTATGACTTGATTGGTTTATAAGTATCTACATTATAAGTTTGTAAGGTTTGTAAGGTCATCAAAGTCGTCTAAACATAGTTCTGTTTAAAATTCATTATCTCAAAGACGGTGAAGCTTTAAAAAGATATCACTAATTGAATCAGCCAACGGCTGTCGAGAAAGGTATCTGTCAAATCTTCAATTGTTTTTACCAATCTGCCGATAAACTGATGTTGTACTTAGTCTAAAAAAAGAAACCAACAAGCTGGCCCGGTTCGCACCAGCGATTTTTTGCTGCGTATATTCGTCTGAATGTATTAAGCTCTGAAGAGCTTATGCGAAACAAATCAGAAACTGAAATATGAAGAAATGTAAAAGTAACATTGTTGAAAAACTAGGTGACACTCGACCATACTGCCCCATTTTATTTATTTATTAATTTATCACTCATTTAATCAGTCATTCATACGTTTATTTATTCCTCTATTCATTCAACCATTCTTCGATTCATACGTTTGTAATAATTTTGTTTTTCAAATAGACTAATCAATGTTAATCTTGTTTGCTTGCTTGTTAGCAAAAGACAAACGCTCCTCCAACCAAGCCAAACCATGGCCTGATTTATGTTGCTAATTCTTTCCCTCCATGGCAACACGTTACCTTGACGACCTTGAAGAACTTGTATCGCAGCAACGGGGGAAGTTTTCCTGACAACCGTGATATCATGAACGCTTTGAAAGGAAAACCTGAAGTGCAGAAATACATGAAGAAACTGATGTCGTTTGTGCAATTTGTCAGGGTTAGTTGACCAAAAAACAATTCCTCAAACTTTGATGAAAACGATATTGAAAGTTGTGTTTGACATGTAGTGCATAGGTATTGAAATCTCGAGCTGACGTTTCTCATCGCCAGCGGTGGTAACTTGGGCTGTCGACAATTTTTCTTCGTATGGATAGTGTATCGAGTCTAGGAGTAGTGAGTGCGAATTCATGAGTCTCGGAGAAACAGTGGCACATACGTGCTTCTCTAAAGTTCGATGTTCAACAAAACGTTTAGCTTCATTGATTGTTGTTTATAGGCTAATGTGGACAAAAACGGTCCGTCTGCTATGGAGACCACACTAGCATTTGATGAAGGACAAGTGTTACTAGAGAACCAAAGATACCTTAAGAAAGCATTAGCGGTAAGTTTGTTTCCTTGTCTGTTGATTTCATTGCATATATTTCGCTGAGTTGATATGGACAAAACTGAGCAATGATCTAACTCGGAAATGAGTTTTAAAAAAAGTCCTGATTTTGCCACTACAACAGTTAAGAATAACTATGACAAAAAACTGTTTCAAAGTTGGGTTGGAATGTATTCATTTTTTTATTAATAGTGCACAACTATTGTACTACACAATATGGAAAAATCAGATGTTCGTTATCTCATTTTTCAAAAGTTCAACAAGAAGGTTTTGAATGAGTAAATGAGTAAGTGTGTTGTTTATAGTTGGAGTTTATCGAGATCAAGTCTTCCAGAGAAGGGGATTCTAAAGTACAAGAGGACTGTGCACCAGGGAAACCCTACGCAGTTTTTTCTGATAAAGAACAAGTGGTAGGTTCATAGCTTTTTGAAATGATGACTATCTATTGAACTATTCATTTGATTTTTTTTTTCTTTGTTGTTCAGTGCTTGCTTGCTTGCTTGCTTGCTTGCTTGCTTGCTTGCTTGCTTGCTTGCTTGCTTGCTTGCTTGCTTGCTTGCTTGCTTGCTTGCTTGCTTGCTTGCTTGCTTGCTTGCTTGCTTGCTTGCTTGCTTGCTTGCTTGCTTGCTTGCTTGCTTGCTTGCTTGCTTGCTTGCTTGCTTGCTTGCTTGCTTGCTTGCTTGCTTGCTTGCTTGCTTGCTTGCTTGCTTGCTTGCTTGCTTGCTTGCTTGCTTGCTTGCTTGCTTGCTTGCTTGCTTGCTTGCTTGCTTGCTTGCTTGCTTGCTTGCTTGCTTGCTTGCTTGCTTGCTTGCTTGCTTGCTTGCTTGCTTGCTTGCTTGCTTGCTTGCTTGCTTGCTTGCTTGCTTGCTTGCTTGCTTGCTTGCTTGCTTGCTTGCTTGCTTGCTTGCTTGCTTGCTTGCTTGCTTGCTTGCTTGCTTGCTTGCTTGCTTGCTTGCTTGCTTGCTTGCTTGCTTGCTTGCTTGCTTGCTTGCTTGCTTGCTTGCTTGCTTGCTTGCTTGCTTGCTTGCTTGCTTGCTTGCTTGCTTGCTTGCTTGCTTGCTTGCTTGCTTGCTTGCTTGCTTGCTTGCTTGCTTTGTTTGTTTGTTTGTTTGTTTGTTTGTCGTGTAAAAAACTGGTTACACATCTTCTAGGTTACATATCAATTTGTTTTTATCAAACTATGGCGAGTCCAGACCGTAAAAAAAGTTACTGCAATAATTTTCAATCAAAAATTTTGCAATTAGACATATAACCATCTTCAAACTTGAAAATTGGTTTATAAAAGACCGAAACATAACTTGTTCCAAACTTTAGAATGTTGTGTTTTTACTCGAAAATCCTATTGATATATTTAAATAACAGCATTGGTTTGGCTTCCAAATAGAGACTAATCATTATTGACGACCAACTGGCCAATAAACCTTAGGTTTGCGATCACATTGGTTTTGTAGAAAGTGAAGATGGCGATAATGATAATAATGTTGGTTACGAAAATGTCCAAACCAAACGTGGAATTCTTCTTGATTTCTTTCAGGTTAATGGTATCGACCACGACATCACTGACAAAACTGCTCAGTCCACCCCTGTGTGTCGATTTCTTAACGTTCAGCTTGTTGGTGTTAAATCGGCGTATGGTACGCAGGGCAATAGAGCAACAATCTTACTAGAGAACCCAAAGGGAGAGTTTATGCTTGATCAACATCAGCTTCGTGACCAGGTAAGGCTTCAGATAACATATTGCAACAATTCAGTTATAAGTTGAAACCATGAAAGTAGTTAAACTCAAACTTTTTTCATAGGTCAAGTCGGTGTTTGGTTTAAGAGATAGAAAGTTAATTCTCTGTTCTTCGTCTAAATGTGACAAAGGTATTTTAATACGTTATTTTACAGGTTAATGTGAGTGTGGCGAGATCGAACTGAAATAATAGAGCATTTTCAACTGTTTTTGTTTAGCTAGATTTCTTTTGTTTGAAAGCCAATGTTCATCCAATTAGTCTAACCGGTCGGTCGATGACTGCATTAAACGTGCAGTTGTGTTTGATAGCCTAGTCCTGTGCACACTACTTCCAGGCAGCTTTACCATGGTAATCAATCATGTTTCCCAGTTGATGCCTGCACTTTTGCGCGTGTTTGTAGTAGTAGAGTGCTTGTAGTAGTAGAGTGCTTGTAGTAGTGGAGTGGTTGTAGTAGTAGAGTGCTTGTAGTAGTAGAGTGCTTGTAGTAGTGGAGTGGTTGTAGTGGAGTGCTTATAGTAGTAGAGTGCTTGTAGTAGTAGAGTGCTTGTAGTAGTAGAGTGCTTGTAGTAGTAGAGTGCTTGTAGTAGTAGAGTGCTTGTAGTAGTAGAGTGCTTGTAGTAGTGGAGTGCTTGTAGTAGTGGAGTGCTTGTAGTAGTGGAGTGCTTGTAGCAGTGGAGTGCTTGTAGCAGTAGAGTGCTTGTAGCAGTAGAGTGCTTGTAGCAGTAGAGTGCTTGTAGCAGTAGAGTGCTTGTAGCAGTAGAGTGCTTGTAGCAGTAGAGTGCTTGTAGCAGTAGAGTGGTTGTAGTAGTAGAGTGGTTGTAGTAGTAGAGTGGTTGTAGTAGTAGAGTGGTTGTAGTAGTAGAGTGGTTGTAGTAGTAGAGTGCTTGTAGTAGTGGAGTGCTTGTAGTAGTAGAGTGCTTGTAGTAGTAGAGTGCTTGTAGTAGTAGAGTGCTTGTAGTAGTAGAGTGGTTGTAGTAGTAGAGTGGTTGTAGTAGTAGAGTGGTTGTAGTAGTAGAGTGCTTGTAGTAGTAGAGTGCTTGTAGTAGTAGAGTGCTTGTAGTAGTAGAGTGGTTGTAGTAGTGGAGTGCTTGTAGTAGTAGAGTGGTTGTAGTAGTAGAGTGGTTGTAGTAGTAGAGTGCTTGTAGTAGTAGAGTGCTTGTAGTAGTAGAGTGCTTGTAGTAGTAGAGTGCTTGTAGTAGTAGAGTGCTTGTAGTAGTAGAGTGCTTGTAGTAGTAGAGTGGTTGTAGTAGTAGAGTGCTTGTAGTAGTAGAGTGCTTGTAGTAGTAGAGTGCTTGTAGTAGAGGAGTGCTTGTAGTAGTAGAGTGCTTGTAGTAGTAGAGTGCTTGTAGTAGAGGAGTGCTTGTAGTAGTGGAGTGCTTGTAGTAGTAGAGTGTTTGAAGTGTATCTTATAATTAATAATTAATTTAGATACTCGTACCAATGATGTATATATATATAATTTTTTTTTTAGAATTGAATGGAGATGTTCTACACCTGCATGGCAAAACTATTTATGCATGCTTGAAGAAATAAACTAAATTAGGGTGGTTTTTAAAAACCCGTTAAAAACAGTGGAACATGCACTTTAATACACTTTATTTTTCCCACATTGCTTTGTGTGTATTTATTACGCTATAGAGCATATTTTCTATGCTTCAGCTTGTGAAATTGTGCGTATGAAATGTTCGAAGAATTATGCTGAGAAATTATATAATCATGAATAAGTCATCGCATTATGTTTTCTTGGTTGTTTGAAAATCGCTGTACTACATACTGCCTAAACTGAAAAATTAATTCTGTAAAACTCAAGTCAAATGTCAAGCTTCATAAATATCATTTTATAAAGCAAATGTGCTGACCGAAGTTGTGATTGTTATTCATTCCATACAGTTAATGTAAAGATGTTTTCAAATTTTAACAGTTCAATCAGTTTCCTTTTGCCAAAAAAAGCAATGTGATAATATGAATTTGTTTCACCGGGATTTTATCCAAGTGTGATTTGTAAACACTACCCCGACGCAATTATAGCATAGGATATAGAAGCATATATTAAAGTATTATAGAACTGTTTCATTTGAATTAAAGGTAGATAATGTCTTAATTTTGAGATGAACAAGTGTAAGAGATCTGATTACCCCCAAGTTAAAGAGCTATCAATAAATACACCTAAATACTTGATATAGTTTCTTTCCTCTATTAAAGTTAAAGTATCTAAAATTTGGAATGTTAACTCAATTCACAATCCATCCCACTAGAGCCAAAAATAATAATAATGTTTTGCTTGAGTGCCAGTGATGTTACTAAATAGCTATTATTTATAGTTTGTTTTTATTTCGTAGTTAAATATCTTGATGCAATCGGAGTGAATATTAACATTGAGCTCTTACAGAAAGCTGTCTTAGTTATTATAGAACTAATTTTGTCTCTTGGAAAAATCACTAACTGTTAGTATCGTCTACTGTGAGAAAAATAACATAAAAACAATTTTTGTGTAGAGTGCACACACTAAAAGTGTGCAACATAAATACCACTAAATAGTGCTATTTTATGCTAATTCTATTGTTTTCTTTTGTTTAATTAGTGCTATTTACCACTTAGTGACAACTGTTGCACACTTTTAGTGCGTGCACTCTAAATCCATTTAGTCTAAGCCGTTGTAACAATAATTCTAATATAGTGCTATATATCTAAATGTATGTTTTACGTTTTAAGATTCTTCTTAAAGTACTCTAAATTATCAAAATCTATGGACGTCACAAGCAGGGCCGTAACCAAGGGGAGTGCATAGGGTGCAAGTGCACCCCCAAGAAATCTTTTATTATTACAATTTCTTTCTTAGATTTGGAATAAACAGCACAAAACTAGAATAATCACCGAAAATACAAAGCATAAAATCATTCAAAAGAACTGTAAGAAGCAATAAATTGTAATACGGGTTTTTGAAAAGTACGCCGACTTTGTGAAAAATATGACAGCAACTTAAATTAAAAAAGTATACTAAAAATCCATCAATGGTCTAGGTTCAGTGCACCTACTTTGCTTGAAAGATGGTGTATTTCTGGGAAGGGTTTCTTTTTAGCATTTCGTTGCTAGGTGATTTCCGTCCGATCAAGTCATGCAAATCGCCTATTCGAATGAACTGAGTGTGAATTCGAAAACGGCAAAATGTTTCAATTTTGAAGACGGGCTTGAAATTTTTTACTTGAATCCAAGACTTGAAAAGAAGTTCCGGCAAAAAGCTGCGGAGTGCAACAAACAGAATGGGTTCCGCCAGAACAAACATGCTAGGAAAATAGGTTAGTATACTTTTATATCGAAACCAGCCTTTGTTCCACGGGTCACTGGTGTTGAGTTGGGGAAGAATAGAGCCCATTGTTTTCTAAAGGCCGGTACACACGAGGGAGCTTGCTCCGGGAGCATGTTGCGGGAACGTGTTGCGGGAGCAAGCTCCCTCGTGTACTGGTCTTGAAAAATGACCAGGAGCACGTTGCGGGAGCAAGCTCCCTCGTGTGTACCGGCCTTTAGTATTTATAGTCCTGAATAAACTAACTGCTTCATTTTAATTTGTTGTCAATGCAGTCATGTATCAAGATTTGTTCTTTTGGAGTTTTCAAGCAAATCTAGTATTCTAACAAATTAAAAAGTACTTTGTTAGAAAACTAAATTTGCTTGAGAACTCCAAAAGAACAAATCTAGATACATAACTGTATCGAAAAAAAAATTACTTAACACTATAGTAACCTATTTTCCATTCTGTTTGTTGTTGTTTTCACGCGCGTTACGACCCAAAACGTCACGTGACCTCTTAGTGCAAGTCGCCTATTTGAGTCCTTTTCCACTGTTGTTGGTCTTGATGGAAGATTGATCACCTGTCTTTGTCATGTTTTGTAGAAATACTCCTTCAATCATGGGAAACAAGTTTGGGGTCTTTTCTCAGTGTTTTTAACTTTTTCATTTGAAAATGCTTGAAAATTCCCAAAGTACTGAACTTTTTTTCTGGGGCAAATGGCTTTTTTTCTCTCAGCATTGAATTTGGTTATTCTATTCTTTGCTGTGATTGGTTAAAAAGTAACAGGTCTTTCCTTTAGCTCAACTAGATTGCAGGATTTGGTAGTGATTACAAAAAGGAGGTCGTTGGGTGGCCATCAAAGACCCACAAGAGATTCTTACTAAGGGACCGTTCATTTTTTTAAGGCCGGTACACACGAGGGAGGTTGCTCCTGCAACGCGCCCCCGCAACATGCTCCATGAGCAAGCTCCTTCGTGTGTACCAACGATTTCACGCGAAAAAATGTGTTGCGCAACAAAACTTTTGTTCCCTGGTTTTGCTCCCTCATATCAAATTGGTTTGAATAGTCCTGCTTCACTTTCCTATTTCTCTCTTTTTATAACTTTTTGTCATGCTTTGTTTCGACGTTTTCCTTTCTCTCATTGGTCACGTTTATATTTTTAGCGGAGCTCCGCGCAGAGCACCATAATTAAGAAAATATAACCATCGAGTTGATTTTTGATGGTTCGGCCCAGGCCACTCCGCGCGTCCGTACCCGTCCGTGCCCATCGAGATTGCATTTTGGCGCGTAAAATGACAAAATGTCGACGCGTGCTTTCGACGCGATAACTTTATCATTATTAGAAGTTGTTAGAGTTTTACTGAAAAAAAACTCTTAGAGTTTCCAGTGATTAATTTCACAAAACTCGAAAAAAGTCTTTTTCAACAAAGATGAAAATATTACAACTTGAAAAAACAAAGTGAAAACTTGATTAGCATGAACTAACAGCTAAAGGAGTTTACTTTTACAAGTTTGCGAGTTGAGAGAGGCTCAGTGGATTTTTCGTGGATTCTTCGTGACGTTTTTCGATTATTGCGTAACGACTACTTTGAATTAAACAGATCGACGGTGAACAAAAGTGCATAAAAACAAAAACACGAAAATCAGACATTTTCAATCGAAAAGAGGTGAGCAAAACGATCACCGATGAAAATAGCCATGTTGTCACTCTGTATGTTCATTAATCAATTCATTTTATGGAAATTCAAGATAAATAGTAACACGAGGAGCTGTAGGATCATTGCACACTTATCAACTATGCACACAAAAAAACACTAACTTTTCATACAAGATGCTTGTCAACTCAAAGTACTACCGGTTCGAGAGCCATGAAGTGCAAATTTAGCACAATGTACGATCGAGCAACACGAGCTATGCTACGCCATTCGGTTGGACTTTGTGAGCTTTTTAGTGCTAGAAAAAAAAGACTTTTTCACTTTAAATTATCTTGATAAGAACTGAGGACCAAAATTTCAACGGAAAAGTGACAGTATAGAAGAGAATCGCGACGTTGATTCATCGACTGATCAATTTGGTTGGTTGTTGACATGTGGAATTGGCGATTAATGATGAACAGCTCAATGAAAATCACTTAGTTATCCTGCTCAACCTATACCTAAGGTTTACATTATTCTTGATCATTGATCTTCCCTTAATTTCTTTGTTTTCTTAGCTACTACCATTCGCATGAAAGTAGTTATTCCTACAAATTTATTTACTTTTCTAGGTTGTTATGTTTTTCTCCATCGACTTATATTTCATAACTATTTTCTTTAATTAATTTGCATCCTTGTAATTATTTTTTATTCAAATTGTAATAAAACGCTTGTAGAGTGGGTATTCGTCAGTATACTCGTTCAAGTTGAAATTTCAAAAGTTCTTATTGAAATAAAGTAAATAAAATAAATAAAATGTCGTATGCACAAAGTTTTGAATATTTCAATAGGGTGGTCTTTTACATGTAAATCTTTTACTCATTCATTATTTTTTTGCTGTTATTTTCTGTTGATGGAGTACTTATACGTATTTGGTTATTCATTCATTCATTCATTTGTTTGTTAGCTATAATCATTTTTCATTAATTGGTAGACCAATGATTTAATAATTGATAGTGAATGAATGAATAGATGGATGGATAGATGGATGAATGATTAATTCATTGTCTTAAACAAGGCTCTTAGTCGGAGGTCCGCCATTAGGTTTACCTAATTTTTATATTATCATATATATAAAGACTCTAGAGTCTTTAAGGTAATTCCGTAGTAATAGAACTAACCATAGAATTTTGATAAAACTTTCTACGGTAAAACATTTTGAGTTTTTCATCAAAAATATAAAATAAAAAAATGGGGTCACCGTATTGGATTTCGCGAGAAAATTTTTTTAAAGTATACCCACTTTTGTCAATTTAGCGTCTAACATTCAAAAATGGGCATCATACATAAAAGTATCTCTTGACTGAGATTGGTCAATACAAAATATGTTTAATGTGCTTAAATGTACTCCTTATACATTGGACTACCGATGTAAAGCAAACGATTTTCACTAAAATTTAACAGCGAAGAAAAATAAAGCAAAAATTAACAAAATGTTCGAATTTTTACGGGTCTCACTAACGCTTTGAACGAAACACTTTTCGAAATATCGAAAAATCTAGCCATAGAACTTTGTCATCGATCACATATGTTTTAAAAAACATGATTTCAAATGATATTATAAAATAAAAAAAATAGGTGACCGTAATGGTTTGCAAGATTTTGAGAAATATTCTCAAATTTCAATAATATCAAGGATTTTCCGAGAGAGGAATGGGGCGAGTTTAAAGAAATTCGTAATTTTTCGCTTGAAAATGTGAAAACTGTTCGTATTTTAACGTTAAAGTGTTTCTCAGACATAGCTCTGTATCTGTTGATGATGAGAAATGTAAAACTTTAAAATTCGAAATATGCGCAGAACTGTGCGCAGTGCAAAACTACGGAATTACCTTAAACATTCATTGAATACAAATAAGAGTATTTCATGGGTATCAAACTTCATGCATGTGACCAAAATTGGACCACGGATTGGACTAGATGTCATTGATGAGTTTTTGAAGAGTTCCTTATATAAAGGGCCTACCCGGACCTTAAATCGCCGTAATTTTGGGCGATTTTAAGCAATATAAGTCGATTTTAAGCGATTTTAGGCGATTTAAGCAAAATAAACCCCAAAGAAGCTCAAAATGTTAGGCTATTTTAGGCGATTTAAGGCAATTTTAGTAGGTGAATATCCCTAACTGCTGAAAATAAAATAAAGTTATATAAAGTTTGAAAATCACTCCAATGACTCACACAACTCGGTAGCGCCCTCTGATTTGATATCGTTACCAAGGTGGTAACGATGGGCGTTACCATAGATAAGATAAGGACCTCTCTTTGGGGGATTGTGACGCTCAGAAGAGGATGGAGGTCTTGGGGGATTGTGACCACTGCCTAAACTGTTCTCATGGCCTTGGGGATTGTGACCCATCTCTTTGCCAGGCAACATAGCAATCTGCATTTTTATATAACCGATGACTTTTGGGTTGTTTCTTGTCATAGGTTGGGAGGTGTTATTCATATTTCATCCATACACGTTAATTTGAAAGTTCGTGGTAGTACAAAAAATAGTAAAATCTTAGCGCGTTAGGGGGTTAAGATCTTAATTTTGAGGAAATATTTCAACTCGGCTCCAGTCCCTTTTTGAACTCTGAAAAAGAGCAATGTTTGTAGACGGTGGCCGCGTAGTAGTGCAAACGGCGGTAATTTGTCACCGTCATATATTGATGGTCATTATCTCACTGCTTATATTTTAATATTACAATATAAGTTGTAATTTGACATCGTTGAGTGGTCGACTTATTGTGTTTACAGAACAACGTGGGAGGTTGATCTTCTTTTATATTGCTCGGAATCACAATACATTTCTACCAACCAATTTTTGTTGTTGTCCTTTGTTTGTTTGTTGTTGTTGGCTTTTTTATTCGACCATCAATGGAGTTATCAGATAATCTTCTTATTTGAGACCAACCAAGGACTAATCTCTGCATTCCGAATAAGCTTATGGGCGAATAAAGCTTCTTGTCCGTCCAAAGAGTCTTAATTAATAATAATAAATTAATGCCAACATGTTTGTCATATCAAACGACGATGACTGCAAGCTCCTGAACATATGTAAGTAAACCAAACGTTTCACAATTTTACCGCAAACGTCGTAATATCTGGATACTAATTCATACTTTTCACTTTCAGATTTTGCGTGGGTTGAATCCGCTCAAAAAGATATTGAAGTCAGTACAGTCGGCTTAGTGAAGAAAATGACAGGAGAGATTCTCAATAACATATGAAAACATTGACAGTTCTGTAAAAAAGACTGGCGTTGTTATCAGAAAGTGATCTGTGCCGCGACCAATGTTATTTTTTTTAAATCAGTTGTAATGTAAAGTTAAGGAATAATCAATGAGGCAGATTTGACAGATCTCTTTTTTTGCCATACAATGATTGCTAAAATATGCAATTGTTTAAATTTAAATTATAGACGTACATCAATATCCAACTATTGTATATTAGGGACCGTTAATTTTTTATCACGTCAGGGTGCGGTGGGGGCGGTGGTTTTTAGGTGGTTGAAAATTTGTCTGGCCCCTTAAATCTCTGTAATTTTTTTGGATGACCCCCATCATTTACCCAATTGTTTTAATGACCCCCCCCCCCCCCCACATCCTTATATTTCTCTAAAGATAACCTGAGCTGATGTCTTCTTTTCAGTTACTCCTTTTAATTTTCATGCTCCCAAAGAATATCGTGTAATTCAAATAGCTCCAAAGTGCAATTTTCAGCAGTTTTGCTATCGGGCACAGAAGACTATAAACTTCAACATATTACTCACCAAGAGGTGACCATTTACTATGGGGTTCACCCGGATGTTCCCCAGTAATAATTCTTATATCTAGTGTGTAAAAAATTGCAATTTTCAGCTATTTGAATAATAAATAAGTACTGTTTTGGGCGGAAATGGATATAAATTTGGCAATCAAACAGGGGTGACATTTCTTTTGGAAGGGAGGTTCCCCCGAGAAATGTTTTGAAATTTGGAACCTGAAAAGTGCAATTTTTAGCATTTTGGAGGATCCAGTTTTGGGGGAAAACAGATATAACATTGGCAAGTACATACCAAGGGGTGGCGTGGGGTTTGAAGACATAATTGCCGGAGAAAGTATTTTTAAATCTAGAACCTCAAAAGTGCAATTGCAGCATTTTGTGCGAAAAGTTCTGTATTGGGATTAATTTTATCAATCCCCAAAGTATGAGAAGACAAATTTGAAATCTAGTGCCCCAGAAATGCAATTTGCAGTGCTTTTAGGGATCTGTAAAGCGCAAGTGGAGGTGACATAAATGACAGACCTGAACCTATACATGTTATAGCACTTGTCATGCAACTGGGTATATCAATATATGGTACAATGGTATAATGAATATGAACATTTCATATGAATGATATTTATTTTCCGCCGAAAAAAAAACCGTTAAAATTTAGTTATTTATGAAGTACGATTTACAGTATTACAGGGAATTAACGTTATTTTTTTCCATGGCCCCCTCAATAGAGTATATTTTTTAAAGTGCCCCCCAAAAGCGGCCGTATTCCCCCCCCCCCCCCAAAAAAAAAAACCCAGCCCCCCCCCTCCCCCCTACCTGATAAAAATTGACGGTCACTTAGAACTCATTCGTTTGGATCTACTGCTTGCCTTGTTGATTCTTTGATTTGAATTGGTTGATTGATTCTTTGCCTCGTTTGGTGATTGATTTGAATTTGTTGCCTCGTTGGGTGATTGATTTGAATTGGCTGCCTCGTTAGGCGATGGATTGATTCATTGCCTCGTTGGATGATTGATTGATTTATTGCCTCGTTCGGTAATTGATTTGAATTGATTGTCTCATGGGGCAACTGATCCACCTGACTTCTAAAATACTGGGAAAAAGCCTATTCTTCGGATGCTTTCTAAATATATAGAATCCCGGGAGGGGGCTGCGGGGGTAAACGATCAGGGATGTCCTTTTAGGGGTAAAATCAGCGATTTGGTGTCTTTTAAGGTTTAAAATATGAGATTTCCCAAATCCTCACTTCTTGGTATATTTTTGAGATTGAACCCATTTATTAGGTTCGTAGCATTGAAACATATGATTTTGTTATCATTTAGACTGTGACAAATTTGTCAAGCCACACTTTTTTTAAATCCTGGATCGTTTATCCCCGGAGTATCCACAACCACCACTTCGGACAAAGGAACATTGTCTTCCTTTAAAAATAACACAAAAAAAGTCGGTCACCTTTTAAATTAATACTTCCACTGACTACTAATTTGTAAATTAACATTTGACATTTCACATGATTCAAACTTTCTTTGAATAGGCTATTTGCATTATGACGTCATATACTACAAATACCAGAATGCTTTAGTTACTTTCTTTTGTAGCGCAATTAACACTAATTGTTCTGTTTCTCCAAAAGGATTAAGAATTTATATATGAAAGAGAATTCGCAAAGAATGCTGGTACTTGTAGTAAAATGACGCCATAATGCAGATCGCCTATTAAAACAAAAACATCACTGAAAGTTTTCTCAAACATAGAACAAGCCACGAACGAGGGACCATTTACTTCTACTTCTACTTTATTACTCTTCATCACTTTCGTATCAAGAAGAGATAAATTAACATAAATAAATGGTAAAAAATAAATAAATAGTCTATATACAATAAAATCTCTGTAAAATCTAAATTCAATAAAATTAAATTAAAATAAATAAGAAGGTGTTCATGTCAATATAAGCTCTGTGCTGATTTTAAATCAATCTTTAATAGTTCTCGGGAAGAAACTATATAGATAATAATCATGTCGCACCTTAGGTTGTATAAAAGTATTACATGAATAACTTCTGGTATAACGTGTTGAACGCTGATAATAATTAGGTAATGGCAACGCAATGTCATTGTTTACTGATAAAAAAAAATAATTTTACACGGTGTGCCTTTCTCCTTTCACTCAGCGGGTCCAAAGACAGAGATTTATTACCAATGATCGCTAAAACAAAGTTACTATAGTTACCGATGATGCTTAAAGGCGGACAACCGCTTACCAGTTCTCACTTAGTCACGAATCGAGAGTTGCCGCACATATAAATTCACCCATGCCCTCACGTCCACAGAAAAATAGTGTCGCTCGCAGCAATTATTTCCTGTAGTCATTAATTAAGTTATTAAATATAGAAACAAAATATAGAAGAGGAATTTATCAATTCACTGTCGCAGAACAATCAAACATTGGACAGGAACATCAAATGATGTGATAAACGTTTTGCGGTTTAAGTATCGTTTGTCATTCTACGTCAATAACTGTCTTGTCGAAAGTGAATAATATATAATCAACGTCAAGTTTCGTCATCTCTCAACATTTGTTGCTGTAAGCCATTGGTACAGTTTTATATGTTGTAGTGAACACTACATCGATGTCAACTCTCCAAAATTCTCTAACACAAAGAAAAGAGTCTTTTTGATCTGATATAAGGTAAACGAATAATTAATAGTTCCTCGCATTCACTCGACTGGTCGTAAAACAATAGTTTTACTTCGAGGTTGGAGTGTATCAAATAGAGATAATGTATGGATTTATATGCTCCAGCCTTGATGTGAATTTATTGTTTTGTGGCAATTCATGCGAATGCGGGAAAGGATTTAAATTTGAAACTGCACACTCAATACATTTTTAGCAATTTGAAAGCTGTTCTCTTTGAATTCTTTCTTGGAACGTTTAATTGGGCGGATTAATGGTTCGACTATATTAATATTATGCTAAAGACCCAGAACCTTTCTAACCCGGGGAGGTACTTGATCCAGTTTCTGACGGGGAGGTTCCGCTGGTACCTCAAAACCCTGACCCTATTTAAGACAGTACAATCTCTGCAATTCATACTCTATTCCAGACAATTCGGTAAAATGTAGACCCTATCCATCCCGTAGAGATATCAATATGTCATTGTGACTTATGATTATCTATGAGATAAGATATTCATACCCTGTATGCGTAAACCTGATTGGCTTGTAAATGTGGTCCCGGTTGAAACTCTAAACAAGCATTGCACTGTATGTGAAGGAGATTTTGATTGCTTCAACCGTCATGCATTTGAATGAAACTGAAACCACAGCGTTAAATTCAAATATTTATAAATAACACATTACAATTGTCTTCAATAACCACGTAGAAGGTGTTGACTGGACGCCAGTCTTCGAGTCAGATAACGATATAATCATGCTATTAATTAATTAACACTTTGCACGAGATCATCAAAAGCCAATGAACGAATGTTATTCGTTACGATTTGCGAAAAATGCATCGAGAGACCATGCTTGGATGCCCCCTCTGTCAAAGTACCTACAAAACAAAAGATCTAAAACAATCGATAAACATCCAAATTGGGACGTGGAAGACCTCAATAAAAGAATCGTTGATGTAATCAGGGGAAAAACGAAACTTGGTTCTGGAAAGTTTGGTTCTAAGACGTGGTGTAAGAGAGTATTTTTGCAATTGAGTCAAGTAGCAATCAACATTGTCTGTTATGGTAGTATTCAAAAGCTTGTATAAGCGACGTACTGATCAAACTTCGACTGGTCAAGATCAGAATCCATTCTGGGTCTGCATGGAAGGACTTTGCTGCTATCTTTGTATGTTGTATAGCAAAATGCTGCAATCTGTCAATAAGAACATCTACTTGGCCAGCCATGGAAAAAGCGAACAAACTACTAAAGTAGACATCCCAATACCAATAATGCTGACTACAGAGGAATCAACATCACCCTATTATTGCAAGACATGTCCAGTTTGAAAATGTGGTTTATAGAACATTTTGTAGACTGAAATACATTGGAAGGAACATTTGAATAGTAAGGCACTGAATTTGCTTACAATTTGTTTAAGAGGAGGAAACTGTAGCATAGTGTGTTGTCTGCTGATAAAACCTGCAAAGCTGTGAGCCCGTGTAATGCTACTAAATGAAGTAAAATGTGGTACACACAGAATCTCACAATCTCATACTCAGAGCCCGCGTTTTTCCTCGCCAGCAGCGGATAACAAGGGCTCTGACATAATCCGATTTTTGTTAAAATTTGATTGGTCGTTCAATTTTGACAACCACGCAAGCGCAAACAACCGGAAACACAAATATAAACTCAAGCTAGATGTTTGTGACCGTTTTTAGCAGTAGAAAATATATAAAATATGATAAAAAAGTAAGTCTGTACTTGTGAATCGCTATTTTCTTTACCTTCCTAGAGAATTTCAGCCAATTTGAAGCAATAGTTAGGAAATTATTTAATGTTTCGCCCTTCGTCACACACGGCTGCCAACGGCCGACAGAATTTCTCTTCTAGCTCGTCGAAAATCACAAATTAACCTAAAATCCCTTCGGATTATGTTTACTCAATAAATAATCATTACAATCTATGAATTTTGTTCCAAAACTTCCACAATATCACTAGGAAAAATCCATTTTCATTGACGATATCGCCGTATGTTGATCGATGCGCCGATCGATGCTGGATATCGATTCCATCAGAATTACAACGGATTTTACTTTTAAATATCAGCTCTGACATAATCTCGATTCCCCATTGGTCGGTTTGTACATTGGCCGTAAAGGCGCATGCGCAGCCGGAAGTCCAAGAAACCTTGGACTTTTCAGTGGATTATGCCAGAGTCCTTGTTTCGAGCCGCTGGCCGAAGTAACGAGGACTCGGGGTACGACATTGAGAATCTCAAATGTTCATTTAAAATTTGAAATTGTACATTTCGTTTAAGCATGTGTTGCGAAGGCTTATTATTCCATCAGGGAAAGTATGTCTGATTAGGCGAGAGAGGGGTTTATGAGAATGTCGTCACAAAAGGTCTTAATTTATGTTTTTTCGTGCATTCTATATGGTAAAACATATCTGATAAAAATGCTGCTGAATATCTCTCTCATTCAATGTGAATGTGATTCTAGTAGTATAAGAAAATCAGTATGTGAATTTTGGTCGTCAACAAAAAATAAATTTTCAGCGAGAATTGTGCTTGCTGAAACTTAAATTATATCTAGTGTTGTCCGCAGTGAGGGTTCCAAGGGTTCCGGAATCCCCCTTACCTTAAAAAAATGTCAATTTTCAAGCATTTTTAAATGACTATTTTTATGATACAGTTGTTTACTATAATGTATGATTGGTAGACACATTCGTCAATTGACTATAAAATTATAATTAATCCACTGTTCTTAGCCAAATTTAGCCCTCAAAATGCAGGAAAACGCTTCTGCAAAGCTCAAAATTTTAAACTTTCCCGGGGAAGCAAGCTTCCCCCTAGTCCAGAAAGCTCGTTCCATTCGGAGTTCACAGAAGTCTAGTTTCTTAATCTGGAACCCTCCCTAAGACAAGCTCTGCGCACGCCACAGTTTACATGGATTAATAAGGCCACTAGACCCACCAAACGTCCAGATATGAGTAAGATTCCTTAAGTAACCTTGCTAAAATGAAAAAAAATTCTCCCCCCCCCCACCCCTCCAAAAAAAGTAGCTGTTGCTCTATCAGCAAGAAAAATTCCATAAGCTGAAATGTAACGTAAAGCTTGCTTAAAGGATTGCTCTGAACTCCAAGTTTCATAAAGGTGTGAATTAAGGCAGCTTTAAGGTAATTCCGTAGAAATAAAACTAGACATGGAAATGCCTTGAAACTTTCCACAATAATATTTTTTGAGTTGCTTATTTCAAAAATAAGATAAAACAATAGGGTCCCCGAACTCCTTTACTCGCGAGAATTTTTGGAAAAGTACCATGTTTTGTATTTTGGGAGTAAAATTTGAAAACTCAAAAATAGTTAATTACTGGTCGATAAATATTTCTAAACATACACAATTCTCTTGATTTTGCTTTTTTCCCATAAAGATGTAAGTGGATATAAAAATCATGTGATTATTTTATCAGATAAACCTTTTTTCTAACCAAAAATGCTAAATTTCTAGCATAGAGTATAGTGTTCGAGAGAAGTCGAAGTGCCTATTCAAGACACATTTCTTGAAATATCTCAAAAAACTAGACATGGAAGTTTATTGCCAATTAGATATGTAAGAGAAAACATATTTCTTGAAAAATAAGAAAATAAAAAAAAAGTTCGTTATCGTCCCGTCTAAAGACCTCAAATGTGTGAAAATCCAAATATTACCGGGAGAGGACTGGATCGTGTTACAGAAATATCGCGTTTTTCTCGCTTGAAAATGTCTGAATTGTCCTGGGTCCTGGATTTTTTTTTTTTTTTTTTTTTTTTTTTTTTTTTTTTTTTTTTTTCTTTAAAGCACTTTTCAAGCGTAATATGACTAGATTCCACGACAAAATTCATAATAGCAAAAATTTTGAAACATGCGCAGAACTGTGCACAGTGCAAAACTACGGAATTACCTTAAGCTACTATTTACATCGATATAAAGTTTCTGAAAGCTGACTGAAATCATATAAGTTTAAACATCTTTACATCGACCTGAAGCTTACTTTAAGCGGATCTGACAGAGTATGTTTTATTTTGCGTGATATTTTCATACAACGCTTAAAGTTATTGGAAAAAGTATGGATCGCGCACGAGCGGGAAGTTAAGTTTTCAAACTTTTTCTGAAACATTGTTCTTATCCATAAAATTTGCAAATCCAGACTAAATGATATTTTGCTACAAAACAGAGGGAATCTGGGGACGAGACTTTGGACATACTAACAGCAGTTGATTTGGTATAACGCATATTATCAGTTAGCCTAGTAGAGTAGATAGATTACACAGAGCAGTCGTGAAACATTCATGAACATTTATGGCAGTGTTAATCGAGCGCAAAGAAAATATTTAGAAACAGGTACGAACTGTTGACAGAATTTGTCAACAAAGTCAAAGTCTTTGTGAAAGAGATACCAATCCAACATTGGGTTCACGTTTACCCATATTTCCACCATTACTCAATGGGAATATTTCCCATGCAATTCCCATCTTTGGAAAATTCCATTTTTTTGTGTGTGTCTTACAGTCACGTGGAATTAACTCTAGATAACACACAAATTATTGTTTATGATCATTATATGACTAATATTGCGCGCGATAGACCAGTTCTGCTGCAGGAAAAAAAAAGACGAAGAAAAACCCCGACAAAAACATGGGTTATCATGGGTAGCCGCCCCAGTAAAATGATATTCTTTTTTTTTAATTATTATATATTTATTATTATTATTATTATTATTATTATTATTATTATTATTATTATTATTATTATTGTTATTATTATTATTATTATTATTATTATTATTATTATTATTATTATTATTATTATTATTATTATTATTATTATTACTATTATATATATTTTTTTCGGAAATGTAAACTTTTATGATGAATAATCTAATTCATGCGTTGTCATGTAATACAAATTAAAAAAGGATTTCCTCATTTGAATGACACACATTAAAACATGTAACCCCAAAAATTTGATCTAGTTCATCTTCTAGTTCTCAGTATTCGGTTATACATTTGACTTTTTATAAGCTGAAGAAATAGCCTTATATAAGGAAAAAGTGTGTCAAAAACCTTAATCATTCCTTTGAAATAAGTTAAATTGCAAGTGATCAGGGCTGTTGCAGGTTGGCCATGATTTTTCCTTCTATTGTTTCTTTTCATGAATATTTATGTGAAAGTTGTTTTGGTTCTGAACATGTACATATTGTTATCACATGAGAACAAAAAAACTAAGAGTACATAATATCTTGATATCTATGTACGTCTGTATTTATACCTGTTGTTTATAAAATAATTTTATAAAAAAGACACAAGTCGACAATGTAAAGAAAAATCAAAACAAATAACATTTATATCTCGATCAACAAAATAACTCGTCTGATATATGAAAAGACATTTAAAAAAATTATAACCGGTATTCGAAAAACCGTTCATTTTGTCGATTGCCATAATAGTTATAAAGTTGGTAACATAGATTGACATGTTAACTTTGGTGTAAACGAGGAAAAAAAGATCTTAAAAAACGTTAATTACAGCAGGTTTTTGCTTGCCTTTACATATGTCCTTAGAATTGAAGTAACTCACTATGTGAGACAAGTTCGTCAATGCGTGAAAATTATTTGGCACAAATACTGTGGCTAGATGATCGTTCACTGTAATATTTTCACTACGTGTTTTGTATGGGCATTGTTTATCACTGATGGCAATGGAAAACATTCCCTCCTATCTCATCAACATACTAATGTGGTTGTCAATCTGGACGTTTTTGTGGTTGACAAGAACTTGTCAAATTGATGATAACGTTATTTTCATGCAAATGAGTCAAGATGGAAGCAACACTGATTGGTAGATTTACACGTGTACAATGATTTAGTGGAAAAAATTTAGGGTTTGAAAGATACACGAGTGATTACCATCAACGTCGCGAATTTCCGGTAAGACGAATTAAGGGGCCACACTTCAACTCAGTCCATTAGTCTAGCTGCAAGTGATCGCTAAGCTATACTCCCAGTGCTTAAAATCTATTGGCTTCGTCTCAAGATCTGCTGTCATGTGTATTTTCAAACGCTGAAATGACAGGACCATTTCTCGTCGAGCTGTTTGTGTTTGGTTCGCAACCTCGTTCGTGTTTACTGTTGTGCCTGTAAGGTGTTAGTAAACGACATCACTGAGCGGATTAAACAATTAGCACAACAAACTTTGAAAGCTTGTCTACCTAAAGACAACGATTTGCTATGACTAATGTCACAATGGATTGAAATGTTTTCCTACATGTTGTGTCAACTAAAACCAACAGACAAAACGTCGAATATGTTCTAACAAGCTTGGATAAAGCTTGAATTATTGAATTTGGTCGATTTGTTGGGGATATTTACTTCATTAACAGCTGTGTTCGATCGTTTTCGAGTTATTTTCTTCGCTCAAATATATTGTAATTAATTCAGGTAAGTGGTGTTTTGTATTTAAAGCCATTCTAATTTTCATAGCTTGTCCATGATAAAATAGTTCATAAATTTGTGTGATCTTAATGGATTATAGGCTTTGTTTCGTACTAAATGAGCTATGAATTATTATTCTCAACATTCAATGGTTTTCCGAAACCGACTCAATATCGAACAACAGCTTCTGCTTCGAAAGCAAAATATATAATAAGACTTCGCTTCAAACTCGCAAGCAATGTTGTTTTTTGTTGTTACTTATTGCTGAAATATTATTCTCCTTTTAGAATAAACATGTTTCATGAAATGTTACTGCGAAATTATGTTTTATAATGTTGTGTTCAGTAGACTTATTCAAACAGCGTGCTTGTCGTTCTAAATGTTGACGTTCAAGTCTTGTAGATTGACATGGATATCGCACGTGCCCTGATTACTTGAATAAAGATGGGGGCGTAATCGGGAGGGAACAGCATTGTTAGATACTAATTATTGGCAAAACACCATGTATTTAACAGCAGTTCAGCGCAGCAGGAATCGTATAACGAAAATATGAGTACAATACGAGTCTCAACGGTTCAGTTAACTCGAAACTAACTACAATTCACTTAGCCGTGAGCTATTATTGGTGTTTATTTCGTCTTTAAAATCTCAGTGTGTATTCAATGGACGAATTACAATTTTTGCCATTTTCACAGTGGGCTGCCAACTTTACATGAAATGGGGTCCTCGCAACGGGAAATATTAATTGCTAAACACACATATACATGTGAAATTTATGGTACTATTATGCATAAAGCCGTTAAATAAATATTCGTTAAAGGCGGGACTCGCTTTAAAGTAAAAAAAATAAGTTAACATAAAAAGGAGTCGATTGCAACCAGCCGTATGAACAAATACTTGTAAATAAAAGTTTGGTAGGGAACATCTGCTTTATAATAACACTGTCTCTTAACTCGAGATACAATTTTCATTGGCTTGTAGTAGAGCACATTGTTAGCACCATAAAGGATCAAATAGGCGTGGAATACTAATTGATGTGGCATTACAATATAACAATGTGATTGTGACAATTAAATTAGAGGAGCTTAAATGGTTAAGCCAACCTATGACATATAGATTGAGTTGACATCATCGCGCACATTGATAATATTTCTCTCTTTGGTTGTGTAACAGGACTAGAGTCATGGTCGTATGTTATCCAAGATGACGATCCAGACATTTATGTTCGTTGCGATTACACTGTTTTCATCAATAAATTATGGTGAGTACGAGTAGTTAGCGTGGCTTTTCGATCAACGAACGTAGTTCTTTTTTTCATATTGTGCCAGTTTGCTGCAGGCCTTTCATTACAAGTTTGTCTATCGTCAGTCAAATTTGAAACACGAACACTCTAGCTTGACAAATCTTACATACACATACGTTGTATTTTTTGTAAATCAAACGAGAGGCTAATAAGTTGTTTAGCCAACAGCAGATTTACTGTGTTTGTTTAAGATACAAAAGAGCATTTATCAAACTCTATTTAAGGTTGTTTATCTTGTCTTTGGACTCCTAAATGTAAACATAGCCTGCAGCGATGGGCCGGTTGGTGATTGCTAGCAGTCAAACGAAGGTCACACCAACTAATATTGTGCTTTGTATTTTAGCGTATTTTGCCGTGGTGGACGAAACTATAACTACAAAGATGACTAGCCTAACTAAAGTACTAAGTGGCGATGTAAATGTTTCGTTTGAGATGCCTTCATATCTAGTAAACAGTACATCACCTCGTTCTCTGATAATCACTGTACTAAACGATAATACACATCATAGACTGCGAACAATTAAGGCTGATATATTGTCGAAAACATTTACTATAACATTGCCTTGTGACTTGTTTGATCATGCAGGAAGGTACATCATGATCTATAAGGTATCGCAAGGCGGACCTACTGGTAAACTAAACCAAACTTTGAACTTAAAATGGGGAAATATCAAAATTGAATCACCCCTTAATCACACAACACTCACCCGGTTTGGTTCAATATGGGTATATCATGATCGCTTATGTTTACCGAAATCACGGCGTTATCGTGACCAAGTCGTCCTTTACACTATGAGAGGAAAGGAAAAAGTCGTGATTACCAATCGTATTGTACGTAAAGTAAGAAATGGTAGACAAAAAGGACGTAGACAACGCATTCGGATGGGATTTAGCTGTGATTTATTCGATATAGCTCAAACATATTACTTTGAGTATGTCTCTGGATATGATAATCGTACTCTGTCAACTAGCAAGCCAGTCAATGTACAATGGAGTAAGCACACTGTCTACACAGCATCCAAGACTATCTTTCCATGCAAAAATTCTTTCATGGTTTCATTTGTTGCTCCTGAATGCCACAGGACTACTGACATTATCGCGGTTTATGAGCAAAGTTCTGGTCGCTATATAACTCAAAGACCGGCGCTACCCGGACACTCCGCCGTTTTCTTCACTTGTACTTTATTTAAAGAATACATCAAAGCTTACTGCTTTCGCTATATCAGTAAAACTGCTGATCAAGGCAAAGAAAGAATACAAGCATCCATGTGTATCTCTACTCTAGCTCCCGGTAAGTGCTTATCAGTACCATTTTTGTTATAAGCTGCTTTACTATGACGTACTAAGGGAAACATGAACTTGAGATTTGGCGTGGATTTTATCTTCATGTCATCATAAGAATGTACAAACAAATATACCAATCAGTTCGAGGCAAATTCCAAAATTTATTTATTTCTTAGTACTATTAAAAAAATTTATCGTTTTATAAAGTCTGTGATTTCTTCTTCCGAGCCGGCTAATCGATCTGGGAAGCCAAATTTTTTTTCGGGAATAATTTAGATTAGAGACCAACAACCTCACAAAAGAAAAATCGATTAGTCACCTCTTTAACAATCAATTATGATTGTTTGCTTGTCAATTAATGAATGAAAATGCATTCAAGCTGTGTTTAAACAATATATTATGGTGTGAAATCTCCTCCTTTCGCCAGTTTCAATACAGCATATTGATTTCCGTTTATATAGCTCCCTAGGGTGCGTTTAACAGTTTATTGGGCATTTGGTTTCTAAATGGATGGGCTGTACTAAAAATGAGAATAATTACCTACTAATTGGTTTTTGCTAGTATTGGTTGAACGTAAACAAGGTGCCTGAAAATCTACAAATGACTTGCAAACAACAAGTGCAAATCTTTTAATGACTTTTAACTTTTGATTAAAGATTTGTATTGTTTTTTTTCCTGATGTGTATAAATTGTACAAAATTCACAGTACACTTTCATTAACAGCTATGTGCTACGGTGCATTCAACGACGTCTGTTGCCATGATTTATAAGTGTTCTTAGCACAGCCAGGGCGGCGCAGCCAAAGAGTTTGATGCTCCAGCTCTTCATGTAAAATTATGGGGTGACTCAGCCACCACATTCGGAGGAAAAATAGATCTATGTTTGTTGTTTTTTGTAAACAAAACTATAAACGTTCGATGTGACATTTAACCTCACACTAGACATATTTTTAATATTGCCAAACAATTAATTAATGCAAACGAATATCGTTTAATATAGTTCAATGAGAATTTTTCCCTGAGTAAGTCCAGCCGCCCCTCCCCCCCCCCCCCCCCCCCCCCCTCACCCAACGCACACACACACAGCTCTGAATTTCTAATCCTTAAAAGATCGAAAGGTGTTTGAATTTGTCAGAATAACAAACTAGTCTTTTAATCCTATCTTTGTGGGACCGTCTTTTGTGTTTGTTCTACAAGTGATTAAAAAGAGCGGTAACGATTATATCAACATATAGCAGTGTTTATAATGTCCCTCTAGACTAGTGGTTGAATTATTTCTTTATTCATTTTTAAGTGCCAGTGTGACCTTTTATCTCGACTGTTGTGAATTCTATGGCATTCCAAATCTGGTGAGTGTCACCGTTCGAACGGGATTTTTGACTCAATCCGGCTCAAAACACATCGGTATTTTAAGTAGCAGTTTATATTTATATAGTTTGTCTCCTAGAGAGATTTTATTAAGACTATTTATCTAGTTTTAGTTCGAATAGGTCAAGGTTGCAAGAAAAGCTTTGATGGCAGTAGTTTTACATTTGGACCACAGTGACTTTCGAAAGTTGACTGTAACTGTTGGATTGCGGACAGTGAACAAAGTTTCACCAGCTCAATGCATAAAGTTTCTTTGTATATCATTTTCATTGTTTTCAACAACAAAAAAATGCTCAAAACAAAACGTAATCTGTTTGCTTTATGTGCTTTGAGTTGGCATTTACGACCCTAAATTTAGTCTAGTTGTCAATGTAGCTATTATCTACAAGCTTTCAAACATTTGCAAAAACAGTAAGTTGGAAGTAAACGTATATTTTATTATATAAGCATCTCTTAAATTAATGAAAAAAACGAGTACTACAATGTTTTTAAAAAAGCTGTAAGATGTCACAACAGTTTGCTGGCCTATGGGAGATGGGCAATTGAAATCGACTTTTATGCACAGGCTACAAATTGACGCTTCTAGCCATAATACAGGAAAGAGATTACCGCCTTCACACACCCACGACGCTTAGAGCTTCCGGTTGACAGATATTCCCTATCAATCGGTGTGAACTAGCCGAACAATTGCTTATAAATTATCACTTACTTGAGCGACTGTGAAATTTAAATTATCGAAGAGAGAGAAGGAGGAGGGTACAGAATTGCAAGAATTCAAGCCCATTCTAACTATTAGGAAATTCTAAGAAGTATAAAATGGGTCATTACATGCTGCAACTCTATATTTTCTTTTGAAATATCTTATGTGTTATATTTTATGGGCTAACGATCGTCCAAATGAATCATTTCGTGCGAAATAACTGAAAACTGTTGAAAATTTATATGGATACTAGACGCTTGTAGTTACGATTTGTTATTTTGTTACGTTCATTTGAGTATCAAACACTCAAAATTGATCAAAATAGTTTTATGGCGATCTTTAAATTGTCAAATTCTTTCTTCTTAGAATAGAATTAAAAGGCTTTATGGTAGATATAAGCCGAGTAGAGTGCACGCACTAAAAATGTGCAACAGTTGTCACTATTTAGTAGTAAATAGCACTAATTAAACAAAAGAAAACAATAGAATTAGCATAAAATAGCACTATTTAGTGGTATTTATGTTGCAGGCTTTTAGTGCGTGCACTCTACTAGCCTAATTACACTATCTTGCGAACATCTAGAGTTTTAAAAGTTACAGGAGTGTAATAAGGTAACTTGGGGTTACCAATAGGACCGTTACCTACAATCTTGGACATGAATAGTTGAGACTTTTCAAAAACTGCACAGTTTCATGACTACACTCTTCATATTACATGAATATTTTCCCCTCCCTCCCCCTCCCTCGACCATTGTTGTTCTTCATGAGAGAGAAACACCATCAGGGAGCACAACATTGCTTTTGGGGGGGAGGGAGCGATGTATATTAGGAAACATACTCAAGAAAAGTCAAAGTGTACAAAGAGTCTCAACATTTATGTCCAAGATTGTAGGCTATAGTAGGGTTTTATCAAGCGTATTATACCAAACCCACACTGAGCAGAATATGAAATATAGTGCGAGATATCCACTTGCATACTTGTAAAGCTAAGGAGGCGATTCGGATCGAGTTAATTACAAGAATTTCAGGAAAAAAACAGGGATTCTATCACTGTATGCTTCAACGAGTGAATTTATTTTTTTATGATAAAGCTCACTTTAAGAGCGATTTTCACGTGAATAAAAACGAAATGAAAAGAAAAAAAACATGTAAATGTTAATAGCAAATATCTAATGCATCCAAGTGGGCTGATTATCATTTTAACTTTTAGCTGTTTGTGGAAGCTTGTTCTATGCAGTCATTTGTACAATTAATAAAACGATCCTTTGTCAAGTTTTAGTGCTCGATTATACAAGAGTGGCGGATGTAAAAAGAACTTTATTTTATCTTTTTAGACCAAAACATATCATAACTATGAGTTAAACATAATTGTAATTCATGTAGATCTCGTCGATATGTCTGTTGCGGCCAAGCACCACTTATTAAAGCTAATAAGATGACAAGTGTGGCGACTAGCAGGCTACTACATCATGAAACACCTGAACCGCACTCTGTGGGCTTGTACTGGCCATTGCATAGGAATATTGATATGGAATCAATTATCATCAGGATGGGAATTAGATAGTGTAGATGTTACGATATTTTGTGCAGGATTATGGTGATTTTGTGTTTTACATTGCGGCATTTTGATATCGGGTTTGTCTTCAGTATGCGGGATTTAGCAACAGTATTGGTAAACCTCGGTAAATACTTTTGTATGCGGTGAGCATTTTACAATTTTATATACTCCAGAGTTAATTTTTATTATATTGGAGTTGTTCGTGGTATGTTGCTTACTAGCCCTAAATCAATTATTTTACACAAGTTTATTTTTATGAGGAAGAAAACCCAGAGAAAAAAAAAACGTGGCACGAGAGAGAAACAACAACACATAAAACAAACTTAATTAACATATCACCTCGGCCGATCCAGTGGTCGAACCATAGTTGCAGCCATGCTGATCATATTAGAGAAAATCATATCACATCCTCGTGTTTTGGAAATAAAGAGCAACATTTATTGTAGTATGGAGCAACCAAACATCGATTGATATATTTTTTTTGTTGTTGTTCAACAGGTAAATCAATCTATGATGGGTGGAGTTCATGGTCGTTCTGGAACCTCTGTTCAAATTCATGTGGTCAAGGCAGGCAGTACCGTTATCGGTTTTGTCTAAGTTTGACAACGTCTCAAGATAAAAGTAGAGCATGCGCAGGACGTGCTGTGATGTCCAAGCCTTGCGTACTGAGACCATGTCCAGGTAGATAAGCCAGATCACATCAAGTTTTTAATAGATCCCAAAGTTTGGTGTTTATCAAGAAATATTGAATTGCGTTACAAGCGTTAGAAAATCTAAATTAATAATGAAATCGTGGCTATCTGAACAAGTCCTTAGCTCTATAGAGCCCTTGCAGTTCGTTGGAATGCAGCTCAACCTGGAGGACTTTCTGCTCCCAGGAGAGCAAAAGTCTTTTCTTTTGTCCTCCAGATGGTGCTGCTTTGACGTTACACGTCTAGGAATCTAAAAGTTTTTTTCAAACGATTTCATCTTACTCAAGTTTTACGCATGTCAACACTAAACTTAAGGGTTCTTTAAAGATTCATTTGATCTGATAAACTTTTAACTCTCTTAACGACAACGCCTTATAGTTAGAAACTAGTTCCAGGCTCTCACTGTATGAAAGTCGTTGATGGAAACATGTTTTATGTAGACAAATATATTTATGTTATATATGACTAACGTGCAGTTTTCGTAACCATAGAAACAAAGAATGCGTGCTCATGTGGATGTACGCTGACCGGCCCAGAAGGTATGATTACATCATCACCACAGTTATTCAAGAAACCTGGTCGAACCCAGTGCACTTGGAGAATAAACATGCCAGGAAACAAACGAGTCAAGTTATGGTTTGATGCTTTGAAACTTGAAGGGGACGCCATCTTTGTCAGGGATGGTAATGACTCCAGTGCAGATCTGCTTGCTAAGATAAAAGTCGATAATTATGAACAAGTGATCTCATCAACTGGTAATACCATGTATTTACATTACTATCACAATGGTAAATGGATTAATGGTACCCGTAGAGGCTTTACTGCTTCGTACAAAGTGCAAGGTAAGTCTAGCTGCTTCCTTGAAGCGAAACAAATCTGCACAACTTGTTAACGTGACCATATGTGCGAAATCAATTGCTTACAAATACTAGATCTGACATGGATAGGGTAGAGTGCACGCACTAAAAGTGTGCAACATAACAAATACATTTCGAAACCAAAATGGAAGCTTTTTAACATGGATTTACACAAGCATATAGAGTGTACGCACTAAAAGTGTGCAACATGAATACCACTAAATAGTGCTGTTTTATGCTAATTGTATTGTTTTCTTTTGTTTAATATTTACTACTAAATAGTGATAACTGTTGCACACTTTTAGTGTGTGCACTTTACCCTTCCACAGTTGAGACTTCTAAACCAAGTTAGTAATTTGACTTGCCTCTTAAGCTTGTGATTTTGTTGAAGCTAAGTCTGAGCCCATTAATTCTGGAAATTAGCCACGGGAGATCATTATTTTCGGCAGTTAGCTATACATTTCGCCAAAATACAATTTCAATATAAATTAAGAACAATAAATGCTTTATTCAATAACGTGAATAACAGAAATTTAGCAAAAACTTTGTACATTTTCAGTCCTGCGAAAATACCTTCATATTAAAACAATAAAAACTAAAAAATAAATGTTTTCCTAAATAAATCAATGTTTTATTCTTAACTTGTTAGTTGAGAAAAGCAAATATACAAACCTTAAATACTGTTTATTGCGGCAAAGTCATATATCTTTGAGGTTTTCCAGCTGAATGTTTATATTTTTTGCCCATCACTACACTGCCGATAACAATGGGCTCAATTAATGCTAACAAGTTTGCGCTTTGTCATGAGGGCACAATTTCAAAAAGGCAACAACTAGCTTTGGGCAGATCTTCTATCTATCATTTGGAAAGAAAGTTAGACAGACAAGCAGATAAAAAAGGCATGCAGAAAGGAAAAACAATTAAACAGATAAGGACAAACGCACAGACATGATGAAAGATCGGGTGAAAGATAGAGAGACAGTCTGACTGACAAACAGAAACAAACAAATAGAAAACCGACAGAACTCAGAAGACAATACAATACAGTACCACACAATATAGGGTCTTAGGAATAGTTATAGACAGCAAAACATGAAAAGACCAACTACACTAAATGTTTGTTTTTTTTTCACTTTAGATGCAACGCAAATCAGAGTCATTGCCACAAGAAAAAAATCTTTGGGAACAGCAGAGATCTCATTTCTTGCAATTTTCATTGTTGGAATAATAATTATGGGAACTCTACTACTTATAGTGTTTGTTAAACTTCGCCGTCAACATAGCTACTCCACGTCCAGCGGTAGCTCCACTACTTCTGAGTCGACAATCCGGTCAGCAGCTACACCATTACCAATAGAAGACGGTGGCTCAAGTGAGCCGCTGAACAAGCAACAACGTAAGAAACCTGTCAAACCGAAACGCGAAAAACGACCGCAAAAAAAAGCAAAACATGTGGGACAGCATGATTTGATATGTGATGGTAATCCTTTACCGCGTTGCGCATGCGCAGCTGTGTGTGAATATGACTCCTGCTCCGGTACAGCGAGTGACAATTCACCTCAAAGGAGAAATAGTAATTTGTATAGAACATTAGAAAGAACTACTACAGAAGAGGAATGTGATTGTCCTCACTGTAATATACAAAGAACTTGTCATATGCCTGAACACTTTGGTTCACCTGAGAAAAAATACTTCGGTGACTGGATGATACAAGAATCATATTTTGAGGACCAAAGACATATCAATAGACATTCATTCCCCCAATATGTATAGAAAACACCGTCGCCTCGCTGACCTTGATCTAAAGAAAATATATTCTAATTAGAATACAGACAAGGACGTGGTCGTAACGGTGGCTGATATACTGAATGAGGGCTGACTGTAGTGAACATATAGGTATTTTGAAGACGTTGATAAATAAATTATATAAATTAAATTGAACTTTCAAAATGTAAACGGAGATTCACAACGACAATGCTTGTCGTAAAAAATATAAATAACTTATCTTCCATCCTTTGAATCTCTTTGAGCAAACCAAGGGTGTCATTATTTTCAGACGACTGACTTGAAAATAACGTTTTTATTATAATACATAATTAATGGAATGTGAACTTACAATAAATCGTTTTGTGAACATGTGTATTCATTATATTATTCATATGTATTGATTTGTAAACTAATAATACTTTTGACCTAACTTTGATCATACTTCATCCGTAAATTGTTTTGTTCATGCATGCAAATACATCCACGTATTTTGTGGTGTTCCATTCACGATTCCCGAGTCACGATTAAGGCCCAACTGTGAAACTTCGAGCCTCCTTAACTGCCCGTTCAAAATAACTTGGTCGCCACACTAGCCTGAAAGTGTACATATCTGAGCAATTTTGGATTTAAAGAGGTCATTTTTATGAATGCTTTACATCCGACCGTTAGTATAGTTGTGATGGGGCACCACAAACTCCCTTGGGCTTGGACCAAACATCAGTCGTCCTCATTTACAGAAAGAATGTCCTACTTCATTTCTTATGTAAAGATCAATACAGGAAAAATTGACAAACCATTAAAAATGGAATAACTAACTTAAACAAGGAATAACTGGACACATTGATATCTCTACGGGATTGATAGGGTCTACATTTTACCGAAATGTATTGAATAGGGTAAGGGTTTTGAGTTACTAGCGAAGCCTCCCCGTCATAAACTGGATCAAGTACCCCCCAGGGGTCGTACGCAATATCTTCTTATCTTTCGCGCTTAGTAAGCGCGCAAAGAGTGATCGGAGTAGAGCATTGATGTATAGGACGGCTTTACACAGCGTGATTCCGCAAACACAAAGTCTTGTTCCACAAACACAATGCCTGGGTATGAGTCTACTTCTGTAGATGAGTCAAGATGACCTAACTTAGCCAATCAAATGCCTGCGTTTGTTGACGAACGGACACCCCTCCCATCATTCCCCTTCTTCTTTTTCTCCCCATCCCTATTAGCCAGAGGAAACAGAAACTAGAACACCTCGAGTGTGAATTAATGATGTCTAGTGATGAAAAACTCAACAATCCATTGCAAAACTACTGCATATTGAAATTTTTGCACTATTTTTTTCTATATTAGCAGGTAAATCTCTCCCTCTGCCTTTATGTTGATGTTAGAAATTGTTATTGTTCTAGCTAGTAAGTGAACAAGAACGGATCCAGGATTTTCCAAAGGTGGGGTCAGAGAAAGGAAAAATAGTTGGCATAGGTATATCGCGCGCCTTTGACCACAGGAAGCCCAATTTTTTAATAGTTAGTTGCACTGCTTGTAAAGGATGCAGCTTGTTTGCTGAAATATATTTTGGGCAGATCGCAAATTCATGACATATTAATTGATAAACACAGGGGGGGTCCTGACCTGCGTCCCTACCCGCACTGGGTGAATGAATACCAATATTGATATTGGGGGATTGAATTGCGATATGCCAAAAACACAAAAATGATAATAACTCAATCCCATTAAAAACATTAAAACGCATTCATTAAAATCTCAATGCTCTTTACAATATATATTTAGAAAAATTAGAAAAAAACGTAATTTTATAGAAATTTTGAAAAGATACGTCTTCAGCCCAAATGTCTTGAAGACATACCCTAACTGCGATGGATAAGCCCTAACTCATATCCAAATATTTCTTAATGGCGCCATTATGTCGTAGTAAAAGAGCAGAAGATTTGCAGATATTTTTAATCTGTGATTCTATACTGTACACACACGCGGAGTAAAACAGAAAATCTCGTACCCAAATGCGGATTTTGTCAGAGCTCTGAATCTCCGCTGCTGGCGAAAGGAGTCATGGATTCGGAGTACCATACCACAGCACAACACAACACTCCACACCATACCATACAATACCATACCATACAATACTCTTGAAGGAGTAGAAGAGGAAATGTGTCTTGCATAGGTTGCAACACAAAGAGTCGTGGAGTCGCGAACGATGTTTCGCACTAGTGTACGATGTTTACTCGCTATTGTAAACAAAGCAAAATAAGGACGATGATAGTGGAGAATACCTCTTTTGTGAATGATTCTGCCGACTAAAACTCAAATAAAAAAACACAGCTGGGTGATTTCGCTGACACAACTCACTCGAGTGCAAACGTCTGAAATATCTGCTACTTTCTATGAAAATAACCACAAAAACAGGAAACTAAAAGATGTCAGGAACTTTACGGTACTCATCTGCTAAAATATGAAATTGTTGAGCTTTGCCGATTGATCATGAAACGACGCCGCCTTCAGGCTGCTCTACAAAGCAGCCAAACAACAATCCATATTCAGAAAAAAAACAAGCACAAAATACACTGCTCTCACACAGAAAAAAAAAAAGACAAAAACCTCGTTATGAGAACAATGCAGCTTAATCACCTACAGCAGAAAGCCAGTCTGAATCGAATCGTCTTAAGGTACACAAACTTTTTAATCGACTTTTATTTTTTTATTGTACGCTTTATTTTACATATATAGTCGTTTTGTCTCACTTTAGCTTGGAAAACTGCTGCTCTGATATAAGACAAAAATTGTCAAAACTTGCATTTAAAAATCTCAGCATCTATGGAATAAATAAATTACACGATGGAAAATAACCGCGTAGGGTTTTTATGCACAAGTTGAGAAGTATCAAGAAAACTCGTTGATTCGTATCAAAAAAACTCATTCGTTCGCTTTCTTGATACTTCTCAACTTGTGCATAAAAACCGTACGCGCGCATTTTCCATTGAGTAATCTCTATATATCATACCACACCCCCACCATACCACACCACAGCACACCACATCACACCACACCACACCCCCACCATACCACACCACAGCACACCACATCACACCACACCACAGCACACCACAACACACCCCACCACACCCCACCACACCACACCACAACACACCATACCACAACACACCACAGCACACCACAGCACACCACAACACACCACCACAACACACCACACCATACCACAACACACCACAGCACACCACAACACAACACACCAGACCATACCACAACACACCACACCACAGCACAACACACCACAGCAGACCACAACACATCACATCACATCACAGCACAGCACACCATACCACACCACATCACACAACACCCCACCATACCACAGCACACCACAGCACATCACAGCACACCTCAACACACCACATCACACCACACCACACCACAGCATACCACACCACAGCACCCACAGCACACCGCAGCACACAACAACACAACACACCACAGCACACCACAGCACACCACATCACACCACACCACAGCACACCACACCACAGCATACCACACCACAGCACCCACAGCACACCGCAGCACACAACAACACACCACAACACACCACAGCACACTACACCACACCACACCACACTGCAGCACACTGCAGCACACAACAACACACCACAACACACCACAGCACACCACAGCACACCACAGCACACCACAGCACAGCACACCACAACACAGCACACCACAACACACCACAACACACCACAGCACACCACACCACAGCACACCACATCACACCACACCACAGCACACCACAGCACACCACAGCACACCACAGCACACCACAGCACACCACAGCACACCACAACACACCACAACACACCACACCACAACACACCACACCACATCAAGTCACACTACGCCACGCTTTCGACGTTTGCTACAAAAAAAGAAAAACAACTAGGTATGTTTCATTATGTTTTATTCCATCTATACGTCTCTTTACAAAAGTATCAAATATTTACACAACTACAAATATATACATGCAATGCAGCAACGTTGTCCAGCTTAAAAAGTCGACATTATCAAAATATCATTCTCTATTATTATAACTAACCGATATATAAGACAATTTTACCAAACGTTCTAAATAATTCTATTGTACTTGAAAAGACTGTGTTCATTTTGCTGATCAATGTATCTATGGAATATCTCCAGATTATTGTCATGCATCGGAAATGCTTTTATATGGGAGTGTTCATCGTTAAAAGAATGTTTGACCATTATTTCTATCCTAGACTGGAGGAGTACGTTGTATGAAACGGATAACTGTAAGACGTAGAATTCTCTTGGTTTTGTGTTGGCTTTAAAAGTCAAGCAAATCAAGCGAAATTATGTGTACGATAAATATACTTTTTAATTGGACAACATGTTAATGTCATTGACTTCGTATCAAATTGCAGTATTGTAAATATCAACAGCTTTGCAGGCAGGCTTCTTGGCAGTTATTCGTTTTATTTTAAAACTTTTCTTGTTATTCATAGAGATTTAAAGCAACATCAAGCTTCATCAAATGGCCGTGAATATCTGGCGATACAGAATAATATAGAAATAAATAGTCCGTCTTGTAAACAATACAATCTAACAAAAGGAGGTTTTTGAAAATATTACGCTTGGCTAGCAAGACTCTTTGTGTTTAAGTCGCCTAAACGTCCTAAATGGCTCTGTGTGCAAGTTGACAATTTGTACGGAATTGCAAACGCTTCTGGATTAATACGTGTTACTTTTACAGTTTTGTTTATTCAACTCTTTCCTTTAAAACAATTAAATAGTTTGATGTGAGCGATGAAAAGAAGCAGTCATTACCTATGCCCTTGGCCTGCCGACCATTCTGGCAAATTGGCCATTGTAGTTTCCAGGGGGAGTATAACGAGCCACTACATAAGTACTGTACCAAAGCCCTCGCTTGATATGAGATAAAGCCACGCCTACTTTTCTAGTAGACTTCCACACAAGCTAAATAAACATATCCAAATCAATACAGAAATATCTTGAATATCGCCGATATACTGATGTGCTTATATAGCGTATTATATATTGACGCGCTTTACCTTTTTGACTCAAACTATTTCAGCGAAGGAGATGAACCAATGGAGATCCTTTATTAAGGATGGCTGTCTCCTGAGTATGGTTTACGTATCTTTGTTACAGATTAATATAATTCATATTCTCCGTAGCTGTGATACCATGTGTGGCGGTCCAACAAAGGCCCATACACCGACTTCCCCCAATGATAGCCGCGCAATGCTCTGGTAGCTGAATCAGCCTATTCCGCGGTAAAATGAATTTCTAGCACTTTAACAATCAGGTGTGATAATTAGTAACAGTCTATGTATTACCTGTGTGAAATGTCCAATCACTTTGCCTTTGACGTCGTTCACTGTTCTTGGTGGTCTATTAAATGGGTAATCCTTGACCTCATCATACCTAAAACATAAAATCCTCAGTAATACATCATCAAATTTATAAATTGCCAGTCATTCATCCAAGCAAAGTTATCATGTCAGAAACGTTCAAAACATATGTATAACGATATGGATATTCCATGCAGTAAGTAAAGAATTCCCATTGACTTACCAAGCTTGCACAGCGTCTTCACATGTAATCGGCTCTTTTTGCACCTTGGTAATAGAATATAGGTTTTCTCCTTGACCACTCCACGGCGCATGCTCAAATGCGTCCTTTCTGGCTAGCTCTAAAGCCCATTTCTGAGCATCACGAGCAAGGTTCCAGTCCCATGTCAATGATGGAGCACCGTGTATTGCGCGCTTAGAATTGTGAGCTGCGAGACATCTCAGCATATCAACTGAAACAGGAAAAACAAGTTGATGTTATGATTACCCATGTTAGATTGGTTTGCAACTGTTGCATTTTTGCAAAGTACGTCGGTGTCTTGCTTTTTTATGGTCCATGTGATTATCTTAAAAAGACACTACACACAAGTTTTATGATTAAAGATTAAATTTAATTGGATATGGTGGGATTGGTCAGTATGTGGTCAGTTTTGTCTCTGATTCTAAGAGATGTACATCCCCTATACGACAAGAAGATATATAAGCGGAGCTCCTAGCGGGCCCAAGGCCCGCGCACGCGGAGCACCATAATTTAGAAAATATGGTAAACCATCGAGCTCATTTGAAATCGACCAATATTTATAAATCCAAGCTCCGCTGTTAAGTTTACCTATTTCTTATATTAGACTGTCGTCAGACCAATTCTGTTACATGGAGCAGGTAATGCTGGAAATCTCGGAGATGAGATGTTGAGAAGAATCCAAGGGTGTGACAAATCATGACAAGCATTAACAGGTTAGCTCATTTGGCCGGACAGCGTTGGCTGATAACCGGGAGACTGCGGGTTCGAACCCTCAGCCGGACCATCACTCACGGTCTTTAAATATTTGAGGAAAATGTTCTTCGATTTATAATTGTTAGGCTTCGCGCCTTCTCGGATAAGGACGATAAACTGGAGGTCCCGTCACGCTACACTTTCACATTAACCAATAACGGAGGGACGTAAAAGAACGACTGAGGACGCAGGTCACGACCACGGTGATAGGCCTACACTAATACATACTAACTACTAATCAACCTCATGATTGTAAAACCGGATTACATACTATAAATAATAGGAAAATATTGTAAAGCGCATTTTATTTATTTCTTTAGTACAGTTTTACAAGCAGAAGAATGCAGAAATACGACAGCAACTTGGTGCAACTAATTTGCTAACCAGAACATGGAAAGCCCACCTACGGTGATATGGTAACCTACTATGAATGAAAGAGAAAAATGTGCTAATGGTGACTTTGGAGTTGGAAATCGCAGGAAAAGACCCAAAGGGCGATCAAAGAAGAGATGTTTAAATAACATCAAAAAAGGATATGGAAGTGGCAGTACTGAAAATGAAAGATGTATGGAATAGCTGGTTGATGAAAATACAGAACCTACAATCTAGCTATTATAGCTGAGACAGGAAAAACAGAAGAAGACCTCAACATCAAAGAGACACACATCCCATTGCGGCTTACACTAAGTGGTCAAGTGACCTCATCTCCCTCTAGATTTTAGATAGAGCTTTTTTAGAATGAATAGACTGATTCCATAAGCCGGTTCCAATTTGCTCTTTGTTGATCGGCTTTTCGCTCACAGGGTCTGACTTATCAAATTAACCATGTGAAACTGTGTAAATGAGAATCAGAAAATTGGACATTTCAATATGACGCAATTAATTCAAAATAAACTCACAAAATGCTCTATTCACATAATTGACTTCATTCGACAATAATAAAGTCATATAGGGGTTGAAAGCGTTTAATAACGACTTGGGAAAATTGGCCTAATTTTTTTTTATTAATTATCCGTCGAACGCATTAAAAAAAAGTTATTTTAAGATTTATTCAGTGTGTGTTAGAGACTGAAAAAAAATTGGCAATCTATTCATTTAAATGGTATGCTCTTTTCGTTTGTGGGTTTTTCATTTAGCTGCTTGATAGGCTCATGTTATTTCTTAGGATGTAATGTACGATGACCCGAGAGAATCACTAACGTGGACAGTGTTTCTCAGTTTATGATACATTCACTTGTCCATTGGTCAGTTAAACACACTAGAGGCTCTAGAGAATGCCAGTAACGTTCGAAACGCCCGCATTTTCTATCGAGTGTTACATAACCTTCCAATCGATATTAACTATTTCTGTGGCCAAGAGAAAATGAGCTAAAAGAACTTATCCCGGATCCCATGGAACCCCACCAGTGCTATTTTTAGAAACCAGGCTTTGTTAAGGGTCCTGACTACTTTAGAACAACGACGCTTGAAACCTGTGCCCGCGAGCAATTTACCGCTGAGAACGCCGCGCGCGCGCCAAATCTCGCCAAAAGCCAACATACGACCAACACAAGGAGCCTTCGAAAATTATACTTCAACCAGCCAAAACCCTCAATTTTTTCTTCATTTTTTCTGAAAGATTTTGTAAAAATTTTTCTTTTGGCAAGATTTGAAAAAATCCTGATGACTTTTCAGCATTTCATGCGATGGTAAGTAGTTTAGGGTTTCACTTTTCAAAGCGATTTTAAGTCAAAGTCGACAACAAAACTGTAAATTTTGACAAAAAATTTTAAACATATATAATTTATTTTCCCATATTTGTGTAACATAACGTCTGGTTAAGATTGCCTGTAAAAACTACGTCAATAGCTTTATTAGTTTTTGAGTAATAATGTGTTTTGTGAAAAATGCATTTCTTAAGAGCTAGAAAGACGACTGGGGGACATGTTACTATATCCAGCATTGTTAAGTTTTCTTTTGCAAATTAGAAGAGCTATTTCTTAGCTCATTTTCTCTTGCTGTGGGCGAATGGATCCTCTTTTATCTTAATTTAGATCATCAAGAAGAAAGAAAAGTAGAAGATAGAATTATTTTGTTTTTTTAGCACTTTCATTCAATTCATTTTTTACCTCTGACAAGTGAAGGTTGTGGAGGAGGTGTAGGTTTTGCTATAAAAGAGAATAATTGCGATATATTAGTATCAATAACTCGTTTCGCGATCGATATTATTTTGTTGGATCTCACGAGTTCTGGAAATACCAAGCACGTCCGTTATCTGTGGGTGTTACATAGATCAGATGAAGTGGTAATGCAGTCTTGGAATTGTTTGCTTACTTACTATATTTCTATACTATTTTGCTGAGTCAATGAAATTAAAGACAACACAATAATGGATCGATTTAAATATTCTTATAGATTGAACAAACCGAACAAGCTCATCACACTACCTTCGCAAAACCCACAGGACACTCCACAAGTCTTTTCCATAAAATCGAGATAGCCTTTACCACGTTCACAAAAGCCAAGTGTCTTCCAATAAGGACATCCAGCGTCAATATCACCTCCTTCAGGTGGACAATCTAAACACGGACATATTAAAGTAACTTTAGGACATAGACACTTTATTTACCCGGGGGGGGACTCCGGGGATAAACGATCTCAGATACTCGTCGGAATTTTTCAAAAATACCTTTAAAAGATACCGGGCGATTTTCAAAAGGACGTGGCTTTACAAATTTGTGAGTTCGAGTCCTGCCAAAGCTATTGATATTTATCTCTTATAGCGATACTTCATGTTTATAAACAAACAAATTGTTATGTTAATGTGGCAAACAGAACTACAATAAGCTCTGTTGAAATAACGGTCAATCACTGTCTGGTTGGCACATGAATAACAAAGGCTTACGTCAGCTGAAGTATCGCTATTGGGTACTTCATTTCATATATACACCGAACGCATTATCTAATTACCACTTCAAATGCAGGTATTAGATGGTAGCCTGCAGAGAACATTTCTATGATTCAGTTTGTAGTAATATTGAAGTAATATTTTAAATTCGACAATGAGAACTCTATCCAACTCTATCCATTCCGATTTGGACGCTATGAAATGACTTGTTCCTGGAAAAATCTTTTTTTTAATTAATTCGGTGTTAAGACAAAAAGAGGATCCAACTTTCATTGCTATCTTGTGACCCCATTCTAACGTCTTCACGCATTAATATGTATGATTAATTAGACCAAGTACTCAGATGTATGTTTTTCCTTCATGTCAGGTTTTTCCTGAGTGATAAAATGAATATGGACACAGTTCAAGACTACGTATATACCTATTTAAAAAACAGGTTGTCGAAGAGAAAGCCCATAGCACAACGGAAGAGAATTATAGATTTTCATTATCATTGAGACATTGAGACAATTTATTTTGCTTCTGTTTTCTCCTATTTTCCCCGACACTTGACGTTTTTGGAAATAGGTGTATATACAGTTCATTTTCAAAAAAATCTGTTGTGATCATAAAGCCTATTTAAAAGATCTCGTCAATGACTTTTGTAGTGCAAAACTGAACACGTGAGCCACACACACTCTGTTTTGTGCTCCTCGACATATTCTCATATTCTAATTTTGAATTATTACCTATGCAGATCACAACTTAGTACTGTTTAAGGTAGTTTCATGTAGTTGTGGAGAATCTCGGATCTAAGTGATTTAGGTTTTTTTTTAAACATCAACTGCCCACAAAGCTCATGGGCGGACTATATTTCAAAGGATTTGAGTCAGCGATTAATTTCTTGCATAAACGATCACGTGACCGATCACAATAGCAACGCTATGGCTGTCGTCCTCTAGTTTTAGGCGATCGATTTTTCAAAAACATTATATATGGATTTGAGTACGATGACCTAGCATCTATAGCATCACAAACCGATATTAACTACATGCAGAAATGACGGATCAATGGTTTTTGCTAAATTAAAAATATTCATTAAAAAATTTTCGAACCGGCTACTGTACTTTATTATGCTTAAGTGCATATGTGCGTGGTCATAGACGAGTGCGCGCGCTGTAACTATATAGTTCCACCCGTGTGACATTGGTGCTTACATTCTCGTTTGACTGGTTTGAATTGTTTGTCTGTATCCAGCATTGGCACTTCGTGGCTGGTAACAATGAAGAGAACAATAAATACTAGAACCACCTTGACCGACATCTTACAGTTTGCCTGGAAATAAAATCATATCTAATGTTAGCAGAATAGACACTTCACACCGTGAAAAAGCGGGTGGCTATCGAAATAATTAACTCCCTTACAGGGCACTCACTGGTAAATTAAAAAAAGTTATAAATTTACAAATACTTTCTCTCCATAAAAGCATATCAAAAGGTTGATGGATGTTCAGATCCATACGTTTTTTGTTAGAGGTGATGAATTATTATTATTTAATTATTAATGTCTGTTGTATCAACATCAAATGTACAAGACATAACTTCAACATAAGCCTGATGGCCTAAGGGGCAAGAAGCTTGACTATCAAGCTATCTCTACTCTTCGTTCTCATTTCTTTGATCAGCTAGTGTGATCAAATATTCAACGATTTTCGTGACCACGCTAAGGAAACTATTAATTACAACAGAGCGTAGTTGTAGTGTGTTTTCCGTGGAAGAGATAACGTCATGACGCCATCCCACAAAAACCGTTCGGAAATCGATGAAATTGATGATAATTATAATAGTGGGTAATAATTGAAAATACCAGAACAGACATAATAACGTTGTGAGGTTTATGTTCATGATTGAAATACCCATTCTACATTTCTAAGCACTGGAATGTCTTGGTTATTATCCGGTATTATTATTTAGTATACTAGTAAAATATATCAATGAAGTACCGGGATTCACTCCCTACTTATAATGTTTTTTTTCAAATGTAAATATATTGATATTGTCCCCGGGAGGGAGGATCCTTTGGAAATCCTTGGGTAGGGGTGCCCCATCGAGACCCTCGCGTGCCGTTTCAAATATTTCTTGTTTTGTTTTTGTTATTGATTTTTTTTCTTTTTTCTTTCGTTCATGTAGTAGCTGAAAAGACTTTTTATAAGGAACTCAATGTTCGGCCTAAGATAAAAACTTGATTTCTCTGTTTGTATGTAATTACTTACAAAAAACTAATCAAATAATGAAACCTTTGAATTTGTAGTGTTTCGATCATTTCGAAATCTACTGTAAACGTTTTAATCTTAATCAGTTGAATTCTTTGCGTTTTCACTATTCGAAATCCATTGCTTCGAAAAAATATGGCTGCGTCGGTTAATATTTTGGATGAAAAACGGACCCGAAGTGATCAAATTCCGAATACCGCATTTTAATCTAAGAATTCAGTTTTCTCGAAAAAAAATATATTTAAATGCATTAATTATCGTATCAGAGGTCACAAATCAGCTGATACTAAAAACACAGTGTCTATGAATTAATTCATAGCATGCCAACTCAATACTAAAATAACCGACCTGTCAGTCCCAATTCAAGACCTTATATAAATTTAATTGCGCGAACGCGGCCTATTTTGAAAATTCTGGTGCCGTAAAGAATGCCCCGAGAGAACATGCAATAGTACTCTGTGAGACGTCCATTTGAATAGGATTACAACCATTGCTAAAAAACGGTTATTCGAATAAATGTTTTGCGATAACGAATATTTTATACCGTTTCAATAAGTTGTTAATTCTTGAGAACCACTTTGGATACATAGACTAACCGCTTTTTGCCCATACACAATGATTGCCAGCTATCACAGAGAATATTTCTCACGTCTTAATAACCAATATATAAATAACTGAAACAACGCAGACTAAGCAGTCTCACTCTCGAAAGTTTTGAATCGACAGATAAGAAATCGCGAGAAAATGGTATCATATAATCTTTTATAAAAACTTTGATGGCGCGGTGGAAACGATCATCCAAAAAAGCCGACAACATCAAAAATGCATTATATATGGCTAACCCAGTTTTTGCAAATCAGTGTGGCAACAAACTTCAGTTCAACAAGCTTAAGTCCAAATCCAGCCATATACTCGGTACAAGCCGCAATGGTTATATAGTTTTTGATTAGTGCAATAAATGTTCGACTATATGGCGCTTCTCATATCCCATGTGAATAAGTTAGCAACACCTTTGCTGCAGGTTGATTATGTTATATTTGTGTCTGTAAAACAAATCGTCCATCAAGCAGACATTGTCGTCACATGCAAATTGGCAAGCTTTTGAACAAAACTAGTATTTAAAGACATTTCATATGGAATTGATTGATACCAATTCAATTTCTTTGCTGCTCAGTTGATAAAAGAGAGCTCGCCTTTTTACACGATGCACGCTACAGAACTAATAAACTTGGTGATTAACGCTGGAGTACTTAGTAAAACACATTTCATTGATAGAAGTCATATCGTATGATTTGGGAAGTGAATGTCATTATTGGGAATCACCATTTATAACGGAATGATTTTCTGCACTTCTTAGAAATGCAATATCGGCCGAAAAACAACTGAGGAATATAGATGAAAAAATGAGAGGTTGTATGCAATTTGAAAAGCATAAATCGCAATTCAGACAAATTTAAAGAAGAACTAGTGAATTTAGGATAATATACCAACCGGAACATAATACAAAAAAAAAACAGGAATCGAGGAAAGCAGACTTTTCTTGAACAAAATCATCATGATAAAATTTAAAGACATCAGCCCGGCTGACAATTTGAATTTTTAAAAATGAAAAACGAAAAAGATTGAAAAAACTAGAAAATCTTGAACATAATAACACTCGAAGATGAAGACACTGTGAACAAATTTTAAACTTTGAATTGGAGAAAATACAAAATATTGAAATTCTGTTGCAAAGAACTGGAACTGACCATATTTTCGCGGAAAATAAATAAATAAATAAATTACCAGTTAAACATCTTCAAAAATATCTTAAAAATCAAAAACTGGATGTCAATGTTTTAGCAAAATCAAATGAATATTTTGCTAATAATGCAATTCCGAAATAAGAGATTGAAAATGAGAAAATAAATTCAAACTGAATAATTAGAAAATGAATTGAAAAAATTAAGGAATGCAAAAGCTATAAAAACAGCATATTATCAAAAAATGGAAATGCCAATCTAATATAGTAAAGGAATGATATGTGAATTCCAGTAGTCAATCTGCACTGATAAGTGAAACCATACCTGTCCTTTTCAAGCCATCAAAAATGCTCTTTGTTATTTTTCGCTTTACTACATAACTCTGTGCTATATCCTCTATTAAGGTACTTTAAACTACTTCAAATAATACACAAATCACGTGCAAAGCCAATATTGAAACATGGAAGCCTTACAGTACTGCGATATGAATGATTGTTTGCTAGACACTCGACAAGATGAAAAGGAAAAACGACCATACAAGACTTTGTACTCAAATGTTGATATTATCCTGCTGATTTCCTCTAAAAAAGCACAGTTTTAAAGAAAAACCCTCATTCACAACAATCAAAACGGAAAACACTTAATCGTTTGGCGATACCGAAAGCACGCAAAACTTGAATTAGGAGACATTGGCATGGAATTTTGCTCACCAATGACGAGCTAAGAACGTTATAAAAGTCCATTTTATCTTACCTGCGAATAGCACTTGCCAGAAGCTTTGGATCGATTGTATTGACTCAATGAATGGGTGGAGTTCAAAGCTAGCTTCTATTGCCTCAAGCAGCTGTTCTTTAATCAATAAAAAATCGGTGATCGTGCTTCCTCTGTCAACAAATTAAATCCAAGAAAAAATCAACAGTGACATCTAAGTGGTGGGTTTTTGTTGATTGAGGGTAAAGTACAACGTGTTGCAATTTGTTTCCTGTATCTCACTCTGAACTTAGGGAATTTTGCAGGCCGGAATAATGAATATGAATATTTTAGTCCGTCAAACCTCACTACTAAATATTTGAACTGTTTACTTTTATTCGGTGTTCAATATCTATCAAACTTTGATAAAAGAAAGATCTCACACTTGATGCTTCTGAATGATATGCTAAACGAAGACAATTTACTCCATAACAATTAAAATTGTGCCGCTTATCTCGGTTTGTCGTGGACAAGAGAGTTAGTTCCAACATAAGTACATTGCTTTGATAGTTGTCTAGTTATCTGCTTTTGATGTTAATCAAGCGAATTGTGAATTGAATTCTCAATTCATCAATTAACCGTGTACCCAGTGCGCATGAGAGAGTTTTTGGTTGGTTGCTGGTCTACACAGTACAGTTTACAGTTTTTAAGTAAATCCAGGGTAATGATTCCAAATTTCTATTGTGGTTAACACAAAATATAAAAAAAATCCAACTTTATTGCTTCAGACGGTATAATGATCATGCGCAAAGAAACAATCTGCGAATTTGACATCATGAAATAACATTTCTTTTGGCATGATTCGATCCCTCGTCTTCGGTATTCAATTCGATGCTCGCGTTAACCACTACACCACAAAACCAACTAACCCGGCAACATAGCCGGAATATGAATAGAACAACCATGAGGATCCCAGAGGACCCAGACCGATATTTTTCTCTATGTGTTAAATAAGTACGCAGATATGAGTAATTAATTGATGCGTTCGGTGTATGAAATGAGAGAAAGCAGCAGAGAAAAATATCTTTAGTCCAGAGCAATTGAAAGTTTTCTCTCATGTTCATTTCATTTCATACACTGAGAGCCGCATCAATTAATTACTTCTGTAAATGTATAGCTATTGATTTTTTTTTATTTAATCGACATGTTTAATTTGATTAAAGTTATTTTTTTTCCTTTGACATCACTGTCATCAACGTCAGCAGCAGCAACATCAATCAGCATTATTAACGCGACTGATCAATGGGGCACCACCACCGATGTCATCGTTCATAAGAAGAACAGCCGTCAAGCCTGCTCCACACTTGTATACTAAACGGCAAGTGCAAGCATACATAGCAGCAAGCAAGCTAGCGTTGTGCTAACTGTAAAACAGCACAGCAAAATATGCATCATCTCAAGTACCAGAAGAACGCCGGAAAGTTTTGATCTTAATCGCTAAGCTTGCGCTATCTTGTGAGGGCAGCAAAGAAAGTATCTATGTTTGATCAATATTCAGTGCCAGGCTTACCACCATTCTCATAAACGACAGTGATCATCATTATCATCACCAAGAGTCTACGTCGAAATTTACAGTATATCAGCGTTATATCTAGATTAAATATTTCGGCCTTTCTGGCATGATGCTTACTTGTACATTTATATAAATATATAGAAATGAACATTGAAAAATTTTAGTTTGACTCAAAAAATATCGCAGCACCAAATATTACCCAAAAAAACTCGTCAAAAAGCTTTTAAGTGAACATTCGGTCAAGTCGCCGAGGTATTCGGCTCGATATTATTTGCTCAAGTTTGACTTTATGTAGATCCTACATTACATTACCCATCGGATCTGAACGGTCTGATTCGGTTGTCGCTGTCAAATTAATCTGACATTGCATTTTTCATGCTTTATTAAATATTACAATTAATTCATGTCGAAATTTTAACAATCGGTGACAGATTCGTCAAAGATTTTTGGATCTTAAATATTGTACATGTATGACAAAGACAAAGCCGATCATTTAAAATTAATCATATATTATGAATTAAAAGTAAACAAAAAATTGAAATACATTAAAGAATATCAATTTTACTTTATCAAAGTAAATACAATTTTAAATGCTTGAAATTGTCGCTGAATAGTTTGCATCGTTGTCAAACATTTAAGAGAGGGTAAAATCGTGAAAAAACCGTATACTACTCGGCCAGCCTTGTAGAGCAGTGAAAAAAAGACGTATATGTGGGCGAAGATAAGCAAGATTGCAATGTAACCAGTCGATTGCTAATCTCATTTAAGAAAGTGAGGGAAGAGGAAGAATCGCATTTTTTCCATTCATTTTTATATATTACTTTTTAAAACTTGAAAAAAAAAATTTATCCAGGATACTCCATATCAATACATTTCTAAAATAGGTTCTTGTTCAAAGAATTGGAAAAAGGGGAATAGGACGGATCAAACTCATTGATCAACGATTCTTTCTGATCTCTTATCTCGCTGTATAAACAATAATATTGAAGGTGGTTGACTGTCCACAGTTTTATAACATCTACATCATCTGCCAAAACATTGACATCGTCGCTGTTTCAAAGTAAATAAAAGTCTGGAATTCTGCCGTCAAATAAAATCATCATCATCATCATTATTATAATCATCATTACTATTATTCATAAAAATACGGAATTACATGATGATTCATAAAAGACGATGTATTTTTGCCATCAAATCAATGCCGGAATATCACCCATTTTTTTTTTTTTCTCTGGATCAATGACGCGCGATCAAGAGATTAGCATGATTGCAATTGAATGAGAAAATACGAAAAATTTAGCTACTACGCCCATCAAGGAAACAAAGTACAACCTTCACGTGTTGTCAATATGCTGGCGAGCTTATTTTTTTTTAATTTGAAAAAATGTCAATTAGTGTGTACCAAGAACTGAAAAGTCACGTCTTTTACGATGGCCGACAAACTAAGTATCCAAATAAGTATTTCATTGGATTGCCCTAATTCCTAGATTTAATTCAATATGGTTTCAAATGATATTGAATAATTGACTGAACATGATCAAAAATACAGACATTGGCGGCTTTAGGTGCTAAGTTGTAAAAGACAGGGATCCGTCGTCTTTGTTGGATTTTAGCATATTTCATAAAAAGATTCGTCATCTGTAAAACCGGATTTTCTTCCTTAGAGAACGATTACCGCTTAAAATGTCAGAACTGAATAGAATCGCTTGACAAAAAATCATTGTTCAAAATATAAAGCTTGAATGCTTGATAACGGGCAGTTTTCATTCAGTGGATAGACTAGTTTTCCACAGATCTGTCGCCTAAAAAGACAGAGAAAAATATGAACAAATTGTAATCAAATATTACAGACTCTAGTATATGAATGTTATTCGCATCTGCATGATGTTATTAATATTAGCTTGTCAGCAAAATGCGCAGTATAGGAAGCTCATTGAAAATGATTTATCAAAATGACATTGACCCAGAACTGCATTGACACTTCAAATGGGTACGTATGGTTCTTTCCAGAAGGGCGCGGCAATACATGATTTTTACCTCTAAACCCAACACAATAGCTGAAATCAACGAAATGTACCAAGTTAATCAAGCCACCAACTTAATGCATCTACAAACCGAATTGGATATGACGGTCGTAAATTCGAAACCTTTTAGAATATCCGTAATTGATGAAAAACTGAGTAAAAACAATGGGTTTTGATGAGAACAATGATTATAAGGTACCGAATTAAATTCTAGGAGTCTGAAAACCTCTATAAGGAGACCCTACAATATACCAGATCTCTGATTTTGACCCCTTAAAGGTACGACGAGCATCCCCTTCCTCTGATATATGGGAGTCCTCCCCAGGGGTTCACATGAGGCTCGATGCGTGTCTTTTTGTTTTCTAATCCCAAGTGACAAAACAAAAGACTTATCAGCTTATTTCCTAGGGACACCTACTCACCTCATTAGAAAAGGCCCTGCCTTGATCTCAGAGAAAAAAAAAAAGATTTCGACGGTTTGAAACAATTCCAAGACTGGACACGAGTTTATTACAACACTCAAGAATTATCGTCAAAAAGATGTTCTCTCTAGTTCTCTTTTCAATAACAAACAACAGGGCCGTAATCAGGGGGGTTCACAGGGTGCACTTGCACCCCTACCCCCAAAAAAGCAAACGTTCCGCTCATCCATCTCATTTTTTTTAATTCATTATTAAATAGTCAATATGGCTATCAAAAAACCCGTACGAAAGATCACCGTGAAAAGACCAAAACAAAGTTTATTGAGATGCAATAAGATAAAAAATTATCACCGAAAATGCAAAAAATGAAGTCATTCAAAAGAGCTGTAAAGCGCATTAAGAGCAATGAATTGCAACACGGGTTTTTGAAAAGCAGGTCGACTTCAGTGTGAAAAATATGATAGCTACTAATAAAAAAAAGGCTACTAAAAACCTATTAATGGTTGTTTTTTATGTGCAACCCCCTGTAAAAGTTCTGGTTATAGCCCCGAAATATGCCGCGGACAAGTCGGACTAATAATTTCAGCAATGATTAGTATACGGAATTCATATCTAGAAACCCACAAACATGCCGTAATTATCCGAGTTCTCGCACTAATATAAACAACACCATCATCGTCACGTGTATAAAGAATAATGCAATACTGAAAATATGAAAAACAACCACCTGGGGTCGTACATTATAACTTAAATCAGATGTCTACTAGTAAACCTTGTTCTGATTAAATGCTCAATGTGGTCAAACTACATATTTTGTATGTTTCGGAACTGAGACATGTTCATCTGCTGAAAACATTAGCCACGTCTTAGACTCACTTAGACCACGTTTCGTTTATGACAGAAGTAAGCATATCAAAATTCCAGTACATTAGCGCAATATTGTTGACAGTACACTAAAGTAGCAAGATAGTGCATGGCATCTATTTTACTTTTCATTTACATAGACCTAGGAACATAGCTGGGAGGACATTTTTCAGGTATATGCAAACGGCTTAATTGCATGTATGATAAGATCTGAAGACGTCAATGTAAAGGCAAAAATTACTTTCTAAGTAAAATTCTGCATGGAATTTCAAGATTTGCAACCAATAATGCCACTCACTATTGAACTAGTTACGAAAAATTTTGCAAAGCAGAGCTTCAGGGCTTTATTTGTTTGAATATTCATGAGCTATATGCCGACGACGCTACAATATATGTAAGTAGAACTAACGACCACAAAAAGAACTCAATGCCAGATGCCATCAACATGGAAAAGACAAAATACATGTTTGTAGGAGCAAAGCAACTAGTCTTACCCGCTGCACCGACAGAACACTCTCCATCTGCTAATAGCACAACACAGAATGGCAAAAATTAATACCAAATCAAATTCTAAGCGACCTCTTTTTCAGTGTTGATTGTTCAAAACCTTAACAATATTTTCATTATAGTAAAAATGGTATAGATTAGATTAATATTTCTATCACTTTTCAAGTATTTTACTCACTGGACACTGAGCAAATAATTTTTTATATAATAGTAAGACGTCAAAACTAATAGAAATTAATAAAAAATATTCCTGGCATTAGGTTCTTTGTTTTGGTACGGCATAGAATTGCGTGCAATCACCATTTAGTAGTACTAAAGCACTAATTCATTAATTCAAGCACTAATTATGTTGCATAGTTTCAAGCACTTCTATGGTATCGTTTGATAAAATGAAATTGATAATGCACATGATATATGCCGGAATGGCGTAGGGAGTCTGATACAATACAAAAGTTGTGACAATGGAAGTCGACAGTTAAGTCAAATTAAAAAAAAAAATAGTTTCAAAACTGGAAAATATTGACATGTACAAATATACCATAAAGGTTTCACAAGATCCCGTATACCCTTATTTTTTAGCGTAAGTATCTCGTATTCCTCTCACATGGCCTCAGTAAACTGAAATACGAAAAAAAACGAGAGCATTGAAGCACGGGTTTCCTGTGTCGAATACCGCTGAGTAACGCAAATTTGAGAGTTGAATCCAGTCAATCTTACAGAAGCCATCTTTTGTGTTCATATTCTAAGTGGTCAGTACATTTTTATCCGATCGTTTGGTAGTGTTTTAAACATGAGTCGCCGTGTTTACATGGGTCGATTACCTTATGGTACAAGAGAGGATCATGTTCGAAAATTCTTTCGATCTTATGGCCGAATAAGAGAAATCAATCTGAAGAATGGATATGGCTTTGTTGTAAGTGAAGCATTTTATCGTTCTCCTTTTCATGCCATTGACTTGTATTTGTGTTTCGTCGTTTTTCATTGTTGTTATTGTTGTTTATTTTTCTATTTTGTGTATTGATGTTGTAAAGAAGCTATGCTAAAGGCAAACAAAAGGGTATCGGACAAAAAGTTTTGATTCAACTTTAATATTGAATATAGATCGATTTAGTGAAGTCGAAATGGTAACCGAGGCATGCCAGTGTATTTTTTCCAATACCAGGTTGGTTTGAATGAGAAAAAGTGATGATAAAAAGGCATCTACAAGGTTTTAACTGAGACGAGTACCTCGCTTGCCTCATTGTAGCTATGGCCCAGGAATTCATTACTAATATTCGACTGGTCACTTAAATTGTAGTGTGGGCTATAGTTTCTTAGTATTTAAATCGATATTTGTTCATTTGATATACCATATTATTTACCATATATTATTATTATACTTGGTTTTAGTTGTTTTTCAACTGTTTTTTCGATTTTTAAGTGGATTTCAAAGAAAAACCAAACATGGTTGGATGTCAGTTAAAGTGCTAATAACCCCCTTTTCAATATTTTTTATACAAAATCCTCAGATTTTTCTAGGAACATCTGCGAAAGAATTAAGCGATTATAATAAATTCCTGATTTTTTACGAATTTTTAAAGTTGATTTTTCCGTGGAACACTTGAAATAATGCATTGCGGGGAATAAAGAGCGGAAGTGACGCTCACCCAGGATCGGATCAAGTTGCATTCACTGAAGTCTCATACATTTGCTTAGAAATAATGCAACATATTGAACACATTTGCAAGGCTAGATTGGTCAAAATTCGGCTTTAGAAATTGCAAAAATCATCGGAAATATCTAGTGATGATTTCTACTTAGATCTGAAATGTTTTTATTTCGAATTTTAGCAGAAATGAACCGAGTTATTGACGATCAAGAAATAAGTTAAAATGAGCTAGGACGACACTGACGATCATAGTTAGTGGAGTAAGGATGTAATCAAAACAAGTTTATGTAAAGTCCAGAATACATGTACACCGTAAATACAAGTCACCAGAGGTTTATGAACGTGCTAAACTTTAGTAGAACAAATTAAATTCACAATTATTTCAATATTTTCCATACAATCTGTTTTTCATGCTTTTATCAAACTACTGTCGCATTCTTTGAATAAAATTTAATTTCAGTCAAACATTCGATCGATAATCAATTGAACATGTTAAACTGACTATTATGCTAACGTTGTTTTCATAGACTTTAATAAAATCACCTCATAGCGTACAATATGAATGTAGGTTTCTTTTCACTCAATGTTTGTTATGTGCACAATAATCATTACAGTAAATATAAATCCTAATAAAACTATTTGCATGTAAAAGAGCTAAATTCATTGAAAACTGAACTATTGGAAGGTGCATATATGAACTTTTAGTATAAAACTAAAATTGTTCTGTCAAAATGATACTGTTATTGTAGCGAACTATTTGGCGCGAGTAAATATTTGTGCGGGAAACAATCGATTGATCAACTGAATAATTTAAAAACAATCCAAACTACTACAGACAAAATATTTCATAAACAACTTTATTCTATAAGAACGATGTCTACTTAACTCTATCCTGTGAGCTATCGAGTTCAGTTCAACCGAGTTCACATAGAACAATTTTATTATAAGTGGTTGCTTAGTTATATCACAAATCCTGCGTATTTGCCACTACTATACTAGAACAAGCCTCAGTATAAATTATATACATCAATACAGGAAGACTACGATTTATCATAATGGCTTTCTAGAAGTATTGTTATCTTGAAATAAAGCACAAATAACTTCACATGTAGCATGTAGTAAAAGGAAATAAATGTTGTGTAAATCGAACTTACTTGTAAAGCCAAAGTCACACTCGGAGCATAATAACACAATGTAACAAAACATGCACAAAGTCGCAGGATTTCAACTAAAAAATGACTTCTATGACTCGTATAGCGTCGGACATGCTGTTACTACACATAGGAAGTCTAATAAGGGAAATTGTAGCTTAGTTTGGTTGATTACTAGAGGAATAGTTTCACAACACTCGAAGCGCCATACATTTCTTACCACTGTATACACAAACATATCCTGGGTAGTCGTCACAGGTCATTGAGTCATTCTTTGCACTGCAGGGGGTGCTGTTCCACCACAGGAATCCTGAATTCGCTATTTTGGCATGTTTAAAAGCTCATAAAAAATCAAGAATTTGTTCAAATCACGAAATTCTTTTACAGATGTTCTTAAAAACACTCTAACTTTCTATAGAAAAATTATTGAACAGGGGGTTAGTGGCACTTTAAGCAATATACTAAAATCATGTCTGGTTTTTTTTCTGTGAAAGACAAAAGCCCCTTTGGTTTCCAGACCAACATGTGTCTGCCTTCAAAATGTATAAGACAGTTTTGAGAGGCATTGCAAAGAGCAAAAGATGCAAATATGAAAACATTCCCTTGAATTTTTAATTTCAATGTTTGTGTTGCTTTTTCATTCATTTGGTATAATTTCTATAAGGAGACGGAAAGAAACCGAGACTTTTACACATATTGGATAATTGGAGGATGCTCATGAGTTTTTTGGGCCTTTTTTCGTGTTCTCCTTACATCCCTGTGTGGTTTATTTCCATCAGCGATATAAATCACAGGAATCAATGATTTATTGATTAAATGGTAGACATCCCTTCTCCACCCCTCCTCATCTAACAAGTTTTGTAACATGGTTTCTACTGTGGGATATTTTCTAGGAGTTTGATGATTCTAGAGATGCAGATGATGCAGTGTATGACTGTAATGGTAAAGAGTTATTAGGAGAAAGGTAATTTCACTATATCTTGTCCTAAAAATAAAAGATATTCAGTTCCATCTCTTTCTCCAGAACAGGCTCAGATATTCATACTGTCTGGAGATCACAATGTCTTGATAACAGTACATTCCTTTAGATCATAACACTCAACTTGCATGCTAAGGATTTTTTGCCAAGTCTGAAATACTAACTAGTGGAGATCCCAGAAAAAAACCTTGATGCCACAAATGCAAAGAACATTTCAAGCAAACAGTTGACATCAGTCCAACATAAAACTTTTGGAATTCTCCCGCCCTTTTTGTACCATGCCTATAACCATGTTTTATTAATTGGCATTCATGAGCAGTATTGTATAGGTTATAGTGATACTTCATGTTTGCTAAATTGTGAGTATTTGAATCCCGACAGAAACAGGCATTCAAGATTATTTCCCCTAGTTACACGTATCACAATGCCCCTGTGTGGCTACCCCAGTCCATATGAATGTTGTAGCACCAATATGCATTTTTTATGCACCTTTAAAAAGATCATTATCCCAAGCTCATGACTCAACAACCATGACAAGGGAGAGCATGCAGGCACAGACTCTATGCAATTCCACTAAACTTTTTTTTTAAACTAGGACTGAAAGATTTAGGCTAAGTTTCTTTCCTTCAAAGTGCTGCAAGTCACATGTACACAGTAGTACATTTATCTGTTATTTGTTTATAACTTTTTGAACTATAAATCCCTACTTATTAAGTATTTTCAATATGTATTTGATATGTGAACAATAATCAGACAATTCACTGTTACAATGCTGTAACATTTTTGTGAATAAACATGATCATTGTTATTAGATTAGACAATTTTTTTATTTCATCAATTATATACAATGCCTGCTTGCCCATGCAATCATGTTCATCCCTTGCTTGTGACTAAATATACATTTTTGATTCTTTGTTGATGTGTTAAGAATACTAGTTGAGCATTCACGTGGGACATCCAGGGGTTATAGTAGCACCAAACATTCAAGATCTAGAGACAAGTAAGTACTCAAGAAAGACTTTATTCTTATAGACAAAGAGATGATGTCAAAATGTAGTCACAACAAAAAGTATGAATGAAATGCAGTCAAGTGCAAGACTGTTGTTCTTGTCAAATTTTGACTTCTTTCATGCATCTATAGTACTGTTTAAGTTAGAGAACAGACACAGACACTATTTCTTTTGTATAATAATTTAATTGAAAAAGTGAGTGTGTTTTTGCTGTTGCCCTGTTTGAATATTTGGACAGAGTGTACACATTCAAAATACACATGGCATAGTATCTTATGTTTGGAAATTGTTAACACCATTGGTTAGCGGGTTCTGAAACAAAACTTTAGCTATAAATTAAAGTGATTAGTTTGACAAATTAGCATTCTTCTCAGTCGGTCTTGTTAGACATGAGATCTATTATGACTGATTTAAATTAAAATACATTGAACTGAATTAAACATTCATTGGAGTTATCAAGTGCAAGATATTTACTGTTGTTCATTAACTGGTTTGGACTTGATAAAGTAGTCCATTTAGGCTGTTTTAGATATGGGGTTTGTTTCTGGTTCATCAGCAATGCCCAGACTACAGACACTGTTTATAGTGCAGTAGTTTTACAACTTAGGGAAATCCTTATTAATGTTCTATATTACTGTTTTACAATATAACTCTTTATAGCTGACAGCTGAAGTAACTAGAAATAGTTACTATTTAAATAATTATTCATCAATATGATTATCATATTTCAATGCATTATTCACAATATTTGAATAAATTTATATTATAATTGTCAATTAGATATGGACCACCCACCCGCACACCTTGGAGAATGATTGTTGAAAATCTGTCAAGTCGTGTATCTTGGCAGGTGAGTCTAGTACTATCATGTATTACCACACAAAGGTTGGTGCCTTGTCTTTTCTGTTTTGGTGTGAATTAATTTCTAAGTATCTAGATCAGAGATGATACAATGTATTGGTTAACTATTATACATTCATCTTTCAACCTACAATTAGCAATCGAGGTGCAAAGTAAATGTTAACATTTGCTGATTATCATGTAAATATATTTATTAAAGTATGTGAGAGTTTTGAAAACAAATATAATGTTTTGAATCTTTTTCAAAATTGCATCTCAGGACTTCTAAAAATCCAGTGGATGTAATCAGCTCCAGAGCAAAAGCAGAAATGAGTATGTCTGCATTCTATCTCCAAAATCTTCCATTGTCCTACTTGAATTTTTCCAAGATTACTCTCAGTTTTTCCTATCAGACAGTCAAATTTTAAAAGAAGTGGTATAATTATCGTATTCAGTTTTAAATTAAAGATTGATCTTGAAAGCAATGAATTTAGACAGTGTTGCGAATGAGATGCAAAATGAAGTTTAACAATGTGACTTGACAGTTTGCAGTTGATTTGCAACTATAACATCCTTATCTAGAACTTAGGATTTTATAAAAGGTTTGTTCAGGAGATCATTTCTAGGAAAAACACCTTACAATAATTCCTTTTTACTGAAATGCATGATGGAATGCCTCTGGTAAACTATAAATAATTGTTCTACTCAAAGAATTATGAATTTCTAGCAATTTTAAGTAAAATAATATCTATCTTGTTCCATGATGATAACTTAAAAGACAAGAGTTTTTGTAATTGAACAATAAACATAATTATTTTCAATTGCTATGAAGTTAAAAGATTTGTAACTAATTCAGAAGAATAAATATATCATGCTACATTTTAAGTCCATTTAAATGAAAGATGCCTACTGTATATTAATTTAGTTGCGAAGAAGTTCCATATCATGTCAACCCTATAGAAGTTACATGTACCTTATTTTTTGTTTCCCTGTGATTTGTAAGTTTGACTATCATGTGCTGTTATTCATGGTTTGCCATCCAATACAATTTCAGCCCAGAGATGTCTAGATGTGTGAGGTCTATGATTAGATGCTAGATGTATTTATACAGTTGATGCCCTAAAGATGGCATACAAACATAGATGACTGACTGTGCCTCATCACTGATGTGAATGTCACCTCAAACTGTGGTATCCAAACATTTGAAAACATATTAGTGGACCAGCTTGTTGGCCAATGCATTGTGTTTGATGTATCTATACCAACTTTAAGTTATTATGCATGTTTATTTTACTTATTAGCAAAAGGATTAGATTTTACTTTCTGTGGGGTGAAATACTATGACTTGATGAACACATGTTGTATTATAACCATTTTTTTTTTAATTTTGAAATATTGTTTCATTATATTTTGTATTCTTTTATTTTCATGGTAAAAGCTTACTTTAATGTACTATCATGGGAGGATCCTTCAAAATGTGTGAATTAAACCACACAGAGGCTTTGAACAGAATTATTTTATACCAAATAAACCAATGTACTGGTACATGTATATATTTTATATCAAAGCTAAATTAAAAGAACACAATTATAATCTGATGTAATGCCAAATTCAAACTCCAGACCAGAGGATATGGTATTTTTTAAGTTCAAATCTAAAAGTATACATATTTTTATGTTTAATCCCACCAATTTCAATGCTGACAATGAAGATAGGCTTCCAGTAAAGTCAACAGATTGATTTGCTTTAATAAAGATGTTCTCTGGAGAGCCTCCTAAATTTTATCATAAATAATTCTGTCAACTATAGTTATGGTATTTTCAAATCTTACTTGATTGGAAATAAATGATAAATATCCAAAACAAATAAACAATATTTTACATTCAATCAACATAATATGTTATATATTTTTATTTGGTTATATGTTATTTGTGTGTTGTTTCCTGGATTTTTCCATAAGATTTTTTAAACATTTTCAAGAGTTTAGAATATTTCTTTTGAAAATTTTCAACCAATGATAGTACACATTTCTATCATTTTAATGTTTTCAATGTTAGCTGCGAGTCGTTTTTTACTTTGCTTCTTTTACTTGGCAGGATCTTAAAGACTATGCACGTCAAATAGGTGAGGTCTGCTATGGAGATGCTCACAAGCAAAAGAAAGGACAAGGGTAAATGCAGATTCCCATTGATCTGATTGTATCAAAAATGTCAAAATATCACAAATGATATTTTATAGTTATTCAATTGCTCCATTCTTGTATTAACAAAAAAATATGGTTCAGTGGGGGTATATTTCATCTAATTTCATTATTCTTTTTTTTTATTATTAGTATTGTAGAATTTAGATCTAAGCGAGATCTGAAGAAAGCCATACGCAAACTTGATGGAACTGAACTGTGTGGTAAATCCATTAGAATTATTGATGTAAGTTAATTAAATTGATTGATTATATAAGGCAGCATGAATTGAATGAATGTATAACAGAGGAGGACCTCAAGACGTGGTTAAGAATTATCAAAAACCTTCAAAATGGTTGATTGCATTCCCCCTAGTCTCATGTTGTACATTATGTATACTGTATTTAATATGTAAATGAAATAAAATTGTTCATAAGTACACTTCTGATGATTGCACTATTTGATAATTCAAAACAATTGTTTGTTTTAGGAGAGTCCAAGATCCCACTCAAGGTCAAGATCAAGAAGCCATAGCAGGTCCATGTCACTCTATTGTATTATTGCATAAATCTCTATCCAGCAGATTTCTCAAAGAATTCTATATATTAGCTAGATAACTTTATCCACCAGGCTTCAAACAACGGCCTCGGCACACAGTTCAAATAAAAAAATAAATCACTGATAGTTTTGGTTCAGTAATCGTGATTAGTAGTTACAAAATGCAATGACGTAGTATACATTTATACAAATATCTCAATTATTCAACATATTTAATGGTATTTACAATTACAGAAAACTCGCTTTGTTTATTGTTTGCTTCATCAAATGAATGTCAATATATTTTTACTGTTTATTACTTCATACAGAATATAACAAGTCAAAGTGCATTTCGTGTGTAAAAACAGCTACTTATTTTACATTAGATATTATATATTATATATTAATATTAGATATTATTTAGATATTATAGATATTATATTATTATTATCATTAGATATTTGTATAAATGTATACTGCAATGTTCTTGCAAACAAGTGTGTATATAAATATATTTACAATTATATTATAGTTTGTAGTTCAATTGAATGTGCTTTTTATTGAGAAAGCCATAAATGAGATCACAAGCTTTATAATGAATGTTTTCCTTGTCTTACACCTACGCAAAAGTTAAATTTTTCTTGGATTGTTATGTGCCTGGTGTAAATCGTTGTGTTAACATTAAAAAATGTTGAAACTTGGACTGCTCACCTTAATTTCATTGACATTTTACCAGATTGAAATCAAAATCTTGTAAAACCCATCTCTTTCATTAATATTTTATTCTGCTTATTTAATTGGTTCCACAGATCAAGACGTTCTAGATCTCATTCAAAGTCGCGGTCACCAAAAAAGTCCAGATCACGATCCAGATCACGATCCAGATCACAATCCAAGTCTAGATCAAGGTCAGTTTCCCCATCCAAGCATAGAGACTCATCAAAGTCAAGATCAAGATCACCTAGAAAATCAGCATCTAGATCAAGATCAAAATCACCCACCAAAAAAGAAACCAATGATGAAAATGACACAAAATCTCCTGAAGATATGAACCAAGAAGAAACAACTGAATTAAACTAATTGAAACCAAAATAACTTCTTGTTTCTATTGAGAATGTAAAATGGAAACAAGGAGCACACATACCTAATAAGAATTTTATGCATTTTCCAAGTTTTTAAAAATATCCTATAATAATAATTGTGTGTGTGCAGACGAATGAAGAAACTAGCAGTGGTTATATACCAAACTGTTTGTATGTCTTGTTTTATTCAATTAGCCTAGTATATGTATGAAACAGATATTAAAATCATTATTAGACACAACTAATGAAATGCGTGAAATTTACTTGTGTCAGTAATATTCTGGATAATTTGTATACATGCTCTTTTTGATAATGTTGGCAATGCTGATGATGACTGGTAATGACAATGGTAATAATGACAATGGTAATGATGACAATGGTTATAGTGATGATGACAATGCTGATGAAAACTGGTAATGACAATGGTAATAATGACAATGGTGATGATGATGACAATGCTGATGATAACTGGTAATAATGAGAATGGTAATAATGACGATGATGATGATGACAATGCTGATAATGACTGGTAATGATGAGAACGGTAATAATGACAATGGTGATGATGATGACAATGCTGATGATGACAATGCTGATGATGACTGGTAATAATGACAATGGTAATAATGACAATGATGATGATGACAATGCTGATGATGACTGGTAATAATGACAATGGTGATGATGATGATGACAATGCTGATGATGACTGGTAATAATGACAGTGGTAATTATGACAATGCTGATGATGACTGGTAATAATGACAATGGTGATGATGATGATGACAATGCTGATGATGACTGGTAATAATGACAATGGTGATGATGATGATGACTGGTAATAATGACTGGTAATAATGACAATGGTGATGATGATGACAATGCTGATGATAACTGGTAATAATGACAATGGTAATAATGACAATGGTGATGATGATGACAATGCTGATGATGACCGGTACTAATGACAATGGTGATGATGATGATGACAATGCTGATGATGACTGGTAATAATGACAATGGTAATAATGACAATGGTGATGATGATGATGACAATGCTGATGATGACTGGTAATAATGACAATGGTGATGATGATGATAATGCTGATGATGACAATGGTAATAATGACAATGGTAATAATGACAATGGTAATAATGACAATGGTAATAATGACAATGGTAATAATGACAATGGTGATGATGACAATGCTGATGATGACAACAATGATGACATTGGTTATAAATGAATTTAGCAGCGGTATGCAATGTAAACAGTTTGTTGTTCAGATTGAGTGTTCACAGAGCAGAGAATAAAGACCAATCAATCACAATCTTTATTTAGCACCTTTTTTACAAAATAAATATTAGAATTATGTATAAAATGATACAGATTTTTAGGTAACTTACATGTATATACTAGGTACAGTAACCAAAGGTTAATTGAGGTAGCTAGTAATCTAGTTAAAAAATATTTGCATGAAGAAGTGATATAGATCAAAAGACAAATTACAGGGTAAACCTAGGAGGGGGACCTATTGGTATAAAAGGCTGCAGTTTCCACCTACTTCACTGTGGTGTTTAACAACCTTGAAAACTACTAAATATTTATCAATATCATAGTACTCTGTATTACTCTGACGAAGGAGTCAGTTATCGCTATCATCACTCAATGATGTACAGCTTATTATCACATTTACAACTGTTTCTCTAGAAACACCAACGCAGTCCTATCTAGTATTTCTTACTACTTTTTACCTCAAACAATTATGTGGTCTACCTCTAAATGTATTGTCATATTATGAACAGTCTTTCAACATACCTAAATCAAGATTAAAGTCTTTGGCCATTACTCTAAGACTCTTAGTATCATTAGAATTGCAAACCTATAGTTATTGTAATACTCCTCCAATATTAAATTGAACTGTCTGGTTTAATTTGCGACAGTGTTCTTTCAATATCTGGACTGATTTGTTCACAAAATGTTTGGAGATTGCCATTGGTATTTGAACAGAAGTCTTCAAATTCCATAATGAACTTGATAACAAACTCAGCATCGCCAGTAGCTGAAGAACGCCATTTCTTTGTCAACGTGAAGTTTTTAGCCAAATTGAATCCAGTGTTTTGATCAGTGGTGTCTTGAGTTTTATCATAATAAGCAATTTGTACAAAAACTGAGCCAGATGCATGAATGTAGTCATTTGAGCGGCACTGGACTGGTATTGTCATAGGGGATGGATTGCCAAGTGTGGCATTATGGGGAGAGTCTTTCAAAAATTGAAACCTAAAAAATAAAATAAAAAACAATTTGAAATAATATTTTAATATTGTTTAGGATTCCAAAAATTAAAAAAAGGTGAAATTTTGTAAGATTTGTTGGGAAAAAAACTCATTGGGTGGTAGTGTGTGTTTATACACCCAATAATGTTGTCCAAAGTTTTCTTAATAAGAAAAATACAAATCTTAAAATTGCTGCTATTTTCTGTTTGATTGAAACTTGGTAGTTTTACTAATTAAAGTAATGCTGTATTGACTTCAGGACTTCATTTTTACTTAGCTGCAGGTAAGATGGGGTCACATTATTTTTTAGTGAAAGTCACCTATTGCACATTCATAGTCGTTTATGGAAAGAATGCAGATACTTCACCTCATCAAATGTACATTAATTTATAGGCTGGATTTCTCTAGAATAATATGAAGGGATACTTTGTGATTTATTGAAACTTACTTTTTGAGAATTGCCTCTAGAAACAAAAATAATCGAAGATGATCGATGGTTGGATCAGAATCTGAAATATTCAAACCAAAGCAACAAGGATTTACTCCCATTTTTATAACCACCAGCATAAAAAACATACTAGAATCAAAATCAAAATGAAACTGCTCACAATGAGTTTGGTTCCAAAACAACAAAAAAACACCCAATGTAAACATTTTGGTAGTCTTGAATACAATTAGTGTAGAATGTAGAGGCCACAAATGTAATAACTGGCCTCAAACGTAATAACTGGCCTCAAATGTAATAACCGTTGGCCTCAAGTGTAATAACTGGCCTCAAATGTAATAACTGTTGGCCTCAAGTGTAGTAACTGGCCTCAAATGTAATAACCATTGTCCTCAAATGTAATAACTTTAAAAATTGCAGTATTTTGCGGTAATATACTTCACTTTGTTATTTCGGACACCTTGATATTGCGGGGACCTCGTTATCACGAACACCTTGTTACTATATGGACACCTCGATATTATGGACAACTCGTTGTTACGGACAACCTCCTTATTATGAACACCTCGTTATCACAGATACCTCGTTATTACAGACACCTCGTTATTACAGACACCTCCTTATTACGAACACCTTGTTATCACGGACACCTCGTTATCACGGACACCTTGTTACAACGAGATGATTTTCAAATATACCATTATGAATTTTAATCTTAACATGTTACGGCATGCTTATGCCTACACAAATAAATTGACGAAAATAAAAGGGAAGTTTTGTAATGTTGTAGCTGAATATTTAGTTTAGGAATTAAAAGTCGATAAAAACTTTAAAAAAAAAGTTAATCAATCATGTCAATCAAACATACTATATAAATGTCGTTGTAACAAATTTATTATTTCAATATTATCTTCTGGTGATGTCATAAGCATGCCGAAATGTGTGAAGCTTAAGATTTGTACTCTTTATTTTCACTTTGATTATGTAAAATTTCGGAAAGTACCATTTTTTTGCAATTTTACACATCGGCAGAAATATTTTTTTCTGCTTTTGCCACACACCCCCATCACCTATCTAATGGATCGTCCGTGCCCAAGGAAGGGGGGGCGTGGCGCCGGAGCCTCAAAACCCTGACTCTATCCCAGACCTAAAATTTTTCAACCCTATCCCAGACTAAAGCACTAGACTTTTCAATGGAATTGACATTGTTTGGGGCTGGCAGAAAGCATAGTGTATTTAACGCTAATAAGGCGAAATCGTACTATCCAAGACTGAAACGACCGAATTATTACCCTAAGCAAGTAAAAAAGCTAAACCATACCCTGTACCAGACAAAGTATCAAAAAATGATACCCTATCCCAGACATAAAAGCTGAAAAACCATACCCTATAGGGCGGAACATACCCGTATATCAAAAATAGGGGTGATAACGAGGTGTCCATGATAACGAGGTGTCCGGAATGATGAGGTGTTTGTAATAATGAGGTGCCTGTAATAACGAGGTGTCTGTAATAACAAGATGTCTGTAATAACGAGGTGTCTGTAAGAACGAGGTGTCCGTGATAACGAGGTGTTTGTAATAACGAGGTGTCTGTAATAACGAGGTGTTTGTAATAACGGGGTTGTCCGTAATAACGAGGTGTTCGTAATAACGAGGTTGTCCGTAACAACGAGTTGTCTACAATAACAAGGTGTTCGTGATAACGAGTTCTCCGCAGTATCAAGGTGTCCGAAATAACAAAGTAAAGTATGTAACCGCAAAATAGTGCATTTTTTAAAGTTATTATATTTGAGGCCAACAGTTATTACATTTGAGGCCAGTTATTACACTTGAGGCCAACGGTTATTACATTTGAGGCCAGTTATTACATTTGAGGCCAACGGTTATTACATTTGAGGCCAGTTATTACGTTTGAGGCCAGTTATTACATTTGTGGCCTCTACATAGAACCTGAATCAATCAATCAATGAATAATTCAATTATTATGAAAATCAATGTTGTTGAGAAGTTGATTACCTTGAATTATAAACTGCTCAATGACATTTTTGTCAATAGATACAAAGATGGGTAATCTTAGAGGGTCTACATTACTTCCAGTATAATCAGCAAATGGACTGACAGGAACAGGAACAAGATGACAAGCACATGATACTGCTTTACGGGCCCAACCTTGAACCTGTAGGCAATATCAAGATTAACATCATATTCACAGCAAAACAAATGAATAACTAACTAAACTAGAAATTAAGTAGTTGTACAAATGTAAGTTATACACTGTAAGAATAAGAGAGAAATTATTAAGGATCTTCATAACAGTGTATAACTTACATTTTATCGGTAGTTACCTATTAATATTAGTAATGAACTATATTAAACACACATATTAAGATGCAGTTGACTTCTGTCTGGCAAGATAACTTCTTGTTTTGTGGGGTAGTGGAAAATTTAGGTAAAACAACATTTTAATTGCCGCCTTTATCTACTAGCTTTTTAGCAGTGTATGTGTGTGATTTCCTTAATTACTACTGCATTTTCGCTAAAACCTACATAAACAACAAATGATTTATAGTTAACTAAACTTCAAAGAAACCCATGCAATGCAGTAAATTGCTGTTTATTGCAACCAGCTAGTTTAGAATACACTGGTCACATCAATCTGTCAGGTGCCCATTGCCCTTTGAAATGATTACTGCTGTTGCTTCCAGTATAATTATTATTGGGAAAGTAAATCAGAAACACATGTGAGGGAGACTGTAGCTGATCCCTTGATCATGTAGTCATCTCACCTGACTTAGCCTGAGTATTGCCTTCACAAGTCCCCTCCTTATCCCCCACAAGGCCTGATACTCAGGTTACTATAGGAGACAATTCAAGTTAAACCAGTGGGCTTTTAATGGAAGCAATGTCAAGAAAGCCAGTTTGACCAAACCGGCATGAACCCAGACAAATACAGTTTTAGGGCAAAGAGGAAAAAATCAGACTGCCAGGTCAAGAGACCAATTCTCAGCTCACTTTACCATACTCAGTCTCCTCACATCAAAACATACCATAAATGAAGAATTAATTTGCACATTGTTTAAACTTAAAGCCACCACACTATCCTACTTTAGACTATAATAAAATAATTAAATCATAATTAAAACAACTGACCTATTATATCATTATTACAATGCTTTTCAGAAGGACTAAATTTAATCAAGAATTCAATACAAGTACCTGTACTTAAAATCAAAGAAACAGTTGAACAAATAATAATTATTGATTGAAGAGATTAATAATAATATAGTCTCTAACCAAGTCATGAACAATAGATCCTGTGGTTCCAATCCAATGAACCTCCATTTCAAAAGCATGTGTACTGGAATAGTTGCCATGATATCGAATGACTGCATATTCATTACGATCACTTTTTCTTTGTATGTCACAGTTGACATAGACGGTCTTATAGGTTGGCCCACTTTGACAGCCTCATTGATAAGAAAATAACCATGTTATCATTACATCATAATACAAATAAATACTCATCAGTCACATCATGCAAAAGATTCCTTGATTGTTTATGCATACAGTGAAACCCCTCTATACCGGACCCTCAGTTTACCGGAATTCTCTCTATACCGGACAATGTTTTTGGTCCGAAAATTTCCCCTATATATCTTTTGTAAAGTGAACCTCAATAAACCGGAACCCCCTCTAAACCGGAAATTTTATTTGCTCCCAGTAGAGTCTGGTATAGAGGGGTTTCACTGTATTATACACCTCTATCATCTTCTGGTTTTGAGTGGGCTAATAAATCAATATTGTCAACAATTGCAGCAGCATGGTTGGATTGTTGCTCAATGGTTATTACTTTGTTTTGACTTAATCTATAATTATAGAGAATGTGAATATGAAAAAGGTTTCAGACTCATTAATAATTCATAGCTTTCTTAACCAGTAGCATCTGCATATTTGAGTCATGTGCAAAGTTTGGATACAGCGATCCAACATCAAATCAATTTAGGTTCTAACACTACTTTAAAGTTATGAATTTTAAATGATAGTTTGAGAAGTTAGATCAAAAACTCGTGCTTCGTGTTTCATCACGGGACTCAAACACCTCAAAGGTGCTAAAAGCACTTGGCTTACGGCCTCGTGCTTTCATCACCTTCTCGGTATTTGGATCCCGTGATGAAACACTCGCACTCGTATTTGATCTATTACTTCTGAATCAATCCCTGTAAAATGTCTACTTTTTAGATTGAATTTTACCTTGCAAATTGCAAATCTGATTGCTACTTCTTGCTCTTGCTCTCTTGGAAAAAGGTGTATTATCGCAGCTTTCATAATAGTGCATAATCTCAGCATTTGATGAGAGGAACACTGATACATGTGGGTCAGTTGGAAAGTCAAATACCACTTCAAACCAGTTCTCTTGAAATTTCAGTTGAGCTTCTTCAAGCATCCATGAAGTATATGCATTGACTTCTTGCTTACCATCATTGCTTTCTGTTTAATACAATCACATAACTATGATCAAACAGACCCTAAAGTAACTTACAGAAAAGGCAAACTACTCTTCAGCAAATAACACCCCCAATTTTACTTAGAGATATACAGCAACAGGGGTAGCAAATGATCCCTAAAATTTTCTGAGTCGTAAAATTAATCCAGGATCTTGAAATCTCAGAGTTAAAATGAGTCTCTCTGAGTCTCAGATTTTTTTAATGAAATTGAGGGTCTCAGAATGTAAAGTCGTGGGGTATTAAAAATTTTCAATACAAAATTTGGGCTCAATTTTTGAAAATATTGTGAAGTTTTGGGCTTTAATTATAAAAATATGCATCTTGCCATATAGAAAAGTCCTGGAAAGATCATTCGCCATCCCCTAGTGAAGAAATCATCACAAAACAATACATTCTTGACTCACTCAATGATACTATAAATTAAGATTGTGAAAGAACACACACAATTCCAAAAACATTGATGAATTCATTTGCTGGAAAATATAGTTGTAATGCCACAGATCTAGTAGCATATATCCATTGTACTTCTGTACTTATTAGATAGAGTTCTAAAGGATAAACTTAACAGTTATAACTATGTGTAACCTTTTGATATACTCCAATTATCTTTTGATGTTATGAAGAAGATTACAAAGCCACAGATAAAACTTTGTCTTGGATTTCCTGAAGCATGTTGGATGATCTTGGCATCAACCATTCTCTATAAAAATACAATAATTAATATGGTATCAATAGGGATGTAGGTCACGGCTATCCTCAGCAAACATAATTAGTAAAATTTACTTATACTAACTAGTGTACAATCTAAACTTACTTAAAGCAGAACAAACAATCTAACACATTCAACTGATAAAGTACATACAGTACAGACATCCTTCTATCAAGACATATCAAGAAAAGAGAGGATGTACTTGAGTAAAGCTATTATCAAGAAAAAGAGGACAGCAAGAGAAGAAGTAGCAGCTGTCAGGGGATTCAGAGAAACTACAATACATCTGACAAGTGATGAATTACCTGGGAAAGTGCTAGACATTCTGTTGGTTCTGTCAGTCCTTTTATTGAGTGCAACATCCACCATATACATTGTATACTTAGAAAGCTATATGCTGGCAAACCTTTGCATGATGGCATCAAATGGAAGCCGTTTCTAGAGAAAACACACTTATTGAACATTAACTATCTAATGGTGAAGCATGAGTGAGAGTATAAGTCTTGACAATCTTCATGCAATTGGACAAGATAGTCTTTCACATGATGTAAGCATATTTTACACTGAAGTTAGAGAAAGAATGTTACTTACATTGGATCCAACATTGCTTCAGCAATCACTTGAATTGGTGAATTGACAGTTAAGGCATCATCAGTTGAACTGCTGTCATCACTAATAAAAATAATAAATAATAAGATCAAAGTAAATCAATTTCAATCAATGAAATGTCACGCTATAATCAACAGATCAAACATCATTATTTTAGTAAATAAATGAATCAAACAACCAAGCATCAATGAATAATACTGAGTATAGCACTGCTTTAGCATATTAAAGTAAATCATCAATGGGACTTTCAAAAGTCAATCAATCAAAAACATCATAATTATTATTTAATTGAATAAAAAAATACTACAGTCTTTACATAATCTAAGTAAGCAAAATGAATGTGCAATGTGTAAATAGCTAATTAATGACATTATATTTAGCTATAATATTAACTATTTAATAGCCTTTTCTTTCTTTGGTAACAGATAAAAATGACAAAATTCATAAGGATATCATTACTGTTAAGCTCAAGATTTCTTTCATTGTAATAATAAGACTGCACAATAACATGACTTTTGGAGAAAAATATTGTTTGTTTGTGGCCCAAGTAGTGTCACTTGCATTCAAGTGGAGCGATATCATAAATTAAAATTAATAAAAGTTAAAGTCACTGTAAAAATGTAAATGATTCAATCTGCAGTGGGCTGAATAAGTACCATAATGATTATAACCCGCTACAGGTGCATTTTCAAGAGCTAATTGATAATTGTGCATTATACCGACAAGTGCCTGCGTTGCATCTGGTATTTTCTCTCGTTAATACCGTCTGCGAAGCAGCGCACAAAAATGTGTTCTGAGACCCCCTGCAATGCTTTTATTGAACTAAAATTGATTGGCTGTTTTTACAGAGTTCAAAAGGTCAAAACTGTTAAGGTGTGCATTAAATCTACATTTAGCTGGGATCAATAGACTGAGGCTCTCTTCTCATGAGTCTGTTATTTGCTTGGAACAGGCTTTGTATTTCCAAGTCAAGTTTGGCAAAATATTTCCATTATTTTACATGCAATAACTAAACAATAGTGTGCACTGATGTTTTGAGTTGTTTCCAGGCTCTTGTCCATTACGAAATAAGATATTGAGTACAATGTAAAATAACATGCAAGACCACTTAAGTTTTAAAATATTGTGTGCTTCAGTGACTATCAATCATTAAATAATTACACTAAACTATTATGTGGAGAGTTTTACCTTGTAGTATCTAATACTAGGTTGGTTTGACTGTCAGAGCTGTGCAAGGATGAAGTTTCAGAATTTTTCTCATCACCACTGGCAACACTTGATCCTGCTTTCCTTAGTTTATCCTGACCTTTTGAGTCAGTTTTGTAGTCTCCCATCTTTTGTTGGTGTTTATTCATATCTTTCTTGCCTTCTTGTGAAATCTGTTGTTTTAAAAGATTTTCTTTGCTAGATTGTACCTTCAACAGAAATAAGACTTTACTATGACTTTTTAACAACAATGCATACAGCAATGAGCAAACTAAATGTGAACACTATATTATTAACTGAAATGACTATCACAATTAAAAATGCATGATTGATTATTTGACCAAACAAGAATGACCAGATTGAGGCTTATCATCACTCAACTACATCATGCTGTCGCTATGAAATGCGTCTCCAACTTTGAAAGACAGTCTGGTGATATGCTATAAGTTAGATTTCATAGCACAGTCGCCCTTTCAGAGAAGGGAAATTGGGGAAGAAAGAAGTAAATGGCTTGTGCTGCAGATGAAAGACCTGTTGTTTTATGAATCAAAATTTCACCTCTTCAAATATACAAACCATACCTCTATACAAACCATGCCTCTATACAAACCATACCTCTATACAAACCATGCCTCTATACAAACCATGCCTCTATACAAACCATGCAGTGTGAAGTACAAAAACATCATTCAGCTTACTTACTAATGGAGATGTGGTTCTCCTTAGACCTTTGCTGCCTTTAATCCCATTTAGAATATCTAAATACTTGAGAATTCCTTCAATGTTTTCTTCATCATCATCTTCTTTTGAAGCAGATCTTTTTCGATTTGGTACAGGTAAAAGTAAAAACCTTGACTTCCAGTAACGCAAGGACTGAAATGAAAGATGACAGCCATCTTTGTCAGCATATTAAGGTTATTAATTACTAGCAACAGCTCATGCACCTCACACATTACAAGACTGTCAACTCTCCTGGATAGTTCTGGAGCCTCCAGATTTTCAAATGAATCTCCTGGTCTCCAGATTTCAACCTCAAATCTCCAGGATAATTTTAGAATCTCTTCGAGAATGTATTAAACATGTTGTAAATAAGCAGATGGTCTGAATTAGAAATGTTGTTAATAAACTTAACAAAACTAAATTGCACGATAAAATAATGTGAAAATGTGAATGGTTTGTGCAAGCTAAATTTATCCCTCAATAATTTTTATTTTGCCCAGCATGACATCCTTCAAATGATGTCTTGTTGGTCATGAAATCATCATTTTATGGATGTCACATCCTTTGCTTTTTCCCTGTTCCCCAGATTTGAAAACCATGGGGTGGACAGCCCTGCATTACCAATAATTATTCAACACACAAAAGAAGATTTTGTACAGGGTGAATTACTATAAGAGTTGATATTGTCAATTATGAAAGGCATACCTCCACCATTTCAGCAAAGTCTTGAATACCACTTATGTGTTGGTCTAAGTAATTCCAATTATAAGTATCCAGTTCATTATGTTGGAATTCTGTCTCTTGAGTTTGAGATGCTAATGTGTGACCAATTTGCAATTGATACCTGTCAATTTACAAAAACATAAATAAATTCAATACTGCGACCAAGACTACATCAGTGAAATAATATTTTTATAAAGACCAATTCAAGCCAGTACAATAATCATTAGACAAAAGATAATTTGAAAAACATTTGTGTTACTGACAGGTCCTTGTTACCATGTGATGTATTTGTTTAAAATTATACAGCAGGGTATTATTTTATTTTGCTATTACCTGTAGTATCAAATTGAATTATTAACAACACATCTTGACAATAATATTAAAATCAATGTTTTTTTTTTCCTGCTTGGTCTCCTTCTTCTTGAATATTTCATATACTTTGATGAAAAAATAGTGTAAAATGCAATGACATGCTGGCAGGCATACCAATAATGGACGGGCTCCAATCCACGGACATGACGTGGTCGATATCTTGTTACATTGATCTGAAATTGATTTGGTACCTCACTAAGTCTGTGAATGTTTCGTCCAAGACTTAGAAAATATTCCTGTGATTTCAAACTATTTTCTTGTGATGAGATAAATGCTGGAATAGATGGTCTTTCTGGTTGTGGAGGGTCAGTTAATATTTGAAATCCCTAGAATACAATAAAAAATGTTTGTTAACAATTTTGCTTCTGGCATGGCTTCATGAGTCTTGCCATTTTGAGTTGAAGTGTGTCAACTTCAAACTTGTACATTAAACATGTACAGTGGATAACTTGTAACCTGTGAATTAGTCATTAGACATCAATTAGTTGAAGATGCACAATGGCCTCTCAACCACAAAAAGAAAAAAAATAGTGTTCATCATACAAACAGATATGATAATTTGTAGCTCAACACTTGAATGCTCTTTTGAGGCAAATTCTCAGACTGCCAACTGATGGTTTTTTTGCAAGTTGTGGTGATGGAGGAACACAACAATGCAGCCTGAAATTTTGGCAGAATTCCATGTTAGCAATAGATAAAACAACTGGAGTGTAGAAGGTATGTATCTGCTGTCCAAAAAGAATGGACTGAATATCTGAATGTGTTGTATTTCAAGTAAGGATTTCAATGGGCATATATCAAAGTGCACTACATTCTTGATTATTTATCTTACCTTCGACAACCTCTGTGCTACAAGTTCTGTAATCATTGTATTCAGGGACATGGGGTGTCGATTAGCTTCATCATATCTGTGAAATAAAACATTAAATCTGATCAATTATGAAACTGCATCAATAACAGAAAATTGCAAATATTATAGTTGTTGAAAAATAATATTCAATCAGTTGATTTCTGCAAAACATTATTTTGTTCTAATTTGCAAAAAAAAAGTCTGGTTTATTAATTGATCATGAACTTGATTATTCTGTACAGTCAAGTGAATCTCATCATCTCTTTCTTGTACAGAACTCACAGCATTCAGTCAGCACTATTGAAATAAAACATGCTTACTTTGCAGGATTGCTTATGGATCTTGCCCTGGAGAACACATATTCACCACCACCATTATCATCATCATCCCCAATACAAAGCTCATAATGAAATTCCAGATAGTCAGTATCTAAGGTTTTAGTATCTGGGCAATACTCAGAGGTCAAAGGTAAACATGCTGGTAGAATCAGAGATTTCCAATCAACACTTGTCTGAAAATTAAACCAAAAATTATTGAATAATGTGTGTGGTTTTTACAGGTTTAACTAGTAAGAAATTTATGACAATAAGATTTCTCAAAGTTTTGATGCTCTTGGGAATCATTTTCAAGAGATTTAGTACACTTCAGTTTGAATATTAAAGTTTAGTACTAAATTTTTATATCTCTTGAAAATGAAGCCTGAGATCCAGTGTCAAACCACTGAAAAATCATGACAGTCATAGTTAAAATTATTGAATCAGAAAATATGGAATATAGAAAATAACATCAAAATATATGTCTGATTGTTATTTTGTATGACTGCGTTGTGTACGTAAGTATGAAATAGTGTTAGGGTTAGCAGAGGAGGAATCCTAATACCGGTATGCATGTGGGTGTTAGCATTATAATTACCTCCACTTCTGCTGTCCAGTCATGCTCAATGGCATCCAAATGATGGTATAGTTTAACTTTACCACTAAATCGTTTCCTTGAATGCTGCGAAGATTCTTTTAGAGCCAGTTGTTCAGATGATATAGATCCATCCTGTGAATTATTGGAAATAACTTCTTCGCCAACCTTAAAATGGAAAAAAACATATGTCATATTAAACAATCAATCGTTATTAGTTGATACATCTTGGATAATTGAATACTATCTTTGAGATAATTATCAGAAGGTTTAAATCCTGTCAAGGTTAATATAAAGCTGACTTTAGATTAGATGACTTTTCACACTAGACTCACTCCATACAGAAGTTTTAAGGGATACCTGCAGCATCTTATGACAAAAAGTTTTAAAAATAAGTTTCAGCAATATATCTAGGTATGAAACAAAGAATGGTATTGTTTAACTTCTTTTATAATTAATTATTGTATAATAATGGACAATAGCTTTGATTAAATATGTAAATTACTAATTGAGAATGATCTAAACATAGATCCAAATATTCTAAAAAAAATTATCATGCAACAAGTTTTTTCTGACTTGTGTTCATTCAAAGAATGGTATGTATAATATTATTATAATATAGAAAGGATTTATAGTAATTTGTATATTAAAATAGTTGTTAATTATTTTACTTTAAAGGGCCTAGCTCTGTTATTGGCTTTTTTCTCAGAGGAGTGTTTCAGAAACTGTCTATGAATGATGGTACCATCCGGTCCAATTGGAAAACTATGTGCCCATCGATGTCTGTTACAAGTCCATCTGAAAAACAAAAAATTGTCAGTGGATTGTTTTGATACAGAAATGCACCTTCTACAGCTAAGTTTATTTAAACTAACTTGTCTCTGACAGATACATAATCATTCACACAAAAAAGTTTATTCACTTTAAATTAATTATTTCTAAGAATTTGGCAACATCACCTTTAACACAGGACTATAATTATTATTGTGGCTGCTATAGCCAAACTAACATGATGTAATATCACTCAACACATTTCCATTAGATAAACGGTAGGGAGAAGCAGATTTGAAGGAAATAGTAGATGTATGTAACTCTGGGATCCCGGTATGTTGCACGGTTGCGGGTCCGCACAATGAGGTACTTCCCGCACAATTCCGCACAATTGAGGAAATTTGCTCAAAACCCGCACAATTCAGAAAAATATGGCATAATTTATACAATTATCTTAATAAATGTCACTTTAAAAAGTTAATCTGGTGATTTCAGGTCCTTTTTTTCTAACTTTTTGGTCAAAATTCCACTCACTCGAAGTGAAATTTTCAAAACTCGTTCGTCAAAAACAAAATGGCGTCCATTCAATTGAGAGAGACTGTGCTCTAATAAAAAAATGCAAGGCGTTCCAAACTTTTGTCATACGCTCTCGCGACTTTATTACGAACGATAATCTAGCTCTGGAGTCAAGATAATATAAAAATTAGGTAAACCTAATAGCGGAGCTCCGATTTGATGAAATGAATTATTTATTCATTCATTTGTTCATTCACTACCAATTATCAAATTGTTGATCAATTAATCAATCAAAATGACTATAGATAAAAAAGTAAACAAATAAATGAATTAATCCATTCAAATAATCATGAAAAGAAAATAACATAGCAAAAAAAAAGTGAGAATAATTTTTTCTTTTTTTTCTTTTTATGCAATGTTATTTTCTTATTTTGATCAAATAATCATAAAATCAATTGAAATATTCAAATAAAATGAAATATCACTTCATCAACACGGTACCTGCTAAGAAAAAAAAAAATAGAAAAACTGAAAATTGGTTATTAAATACACTGAAATCCATCCAAGGCATATGCAGGGCACGACTTCACCCTGAATTCAGGGTCTAGTTATATTCAAAAGATGAATATGAAGATCGATTTGCAATTGCTGCAAATTTAAAAGCTGAGACTGTCTGAGACGAACAATAGTGTGTGAAAATAATACAAGAATTGTACGTAGTCTAATACAACCCGCTGCACTAGGACTGAAAGTTTAGCAGGAAATTCTTGATGGCGAGTGCCATAGCGTGTATATTTAAATTGTGCGGAGGATTTTTGCTAAACGCCGTAAAATTTAAAAGATTCCCTCCTTCAGCAAAATAACATTGTATTGAACCCCCCTCATAGGTAGGGACAACTTAGTGATCCCCCACTCATATAAGTATATATATTTGTTGATGATGGTCTACATTTATACTTGTTTGCATTGTATCAAATTTAATTTTCAGATCGTTGATGTTTGCACTCTATATACAAACTTTCAAACATTGTACTCTGTCTTACTATTAATCTGTTGCGAATTTAAGTCTATTTCAGACAATTTTGTACGATTGTAGGTAATTTTGAGCGATTTTAAGCAATTTTGAGCAATTTTAAGCAATTTTGCGCGATTTTAAGCAATTTTGAGCGATTTTGAGCAATTTTGAGCAGTGTTAAGGAATTTTGAGCAATCCAAATTGACAAGTGCGATGAGTAGTTAGAAAAGCAGCTAACATGGCTTCTTTGAATTGTAAACAAATCCCCGCACGCTTCTCGCTTTATCACATCTCTTTTGGGTTTGAAAAACTTTTATAAAAAAATCGACGAAAACTTCACTTTTCTGGTGAAATGTATAATAAATAGCTTATTGGTAATCTAGCTATCTAATACGGCTGTGCATTTTTAATTATCAAATGTGAATACTGCCTAACTCGTTTAAAAAAAATAACTTTCGAAATTTCAACTGGCAGATGAGTACAGTGACGAATACAAGTGTTTTATTGCAATTCAATAACAAATCAAAGAATTACAAGAATCAAATTAAAAACAAAAAAATACACTTAGAAAGATTTCGGGGATGGAGAAATATCTTACAAAAAGAAGTAAATAGCTTGCAGGAATGACTGCAAACTGCTTTCATGTGGATGATGAAAAAAAGGAAAATCGGCAAAAAATGTAAAAAATGTAAACATACCGGCGCCACGTTTCTTGTCCTGTACTCTCTGTCACTTTTCCACTGACATTTTCGCCCTCAGCTTTGATTTCAATAAGCTTGTTCATGTTTTTAGAATTTTTGAAAGAGAAAAAAACATTTTCAACGCCTCTAAAAAGCATACACAGTTCAACAGAACGGCCGGCGTAGTATGGCTAGCTCGAGTTGCTCGATCACACATTGTGCTAAATTTCCATTTCCGTCCACTCCATGAACTGGCAGTTCAACTTTGTTGACAAACATCGTGTATGAAAAGTTATTTTTCGTTGTGAATAGTTGATAAATCTGCACTCATCCTAAAGCTCTCCGTTTTAATGAATTGCCCGTAAAAGTTGATGAATGAACAGAGTGAAGTCATCTTCGTGATCGCGTGTTCATTTTGCTTTTCACCTCTTTTGAATTGCTGCAAATTCACGTTTTTTTATGAACTTTTGGTCGCCGTCGATTTTACTTTTAAGAGTAGATTAGTCGATGAGTATTGATTGAAAAACGCCACGAAGAATCCACGAACCCGAAGAATACAGCCTTGTTTACCAGCATCTTGCAAACTTGCCAAATAAACTCTTCCAGAAAATATAACTTGTAAGCACCAAAGAAAATTTTAACAGCTTTACGTGAATTCACATTAGTTTTGACTAGTTAAAAACATCGGCATGGGACTTGTCAGTGTAAATGTTTTGAAGCCTTTTTTTCGTTGAATCGTGTAGTTCTTTTTCTTTTTGCAAATTCGGCGTACGCGTCTTTGTTTCTCTTTCTCAATCAAAACTCTTTTAGCCGGCAGCTTAGCTTCACTATTTTCTTGTTCTTTGTCCATTTTAGAAATTAGTAGAAAGTTTCAGTCAGTAAACTGTAAAAATTTATTGTGAATTTTGATGTGTGGAGGTTGATAAATTTTGGCGCCCACTCAAAATGGTCAGCGACCTCGCCCTTATGGGCACGGACGGATTACGGACGCGCGGGCTTCCTATGTCGGTCGACAAAAATTCAGGTCGATGGTTTACCATATTTTCTAAAGTATGGTGCTCCGCTTGCGCGGGCCTTCGGCCCGCGCGGAGCTCCGCTATAAACTTTGAATTAGAGGTATACTTGATTAAACACTTATTCTCTGCCCAAGACTTTGTAGAAAGGCTAATTTTCAACAGAAATACGAAAAAAACGTTTTTATAGTTAAATTATTATTGCGCAATCCCGCACATTTTACCGCACAATCGACCATTTTTTCCGCACAATTTGTCCTTGAATTCCCGCACAATTTGACAATTTTTCCCGCAACCTACCGGGATCCCAGGTAACTGTACATGAAATGGAAGTTGAATGCAAATTAGGGAAAGTGTGCAAAGACAGGATTTTGTGGTGGAGAAATAAAAAATATATATAAAAAAGAGAGAACAAAAAGCCCAAAAAATGAATTAATGCTTTTCACAGGTCCTGCAGGCTTAACTTTTTGATATTAAGTGAAACATCATGAGGATTTTCTATAAATATACCATTTACAGACAATTAATTAACTGTGAATGGAAAAATGAAAATAAAAAAAATATATGTTTACAGACAAAACAGCTCAAGCTCAATCCCTTCTTTTCATTGAACATATTTTCAAAATCAATAATAAATTGAATAATGGAATAATGTGAGCATTCTTCAATCCTAAGGTTGTAAGCTTGAGCTGTTTTGACTGTAATGTATGATAATACGTTTGTCCAGCCAATGATTTTCACCTAATATTTAAGGAAAATATTTTGAGTGCCATGACATTATAAACTTGTGTTTATTATTGACTGCTATCCATGTCTGCTAGGTAAAATAAAAATAATAACTTCTAATAAATTGACCCTTAAAATGACTTGTTTCTGTACTGTCACTAACCTGCATGGTATATTTAGTGGTTTGAAGGGATTAAATAACGTACGGCGGGCATCATGTGGGTGCTTGAATGGAAAGCCAGTAAGTTTACGTGGTGCATCAGCGCTGCCAATTACAGGGTCAGCATTTTCTACAAACAACTCATCCTTGAATTCCTGACTTCCTTCATTTCTCAACAGTTTTCCTTGATACAAATGAGAAAGTGTGTGAGCAGAGCTACTAATATTTACAATTATAATTGTAATTATTAGAAGTCTTGGATTTGATGTGGTGTAACATACTTTCCATGTGAAATTATGTTGAAAGGAAGCTTTAGGTGCTGTAGTACATGTACAACATTCTAGTATTACAATAATTCAATAGATTAGACCTTTGTTTGATTATAATTCTTAAACTACTCTGTTGTCCTGAATAAACAATAATATATTGTATATGCTTATTTACTTATTCATTCATTCATTCATTCATTCATTCATTCATTCATTCATTCATTCATTCATTCATTCATTCATTCATTCATTCATTCATTCATTCATTCATTGATGTTTGCTTGCTTGCTTGCTTGCTTGCTTGTTTGCTTGTTTGTTTGTTTGTTTGTTTTATTTTTTTATTTCACTCTATACTGGCTTATACAGCCCTGTACTATACATTTGTTTCAATGCTGTTCCACTCAAGCCTTTTTGATAAGCAATCAAAAGTTTTTCGTATATTCCTCATGATTTCATTACAGAACGAAACAACAAGTAAGTTATTTTCATGCTGGTTGTGATGCAATATAAATTATTAAGCTTTATTGATTGTGTGATGATCATAAGAGTACAAAACCAATTTGCACATACATGTCACATCCACATGATTGGAGATTAGATGTCAGTAAGTCAAAAACGCATAACTTGAAGCACGTAACTCAAAGATTACCCTCCCTCCACAAAAACTGTTGCCATAATTTTGTTTTTTACAAAACTTGGCATAGCTGCATATGAATGAAAACTGTGTAAATATGATCAAAATCTTTTCAGTATTTGTGATGTTTTTAATGCTTTAAAAAAAACTGTGTGCTTTTCCATCCGTGTCAGTACAGTCCATGGGTTCTGTTCAGGAACAAATATCTTCTGTTGTGGCATTGTGGAGTATAGACATTTTTTTTGAACTACACAATCATTTAAAAATATCTCACTTGTTAACTGAGACCAACACTTTTATCAAAATATTATCTATAACTATACAGCTTTATATTATCTACCTGATAAGTGATGATCTGCAATTGCATGATCTAGCGATGTAGAGAGATAACGTCTCCTAGAACTTGATTCAAGGTTTCGCTAAATTTAAGAAAGTAATTATTAATAATTACAATTATCAGTATTACTGACTCACAGGTTTTTTAGCACAGAGAGTATGTTTTCATCATCTCTTCAATGTATTAATCTTTGAATTACTGATATTATTTACAGTAATCCAACACTAAATTTTGTAGATTTATGAAAGAATTCAGACCTTGCTCTGACTTAATTTTCCCTAGTACAAAAAATACATTTTTCTGAATGTGGTTCACATCAGGAAATTATTTTTCAATAATGAAATGTGATGTCTCAAATTATTGATATCTTCAAAATTATTCTTAATTGTAATTGTAGTGCTTATACAGTGCATTAATGTTCATTTTCCGACTGTCATTTTTTTAAGTTTAACTGTGAAGACAAATTCAGCACAACCTGAAAACGACTCATTAACAGGGGCGGATCCAGGGAGGGGGAATGGGGTGACTTGTCCCCCCCCCAAAAAAAAACAAACAAACAATGTAATGATTTTTTACTTCTTTCAAAATTTAAAAGCAAAGTTCTATATTTTTTTCATTTCAGTTACTGATTCAGAAATAAAATAATTGATTTGAACCAAATACATCTTGAGTGTTTTATTATCATAAATGCAATGAATGACATACTAAAAAATGTTAATGAGAATCCAAAAAGGGATATATTGGCGAAAATAGTTGGAAAATTCCCATTGGACCCCTCTTAAAAATATCCTGCATCCGCCACTGACTAAACTAAGACATCTGACAACAGCTTCTTGTTACCATGACAACTCACTACAAACAACTACATATCGTTTTCCTGCCTCACTCTGATTAAGACTACCTCAGCATAGCTGAAACTATCAACTACACAACTCGCAATGTTTCAAGCTGAAATAACCTTTAGCTAATAAATAAAAACCTAGTGACAAAAAGTGTCTTAGGTCACAAAATATTTTATCCAGGATTGTAGTTCTACATACCCCTCTTGCTGACGTAGGAATACTAATACCAGATGTTCTGTTTGGAGGTGAAGTTGTATTTGTAAATCCGATATCGCCATGTGATTGACTGGATTTCAACCTTTCAAAGTCATTTTCACTGCTTACAGCAGGGAATGATGGTGCAGATCGATGTTTATCAAACTTGCTCTTGGCTTTTTTCACAGTTCTCTTACTAAATATTTTAGCATCAAACTCATCATAGTCAATAAAGTCTGGTATTTGATTAGCCTCTTGTTCTTTGGCATTCCTTGGTTGGAAGTTTTTGTGCAGACCTTACAGAAATAATCATATAAAAATAGAAATAAATGACTTTTCAACATTACACACGATGGTAAGTGGTTTAGGGTTTCACTTTTCAAAGCGATTTTAAGTCAAAGACGAAAACAAAACTGTGAATTTTGACAAAATTTTAAAACATATATAATTTATTTTCCCATATTTGTGTAAAATAACGTCTGGTTGAGATTGCCTGTAAAAAATACATTTTTCGTCATTTGTTCTCTGACTAGTTCCCAGTCACCTCTCTCTTCTCTCTTCTCTCTTTCTTATTCTATCGCAAAGCATCATGGGGACGAGTCAGATTTGTTCTTCAAAAAGAACATGGTTCCGTTCAAAAATTTTTATCTTGAAAACGGGCTCGGGACCATATAGCTTTCTATCCATTTTTCGATTAACTAATAAATTCTCTTTCTAAGAAAAAAATCGTGATGACTTTTTGCTTAAGTAAACAGGACCTTAAATGATACAATGGGGTTATGTATAATTCATGTACATACCAAATTACAAGAATTTTAATTTTAGATTACTCTGAATGAAAACGGGCTCAGGACCATATAGCTTTCTATCCATTTTTCGATTAACTGATAAATTCTCTTTCTAAGAAAAACATTGTGATGACTTTTTTGCTTAAGTAATCAGGACCCTTAAAAGTTTAATGATACAGTGGGGTTATGTATAATTCATGTGCATACCAAATTACAAGAATTTTAATTTTAGATTACTCTCTAAAACAGAGATGGCATCGCGGTTTTTAAATTATGTGAATTAGGGCTAGTTTTAAAGACATAGGGAGTTAGCATTCTTCATTTAAACCCATCCCTCCGCAACGTTCTTTATAAAAAGTGCATTTATAAAGTGTCAATTAAACAAAGATATGGGTAATGTGACCTGGATTTTAGAGTACAGTTTATGTTGTGTGACACTTTTGCCATATGAGAATATCTAAACACTAATATTTTTACCTTTAGTAAATTGGTTATTTTCTGGATTCAAGCCAAACTGGTTGATCACAACATCAGGTAATGTTATTCTTGGTAGGAAGAGATGGTGTTTGTCATGTGACTTTGGTGAGGCATAGAAACTATGATTCATCCAATGTGGTATATTATAATCATCACCAAGGTTGACATCAGTCTCACCACCTTTATTAAAGAACTTTAAAAGAGGAACTGAATGAAGAGGTTGCTCTGCCATGCATACCAAATCAACTGCCACACCTAATACACACAAACATACCATATTCTCACAACTTTGTGCATAACAAAACAGTTAGATTGAATGAAGGCATTTATCTCAAGCATATCAAGTCATACAATTTCTACTAGTCCTAAAACTGTTTCATTGACACGATGTTGATTTAAATAATATGAGCAAATATCATTGGAAGCAAGGCAAAATGTCCTACGATGAGCTACTGTGCGAGTCTTAATGATAAGAGTCCATGCAATGAAAAATTATTTGCTCCGATCTGTAAAAAAATCACCATGCTAGCTCTGGTGCATAAGCATTGATGAATGATTATGGATCAAATCAAAAGAATCCAAGCACAATCTCACTGGTTACACATTTGTCACACACTTCACTATAAACAAAATTTTCAAAATATTGATTGAACACATTGAGAGCAGACACAAATTAATGATAATTATATGTTGAATGAAGTGAATTAAATTATTGTAGGCAGTTATTTCAGTTTAAGGTTTCATTGTGGAATACCTGGTCAGGTAGATGCATGCCAATTAAGTGACTTCATTCCATCAACAAATAATGTATACATCATAATTATTTAAATTTGAAAATTATAGACTACTGACATAATTATTAAGAAACAAACTTACCACTGTCAATCATTCTCTGTTTTGTGATGCTATTCAAGGAACGGTCAACTTCAAAAAATCCAGCACCAGGTGTAACCATTAAAATAGATTGACCAGTGCAATCCAAGTTGCAGTCCAAGTAGTGCTTCTCAAATACTAGTAAATAAAACAAAGATCAAATTGAATTAGAAACTTAAAAAAAAAAGTTAAAAACAATTTAACTAAAAAAAAATAACCTCTTTATGCATCACTCAAAAAAAATTATGCAGCTTAAATGAATGTTCTTCAATGACTTACTATTCATTGAAAGATTGATAGCCTCCAAAAAATTTCCTTGGTGTGCAGCTGAATTTTGTCCCATTGGTGAGCTATGGTGTTCCTGGCTGCCAATATATTTTTGATATTGGTTTATATGATATTTCAGAGTAACTAGCACAGGAAGCCAATCATCCTTTCTTTCGCCTCTTGCTAACACCTGGTAAAAATCTTCATAATATCTACCATATGGGTCTTGAAGAATACTTTTTCTCTTTGGAGTCAAGAAATCTTCTGAAATAAATCATGAATAATAATTTCAAATGGCAAATTTACTATAATTTATTGAGGAATTGGGTGAATAAACTGAACAAATAAATATTTGTAAAATATGAGGTAAATTAGACACGGACTGTATAATGATAATGGCGATATTGATGTTTCAGACTTTGGTCCTTCATCAGAGTAACATGACTCTGACGCAGGACTAATGTCCGAAACATCATTCAGTATCTCCATCATCACTATGGTGTCCTATGAATTATGAATTTATTATAATAATTATGAATTTATTAGGCGCAAATTCTATTGAATATACATTTAACTCATATTTTACAACTGTTTCTTGAGAAACACTGACAGTCTTATTTAGTATCAATTGATACTAGTTTTTATCTGAACAAATAAATGAGTGGATGGATTGATGAATAACTCCATGAGTCAATAAATGAATTGATGAAATTGAATTGATAGATAAGTGAAAGAAAAACTTATTGACAAATGAAAAAAATTAATGATGGAATGACTAGATAAACAAGCTATGAAGAAGTATTAAACTATGTCAATGTATAAAAAATACCTTCATTTTGTGCTGAATAGAATGTTCTTGAAAAGAGAACAATGGTTACTTCATGATTGGCTTTCTTACTTTTCCACTGAGTAAAGAGTTCATACAAGAATCCATTGATAACCTTTTCAAAGTACAAATCACCATTAAGGTCAAATTCCCACATTTCACAGCTCATTTGAATGAAAAGAAATATTTGAGCTGACAAAGAACGGTAAACAACCTAAAATTGAAAACAATAACACATTAATTTTAACAATTAACAAATATGTCACATATTGGTACAATTGTCTTCACATGTCCTCATCTACATTACTGGCTTATGATTGACAGCTGCTGACAATATTACATGTTCTTTTCTTTTACACAGGCATTTTCATAACTGCTCGACTCATCGAAGTTCATTTGTCAAGTTTGAGAAATCTGTTCCATCAATCAAACACACTTTGTCAAAACATTTTGTGAATATTAAAACAGTCAGAAAACAATTTTTTTTTTTTGTATAAATATAAAAACTGTATCTGCAATATACTTAGATATCTAAATTTGTTTTGGTTTGCTGTGGTGTCAAATGGGCATAAGAAAAGGTCTCCAAAATAGCTGACAAAGTGTCTTTGATTGAGGGAAGAGAATTGACCACTTTTCAAATGTTACCACTTTTTTTGTAGATGGGTACATAAAATAAAGGTAAACTAGTGGTAAACTGACACATTTCAGTCCAGCTGATAACTTTTGCTCCCTTTCTTTTGTTCTTTTGTTTGTTTGGTAATTTTGCAAAAATCTTGGCAGTACTTCTTTGTAGACAGCAAACAATAATCATAAAACACATTTTGCTATTTAGTACAAAATAGTACTAATCAAACAATAATTTTACATACAATTGTACTACTTAGCATAACTTAACTCCATGGTTATCATATTGTCATTTTAAAATCAAATTATATCAAGATATTTATTCTTGCAAACAATAATTCTTATTGATAATGTATTCATACTGTACCCTAGTGTCTTTTGAGATGACACCACAAGTCACTTGTTTTCCCTTTTTCCAAAGCTCATGGATTTGTCCTCTTAGACCACAAAATAAAACCTTTTTTGAAATGTATGCACATTTCCCCACTAGGGCTTTAGATAATCTCCACATATCATTCCTGCTAATGTACTGATCTTTGATAATCACTTCAACTAAATCAACCTCAACTGACTTATGGTCCACCTGAAATACATTCAGCAAGGTAAAGAACTTTAACTTAAAAATGCCAAGTGTATTTGTTGGGGTGGGGGGAGAGGTGGCGGGGCAGGTTGCACAAAGCCCAGATAGCACTATCAACCAGTTGAACTGAAGTACTAAAAAATCCTATGGAGGAGGAGGGGGGAGCGGAATTAACACTCAACATAATAAATGGTTTGAAAAGAAATTTGGCATTTTGCATGTAGGAATTCAAGCCGAGGAGGTCTATTGACTGTTATGAGATCCTCACTTCTACACTCTAACCCCTCCACGTATGTCCAATTTACGATCCCCAAATACCACTGAACATTGTGTGAATTAAGCTATGAGAAGCCAACTTAAATTGATCTAGATGGATGAGAAGCTGGTACCTTATGCACAACAACATCTGAATAAGTACGAAGCTGGAACGAGTTAGCAATAGATTGTTCTATACTGACTGTGTCTTTCTGTTGGAAATCACTTCTAATCGAGTTGATTTGCAGCAGTAGACGCGTTGCTCTTGACTGGTCATCGGGGTGATAAATCTCCAAAACATCCCCAGCATCACAATCTGGAAAGTCTTTGATGTTCACAATCAACTCATCTTCACTAAAAGTGTGTTGATGAACCCATAATTTGAACAACTTCATGACAAGAGAGTGAAACGGTGTAAACCTTTTACATGTTTCAAAAATTCTTACAGCAAAGATCCTCCAAAGCTCTGATAAACATGTCTCGTCTCGGAGGTCGATACGGAAATCTGTGGAGCATCAAAGCAGGGAAGCAAGGTGACCTGGCAGCCGGCAGTGTTTTGCTGCATTGGGGGAAGGGGACCGTCAACTACTAGTAGTAAGCAAGATTTCATCCATATATATTTGTCGAAATTTTGGTGACAAACGTTTGATCAAGTATTTTCTTGCGCTTTATTTTGATTGATTTTAACAGTTTAAAATTAAATTGACTATTTTTTAGACAATGAAATTGATTGCAGTCTCATAGTAATTGTGTACTGCGGTTGTACTGCGGTATTTCTTATTCCACGTGAGAGACTGGATCCATAACAATACAAATGCCTGACAAAAACAAAACTTTGTCAGCGTATCTCGCATGGTTTATATATGTACCTGAAATTTTCTTGTTTTTGTAAATAAACTAATATAATAACGACACTACGAATTTATTCGCTAACCGTTGCATAGCTGTGTTAAAAAGGAAAAGAAGTATTAAATTAAAAGAAGGTCCAGGTCGAGGGATGCAGGTTGCTACAAAAGCAGTAAGACAACTTCTTAGGTATTATAAAGTCTAAATACTATACCATTGCGTGATATGTTAATGTTTGTTTATTCATTTTGGTTTTGTTCTGTTTTGTTTTGTTGTTATATTCATTTGTATATTTATGATCCACGGCCATCCTGACCCAAACTTCCTGTCATACACAGGGTCCAAAAAATGAGAGAAATTATTTTGCATTCATGAAATCGGCAGGAATAAGATCGTTAACTTTAAAAAAAAGATAAGAGCAGCACGTGTGTCTGAATTGATATATTTATACAAATCATATAATGTTCGTAAACAATTGTAATTTGTCATAAACAGGGTATGGAAGTTAGGTATTGTTTGTCATAAACATGGTAACCCCTACAAGATCCCAGCGGAACACCCCTACCCAGATCTGAAGGGAGTACCCCCCGGGGGTGCAGGTATCTTTGATTTATACTTGATCACGCTATTCTGGGTTGAGTTACGTTAATTTACAAAGTCAAAAACATGGTGTGTTCTCTATCGATCCCCATTTTGCATTATTCTCCAATCGTCCAATATATACACCTATTAAAAAAAACATTGGTGGTGATAATAAAAAAAATATTTGCAAAAAGTGGGTCCAACTCTGGACAAGCCATAAGTCTCTCAATTCATTTATCTTTAAACACAAATTTAAATCTAACTGGGAAGTAACTGTATTCTTACTATTTTATTTATTTGTAATACAGGATTGCTACATCTTTGAAACAACGAAAGCACAGAGACAAGAATAACCTTATTTTACTTGAAGGATGGAGACTTGTTAAAGATGCACTTTTAGCTGATATAAAGCCTATGAATATCTTCATCTCAGAGACAAACCTGTTGGATTTGATCCCTGCAAATAAAGTTAATGATGATCAAATTGTATTCATTGATTCACATGATATGAGGAGACTGTCTTGTAATGTTACACCACCTGGTATCATTGGAATGTTTCAAAAGCCATCACAAGGACAATCAAGGAGAGTGCTGAACCACGTCAATTACAGTGGTCTTCCCATGACAGTCATATGTGACAGGCTTAAGGACCCATCCAATTTAGGTATGTTGTAGTATTTTATTCCTTTTATTGTTATATAGTATTTCTGATATTACAACTTAGGTTGTATCATGACTGGGCGCCTATGCAACTTTGACTGGATTTTTTTTTTTTTTTTTTTTTTTGCAACATCAAGCGTCGATCCATCATTGATTGGCATCATTGATGTTACAGAAAAAACACAAACCAGTCAAAGTTGCAAAGGCACAAGGTCACAAGGCAACGATTTTAGCTGTAATAGACCCAGCTATACTCCCTTCAGATCTGGGCATGGGTGTACCGCTGGGATCCTGTAGGGGTTACCCTGGTTATCACCAACAATAGCTAACTTCCATACCCTGTTTATGATAAATGATTGAAGTGTATAGCTGTACTAGGATATATTTCACAAATATTCAAGTCATTTGTTAAAGTCAACGATCTTATACTCCTGATGATTTCCTTAATGCAAAATAATTCCTCTCACTGGCACTAAATAAAGATATGATTCTGATTCTGACAATAGTGGATGTTTATGTGAAGTGGTCTATCTTAAGGATTATCCAGATCCTGAAATGCAAAATAATGAGATCAAACTATGACAAAATATGCTTGCTAACCAATCTGTTTTCCAGGCACATTAATTTGTGTGTGTGATGCATGTGGGTGTCCATCCTAATGGGCTACCCAATCTGTCTGTTTTCCAGGTACATTGATTCGTGTGTGTGCATTAAGTGGGTGTCCATCATAATAAATGGGCTAACCAATCTGTCTGTTTTCCAGGCACATTGATTCGTGTGTGTGCTGCAAGTGGGTGTCTATCATTATGGACAACCAAAGGGTCAATAGATGTCTGGGACCCTAAGGTACTGAGGTGTGCTGCTGGAGGTCACTTCCATCTTTCAATATTTCACTCCTTATCTTGGGAAGATATTCTCAAACAATTACTTCACTCAAATTCAAGCATTTTTATAGCAGACACTAATGTAACAGGTATGAACAGATTTAAAAGTGATGAATAAAATTCTCAGGAAACAACAACTGCTGACTACAATATGTCTTATATCATGAAGATAACATCTTTCCCATTTGTTGGTGTTGTGTTGCTATTACATAACATAATTTTATTTTAACATGCTAGTAACAAAAGGTTTTTTCTGTTAATTGATGCATGTAATGTGTCTTCATAACTCTTCATAACAATCTTGTCTGTTTGTTTTACAAAGATGGACAACCAATCAAATTCCATTATGACATTGACTGGTGTTGCAGCCATAATGTACTGGTTGTTGGTGGAGAAACCACTGGACCAAGTGAGCAAGCAAGAGAACTGGTTAAATTGCACAATGCCCAAAGTATAAAGATACCAATGGTGCCTGGAGTTGATAGTTTGAGTGCTGCAATATCAGCCACTGTTATCATTTATGAAGCATATAGACAACAATATATATCAAAAGCAATTTTCAAAATTAAGCCATGAAAAGTAATACCTAGAGTCTTTTCTCATGTTTAAAGCCAGCAGTCAGTTGTTTGAATTGAATTTATGACTAAATAATATACTAAAAGAAGGAGATGATTAATATATGATCATATTACAATGGCTAATACAAGATAAAGGTAATACAAACAAAGATAAAAATCTGCCATCATAACTGGTGAGTGCTTCGACATCTTCAAAGGTACAGATTTCAATGGTCAAGTACACAGACATATATATGTGACAGATATATGTCAATGCTTAGCCAATCATATCCATTATCAAGTAAAATGGTGCATTTTGATTGGCTAAGTACATGTACATCTGTCACACAATCTTTTTCACAAAAGTTTTATTGATCAAGTAAAGATTTAAATGGTACAATGTTGAAAATAATTCTGTAAAATATTAATTACTATAGAGCAATTTCGTTATGGCGGTGAAAGAAAATAGCCCATTTAGTTTGTAGTAGTTAATACAGAACAAAAGAAAACAATAGCATTTAATAGCTTATGAGTCACTGTCATATGACAAACACTCTAATTAGAACAAAATTGATAGAAAACACTGTCTAATATTATAAAATAATTATAATAATTGCATGTCTCTAAATGATTGCAACAGGCAATTACTTGCTGTTTAATCCCCAAAACCCCCAGGGTAATGGTGACTGTATTGCGGAGATGTTGAGTAAACTGGCAAAGTTAAAGCATTACGCAGAGCATTCACGCGGACCACAGATAATATTTTCCAGGCATACAAAGTGTTGTCATCTTTGGCTGTGTTTGATGAATGAGCACTAAATGACTTCTTTATTTTTTATTTATTTATTATATTATTCACAGTATCAAATACATATAGTCAAAATAACATTAACAACGAAATAGATTGGAAATGTCACAGGGTTGGCTTAGTTTTTTCCTCCAAAAAGTTTTCGCAGAAGACTTCTTTTACTTGAGGCCAAGCAACTGGTGACACATGGACCATAGACCTGATGAACGCATTTGCTACAGCTTGTGGGACCAAAGCATAAATTTTTATCAAACATACAATTTTGCTGTTGCTCGAAACATTCATCTTGGCAATATTGAGTGTCACTTGCAGCACATTCACGCGGTACCAGTAGAATAGCAACTGTTAAAAGACTTGCAAGGACTACAGTGTTCATCTGAAAATAAGGGAGGAATATTAGTACTGGAAGTACAAAGTGTAAATCCATTCAATCATTAAAATCACGGGGCCTATCCAGAAATCCTTCAGTGGGCGTCCCCTAAAATAATCTATCTTAATAAAGTTGACGATAGTGCACTTAAGAGTACTCTTTATAAGAATAGTCGTCTTAGCAGATAACTAAGAATTCGGTAATTGTCTGGTTCACTGCAGGAAACATCAAACCCTGATTTATTCATCCGAATTGATTTATTCATATATTAATATTCATACATATTCATACAAATGCTCTTAGACAAAAAATATTTTATTCTCGATCTACAAACTTGGTTTCCTCTGAAATTTTAATCCCATATGTACTAACACATTGTCATTCAAAACAACATTACCAAACAAATTAAATTTCGCTCGAAACTCGCATGGCAGCCGATGAATCAATCAAGGTTACTATCAACCGTATCGTCAAAAAACATGGAAAACTCTCTCTTATTCTATTACATCTCATTTTAAAAGACTTTTCTCTAAAAATTATTGTAAATGGTTTACACAAACATTTTAGGGATAAGTTTCAAAGAGGGCTACAAAGATTAACTATTTTAGATTTATGACGTATAGTAGTTTTTGAATTTTGGTTCAAAATGTCTTTTTTGGTATAATTCTCATATTGATTTCAAAATTCCAATAATAACTACAAAGATGTTAACCGTCGAAAACATCTATGTTTTAATTGATACTTCCTGTGAAATATTTCACAGGAAACTAAGGAGAACGTTTTGCTAAAAAACAAACCAATTCAGATCGAAGCTACGCCGCATAATTTCGCAGTATGTACCTGACCACCTTAATACAAATGTAATGAAAAACAACAAACGATCGCAACCGCACTCTAGACCTTCTAGTTGGTAGTAATGTTTTGCTCCTGCAATCACTTTTCGACAGTGGGCATCGTCAATCCTAAGACTAACAATGAGATTTGTACGGTGGCCGGTAGGGACAAAACACTAACATAACATTTCAAAATTGCCTGCAACATTTAAGGCCGTTACACACGAGGGAGGTCCCGCAACATGCTCCTGGGTCATTTTTCAAGACCAGTACACACGAGGGAGCTTGCTCCCGCAACACGCTCCCGCAACATGCTCAGGGGCAAGCTCCCTCGTGTGTACCAACGATTTCACGCAAAAAAATATGTTGCGCAACAAACATTTTCCCAAAAAAAGTATGCCTCCTTAAACTTAACCCAAACATATCACCAACTTAGCTATTTATGCAAACAAGGAATCATGTTAACTAGCTATATAAAGTCTGTCATGTAGCCTTAAAATACACATTCATTTAAAGTCTTTGTACTCTGCATGTGAGCAACTTGTGGAGACGACTCAAGTCTACCCAGAGGGCACAGACCTAAGTAAGGATAAATTTGACGATCAACCTCAAGGCCACTAGATCTCCATTTGCGTTCTAATCTGCGTTTAGTCAGCTTTTTTTGACAAATGGTGTCATTGAACCAAGGTGCATGTTTGGCGACACAAAATGACCAATTGCCCTATTTCACTATGACGTCATGGTTTGTTTACATGAGTAAGAACAGGCCTAATTCCGGCTAAATAGTTTTCCTCTAGCACATTTTGCTTTGCACGTGAACGTATATTTTGTTCTTTTATTTTAAGCAGGTTTTTCTCGCGATTTGAATACTTGTAAATCAGTTTTTTCCCCTGAAGATGGGTTTGAAACCCGAAAGCTTGGAACAAAATATTTACGTGGACGTAACAAAATACTGTCATAGGTTTTTAGCCTATTTTTGATTGAATTAAGCTTACTGTATCTCCTCTAGTGACCATGAGTCTTGAAACAATAGATTTGTTTTGATGTGACGTCGTAATGAAATAGGGCAATACCTAACACTAACACGCGTCACACGTGTCACCAATTATTTTGCAATTTCACAACAACAACAGATGAAAATGTTGAATGCTTTAAGTAGTTTGGCTACCGAATCAAAAGAGAAAGTTCTCGCGGACTCAGATTCTGAGTACCCAGTTAACATTTTTTCTGTCTCTTTTGAGACGTGCTTCAGTCAGTTTCAGGTTTGTTTCAGTGCATTTGCAAACACACTAAAAGTCAAATTGCCTCATATTTCTGCAATTTTGGCAGTTCTATATTTAGATAGATTAAACTTTATACTTTTCACAAGTTTTTAGCTGGAGTAAATAATTTGTAAACACATTATGTATTGATTCTAAGTTAAGTTAACTGTATTTAACAATTAATTCACACGAAAAAACATTTGCTTTCCTTGCTAGTTTGTACTTTAATTTAGCTACATCTCAGTACTTATATAATAAAGAGTTTTATTCATGGCCTTTATGCAATGAACGTCTCGTTATATATAGATATAATAAATCCTGAGTTGCCATTTTAAATCTATTCTATGAGAAACACAAGAAACACTTCCCACATGGTCGACACATGGAAGACATTGCCTTCTAATTATTTCCCCCACAAATAGGTAGAGTGCACGTCAAAAAGTGTGCAACAGTTGTCACTATTTAGTAGTAAATAGCACTTATTAAACAAAAGAAGACAATAGAATTAGCATAAAATACCACTATTTAGCGGTATTTATGTTGCACACTTTTAGTGCATGCACTGTATAACTTTAGGACGCATGCGTCTCTGTATAAAGATACGTGTGCCTTTTATATTGAACTCTTATGACATTACTTTGTAAGGTACGAATCAACCATTCGATCATGTGACCTGAATGAGCCAATGAATTATTGAACCTGTTAGTTAAAATGTGCGACCTATATGCAGCACATTGGATTTTAATTGATTTTGGTTGATAATTGATTTTTTTTTTTTGATAATATCTTTAAAATGACAACAAAAATTGAAAAAAACATACATTAATTGTAAACGGTTTTTGCATTTTAATGATATTTTTCGTCAAAAAAATGGTGCAAATTTCTTGAAACTTTGTTACTTATTAGTTCTATTAACCAACATGATATATTGTCGCGTGTCTATTTTATCCAGAAGAATTAAAATGAAACTTGCAATAAGATCACATTCGAGCCGTAGTCACAATTGCGAACATGTTGTCAAAATTGTAAACATTTTATTTATCTCAATAAAATTTATAAGATTTTTTATTTATTTCAAATGTCCTTAAAAACGCAAATCACTTCATTAACATTAAAATAAGTTTAGCAAATGTTTTGAAACATTTTGTCCACGATATAGCAATTTACAATGTATTTGTCGTCACTTTAAATTCGAATAACTGCACGGCAACAGTGCAGGTGCCTTCGATGATAAACGATCGGGGATGCTCGTCGTATCTTTCAGGGGTAAAAATGAGCGATTTGGTATCATTTAGGGTTAAAATATAAAATTTACCAAATTTTCACTTTTGGTACCTTTTAGGGGTTTAATAGTACTGAAACTCTGATTTTGGTATCTTTTAGAGATGAAAAATTTGCGAAGCCACGCTCTTTTGAAAAATGTCAGTTATCTTTCGGGTATTTTTGAAAAATTCCGACGAGCATCATTGGCGATGACTTTGCTTGTGAAGAAAGAGTTAACGAATAAATCTGACCATAACCCTTTTTTGTGCGAACACCGCAGAGCTGTAGGCGGAGTGTTTACAGTTACACAATTTGTGTTCAACCACTCTCAGCTTTCCTTCATTTCCTTGAACGTTTGTGCAGTTAACACTTAAACAGTCCCAAAATATCATGGAAATATTTGTTAGTCATCAATATTTGCTCGGGCAAAAGCTTTTTAAGCCATCTTATATTTGCGGCATAGAAACGAGAAGTTAACAGAAAAGTGTTTACAATTGCTCTCATGAAGCACTATGACGTCATGGCTTGTTTACATGAATAAAAATTCAGGCTAGTTCTGCATGGCGAAATATTTTTCCATTAAGGTAATTCCGTAGTTTTGCATTGCGCAAAGTTCTGCGCATGTTTCACAATTCTTGCTATTATGAATTTTATCGTGGATTCTAGTCAAATTAGGTTTGAAAAGTGCTTTAAAGAAAAAACCCGGACAATTCAGACATTTTCAAGCGAGAAAACGCGATATTTTTGTAACTCGACACAGTTCTCTCCCGGTAATGTATAGATTTTCACACTTTTGAGGTCTTTAGACGGCGATAGCACGAAAACGAACTCGGGCACCTATCTTTTTTATCTTCTTATTTTTTCAAGAACTATGTTTTCTCTCACATATCTCATTGTGAATAAACTTCCATGACTAGGTTTTGAGATATTTCAAGAAATGTGTCTTGAATAGGCACTTCGAATTCCCTCGAACACTATACTCTACGCTGGAAATTTAGCATTTTTGGTTAGAAAAAAGGTTTTTCTGATCAAATAATCACATGATTTTTATATCCACTTATATCCACTTTTATATACTTATGTGTTTATGGGAAAATAGCAAAACCAAGAGAATTTTGTAGGTCTAGAAATATTTATCGACCAATAATTAATTATTTTTGAATTTTCGAATTTTACTCCCAAAATACAAAACATGGTACTTTTCAAAAAATTCTTGCGAGAAAACGAGTTCAAGGACCCCATTTTTTTATTTCATTTATGAAATAAGCAACAAAATATTATTGTGGAAAGTTTCAAGGCATTTCCATGTCTAGTTTTATTTCTACGGAATTACCTTAATACATTTGGCATTGTACTTATAATTTGTTCCAATATTATAAATGAACTTTTACCCTATTTTTCACTGATTTTAAGATGTGAAATGATTCTTAGCATTAAAACAATAGATTTATTTACATGTGACGCCATAGTGCTTGTGGTTAATTAGGACCGTTTACAATTGAGCAAACGTAGTGTACTTAGGGCCTGTTTATATGAGGCGAGCCAGCCCTGTTAAGCGGGCTAGCCCGCTTTGCCGAGATCTCGGCAGATCCAACATTCTTTGAGAAATAATGAGATGTGTGTATATGAAACTTTTCATCCCACCTTGCCGAGATCTCTGTTGAAATTGCCGAGATTCCGACAAAGCGGGCTGGAAAAATTCCATATAAACACGCCAGCGCGGTTTACCGAGATGAAACATTCGCATATACTACTGAAAAAGCAGTCGTCTCAGTCAACTAGGCTGGTTCGCTTACCTGGCTAGCCCACCTCCATCGATTCCATTCGATAAATATGAGGGAAATAAAACTCTTTGAAACTGAAAAATCATTATTCTTCAGAAAATTGATACATTACCAATTAACATTTGAAAGTCTAACAACTCCCAAAATTAGAATATACCTTTCAGCTTTCAGAAAAATCATGTTTTTTTGCCATGTTGAAAATTCTTTGAGTTACATGCATTTGAAGAAAACTCCCAATAACCTCCCAAGTTCTGTTAAATGATGAACTGAACAGATTAAAATTGTCAATCTATATCTAAGGAAAAGATAACTAGGACGATCCATTCCGATAAACGTTTTCCTTTACTTTTTAATCATTAACACTACTAGTCGTTCACTAAAAATGTATTCTCGAGGGAATAAAAAAATTGAATATGAAAGAATACAGTGTTATGGTATAGAGACGGGGGTAAAACGTCATCACGATTAAAGACTAAAGCTATTGCATCAAACACTGGTTGGTGTTGTATTACCCTTAAATGTAATAACACCCGTAAATGTAACACCCACCGTAAATGTAATAAAAATCAACCGTAAATGTAATAACAACCTTAAATGTAATAAATATCAACCGTGAATGTAATAATCGACCGTCCACCGTAAATGTAATAAAATTTAATATTTATTACATTTACGGTGGGTATTACATTTACGGGTGTTAGTACAATTAAAGGGTAATACAGGTGTGTGTTTCGAGAGATGGATAGAGGCAAGGTGATGTCGAAAGAAAATTACCTTTATTGAATATGAGTTTTATCTCTCAATAAAATGTCACAACTAACGAACAGCAACCCAGAATATTTCTCAAATTGTTGTTTTGAGGAATTTTACAGTTCTTAATAAAAAAATCCTACTCTTATGAATGAAAAGTGGCAAACTAAGCCATCAGTTTCGATATTATATTATTTACTGGAATTTGGTTTATAAAGCGTTAGCCATTATCGTCGACCGGACCTCGGACAATAAAGACTGAAATTCACAAAAAGAGCAATAAAAAAAGATATTGTACAGCAAATGTATACCTAGTCATGTAAAAACCGTATTCTATCCCATTTTATTTAGTGCTTTATTCCTTAGTTCAATTATTCTCACCGAAGAGAATAGAGTTCAGGGGCTGCTCTGAAAAATACCTTTGGCTAGACACTGAAATCGTATTTGCCAACTGTCATAAAAGTTGACATTTGAATTACTCTGTACGATCAAATTAAGATTATTCGCCATTAAACGATTAGTAGATCGCGTCTTACAGATGGAAATTCCAAAAGCAATTTGAATAACCAGCTTGAGTGTGCATGTCAATTATGATTATAGAAATAATTGAAAAAGTAGATTTAGATTGAATCCCACTTCGTGTGTAATAGAAAGTTTAAAGAGATTACCTTTGTGCAAGAGCTACCAATGTCTTGGTGATCTGTGTTTATCTGAAGAAGAACAGGTTAATTGATTTTATTAGAACAATGCCAATAAAAGTGACCAACGCATTCGTCGAATCTCATAGTCATATTTCGTCAAAGGGAATGTCAAAATGCACGTAAGAATAGCAATAGGAGATTGGTTATTAGAGGCGAGATATAACAAGTTGGTTAATCTTTAAAACTGGGGGCGTGTAAAGCAGACTTTATTAGATGGTTGGGCTGTTTTGTTAAAGATAATGGCATTGACAGAAGGATTTTCAGCAAATACGTGAATCATTAATTGGTAAATGGACAAGAATATGAATAACTGAGTGAGCGAGCGAATGGTTTAATTGCTTTTATTGGGCCTTTTCCCAACATTTAGACACACGACGCTACTTTCATAACTAGTTCAAATTTTATGTCAACTTGTAACAGAAATTAAACTCATGTACTTAATGGCAAAAGGCGTAGCATTTGGGTTATTGACATTACATATTTGGGCTTTGTTCTGTAAAGAGCTATGTTTTGCTATGGAGATACTAGGTATTGAAGCAGTTCTAGTACTTTATCAGAGTAACTTTGTTTACCAATTAGAATTAGCCCTATGGCTGCTATGCTATTTGGTCAGTCTAATAATCAAAAACACAATGCTTTATTGTCAGTGTCTTTCTGAATAACTGTTTTTGTTATATGTGTTTACATGTACATATTTTTTAAATCGATGTATTGTGACTCATATTTGTTAAAACGAAAAATGAAAAACAAATTCTAGCCGGATTATTATTTATATATATAAGCTGCTTATAGTTTAACGCGCCCTGATAGTTGTTTATATTTGTTTAAATTTACATTATATATATTTTGAGGTGAAGAGAACTGAAATCATCTTTACTGAAATCATCGCGACATCTGTTTTCTTGTAATTATCACTGCCGATATCGTGAACCTGAACATTTTTATTCATGTTTCAAGTTCTGCGGTGGGTGGAAAAACTCATCTCAAAAATCGCTTGAATATTGATGAAATATTACATCAGAAAGCTATGTTAGACGAATTTTCTACACCATTTCCAATAACTGCAAATACTTTTTTGTAGTTTTCGCAGCAACTTATCAGAATCAACATCGCCGAAATTATCACTTTAATGCGGTCTTGTAGACAGAATACATTTTAAAGTGTCACCACTTTGCCATTTTTTGTTTTTGTTTTCTTGATTAAGAGAATATTGTTCTTCAATTATCAATTCTTTATTTGTGAGAAATCACATTAAATTCCATTAGATTGAGTGTCCTGGCTATACAACAAAAGAATACAGTAACTGTTCATTAGCCAAAAAAAATTGATCAATGCGATGACAAGAAAAACCGCAAAATCGATGATGAACACTTATTGCTTTTAAGACCGATATTATAGGGTTTTTTCTTTTTTTGGCTTGGACAGCTCTACTGTGAGTTTTAATAGAGCCTAAAGGTAGTTTTTGGAATTGTATGGAGTAAATTTGATCTTGTTGCAATTGATTCACCCTATAGCAGTGAGTGGTGAGAAAAAAGACTAATGAGAAAAAAACCCGTTCAATTGAACGAAACCGTGTCATTTTCACTATCTTTTTTAAGGAAAACATGCCAATTGACTGTTTGATGACAAGAATTTAGTTGAAGTCGAAAGCTTGTTTTTATTCAAAACATTGCATCGTGTTCCAAATATTGTTAAAATCAAGAAAATGATAAGAGTCAATATTAAATTCGTAGTTTTGGAAATCGAAACACTAATTTGTGGTAAAAAAATGAGAACAACTCGAAAACATGGCTTTTTTAAGATCAGAAAAGTGGTTTTTAAAAACGAATTTTTGGAACGATCTTTTAATATTTGGTCAAGAAGTCAACGGGAGACAAGTGTAAATTCCATAGCGATGTCAGTTGTTATTCATTCCGATCAAGCTGTGGATATGGCTGTATATAGGAAATTGCTTTGATGCCGAGTTTTTTACACTTTGAGGGACACGTTATACATTAGGTCCGCTAACAGAAAAAAATGCTTTTGATAACAACACTTACAATAAAAACATGAATAAAAAAGACATTTTGACTTCTCAAAACAACGGCTTATTATCAAATTCTTTTGTTCATTTGACTTTAAGCTATTGTAAGCCAGTTACTTAGTAAAGTCATGTTAAAGTTAAGGGAATTTTGTATAATCGTAGCAGACTTACTTGATGTTGGTTGCTTGGCCGTTGTCGCTGATTGTGCTATGATATACATCTATACATTATTATATAGAACTAAATGTTCATTAAAATGTACCGTGGTGCATTCTGGGAAGACAGGTGGTTGCCTTGCCTCGGTTTAATTGTTCAAACAATTCCGGTTATTGCATCCTAAAGCAATAGTTTTATGTTAAATGTGGTGTTTGTTTGATGACGGATGAACATTTTATTAGCAAATCAATAAATAGAAAATCTCAGTTCATCTCAGTAAGCTACGCGTTCAGATGGTTTATATACTTTTCAAGCTATGGACTATATGGCTCGCCATCAAAACGGACATAGTCAAGATGGCATAATTCAACATCGCTTAATACTCTTATATATATCAATTCATTCTCTTAGACCAACCAATTGAAGTGAAACTTTACGGGCTAATATGAATTTACATTTGGTGAAATATCGTCAACAAGGCGTGTTAGTTTAGAACATGAATCTCCTTTGTAATGTTAAATAACGATTAGCTAATTCGCTTTTCACTCGTCTTGTTCACACATTTAATTAAAGATTCTCAGATGGTAATAGTTTACTTGATGCCATTTAGTTTAGTTTTATTCCATCATTATGCTGCTTTCAAAAAAAAACACTTTGGTCTCTGTTCTATGTTTAGAAGGTTTATTTCCTAAACAAACACTACTCAGGGTGAAATCCAACAATGCTGTGCAATCAAAAAAATGATGGTACAATATGATTAAAGGGTATTTCGCTTTCATAGCGAGCCATGCAGTTGTCTACAGCTTATTTTAAATATGTGCGTACAAAATAGGGGCGATTTTACTCAGTTTTACATTTTTGGTAATTAGACGATGACCAATATTTTTGCTAATGACATTATAAAAACGTGCTTATGCCACTGTAGCTTAAAATTGAAACAGCAAAAATAAAACTTGGAACCACTGTTTTTATAGAAAATCAAGATTTAACAGTATTTTATTGAGTCTAAATGAGTATACCGATTTTATAATGACAGGTTTTACATGAAAAAATGAATAATTATGACCTCTACTGAAGCAATTCGTCAGGGAACAACTTTGTAAGATATATAAATCTCTGTCCTGAAAACATTTATGTTGTTTTGGTTATTCTTTTGATAGAGGTTTCGAAGTGTAAGGGAATTATCAATACAACGTTCTTTGTTTTGATGTTTGTGGGTGTTTAAAACATACTTTTTTTGGCTTAACTGAAAAGGTTGTTATGGCCGCTAGTCAGTTCAGGTTCGCAACATCACATCATTATTATTATCATTATTATTATTTTTTTTTTTAGCAATATATTTGCTTTTACGGCGAATACTGTGATAATATTATCAACCACCGACAAAAAAAAATCATTCGCTACGTAGGCATGATATTGAAATGTTTGGAAATAATTTTAAATAATAATAAGTTTGGTTTATAAGTGGCTATATACAGTTTATGCTTTTTGTTTTTTATCACGACCCTATAAAAAAAACCAGAATTTTTTAGTGAGTAAAAATTAGAGCAGTTTTCCTATGAGTGGGAAACTTTACGACGCTTACGACACCGCTACTACTACAGGGTAGATCAATGATTTGAATTTCTTACACCCACTCCAATGACTGCATTGGTTACTCATGTAGTAATAGCAACAAGAACAGCTATTCCAGAATACTTTCAGATATTTACAGCTGATTGCTATGCCAAATGTATATCTGAATACATTACATGCTTTGAATTTAATACTCTTAAATGATGAATGGTTTAGATAACCAATTTCAGCGATTGACTACAATATTCTTAACAGAGTCGTTTTCGTATGATTGGATAACAGTGCGATTACTATACGGCCACGATACGGCAAATCATTTGAATGGATTAATTCTTGGAAACTACGTGATACGATATGGTACTGTTTCACACTCCTATGAAAACGACTCTAGAAAGTTAGTTTCGGTGGTTATAATTTTGGTATAGAATCACACGATTTGTATCACAAATTTGACGTATTTTATCCCACGTGCTAGATGCAATGTACGCGTGGTACAGCTGATCATGTGTGTGTAAATCAACCACAAAGCTCTTCAGCTAAACACAAACATCTTCATATCACACACCACCGCAAAGTGACATGATTAGTGAAAAATAAGAAATCGCAAAATATCATTTTAAAATGCATACAATATAATCAATACAGAGTGGTGAGGCTCTCGAGCACTACACTCTATACCCGTGATGATTATGTCCATCTTCTGTTCTACGTGTACGAGTTCCACAATTTCTAAAACAATATTTTAACTATAACAAAGACATTTTTCATAGAGCAACAAGAAAATGTAATCGGCTCCAGAGACCCAACGTTAGAGCAGAGGCAGATTTAGATTGATATTGTAAATAGCTAATTTTTGTATATATTTCAATTTTTGTTTTGTTTATTTTATTGATTTTTTTGTAGGACCTCAGTTGATAACAGCAAATATATCTGAAGGTTTTACCCTACAAAAAGAGTCATATTATATATATCATAGTACATCAGTTCATACTCTTATATTCATTTAATCTCGAAGACGTTTGGTAGTCTCGCCTTCAACTGCAATGGTAAAATGTGATATTTGACAAGTATATTTTTTCCAATGCAAATAGGACAACATATTCCGCTTCTTTTCAGCATGAAGGACTTGTGCTGTGCAACTAAATTTTTAAGCGCGCATAATTCATTTTTTGATAAATTTGTTTTGTAATATATCATACAAAATAATATCATTATAGCTCAATTTTTTCATGGAGATTTAGTGCTTTCAATTCTTAAGCGCGCAATTATTTCGTTTAGATCTGCATAGACATATATGATATATCGACACACTCGTGCAACATATTATAAAAGGCGCCAAGTTTTATGCGCGCGCAAAAATAAACTCATTTAGCGTTCAGCGTCAGGTATAATCCAATATTCGGTAAATTTGTTTTTGTAATAACATACTTGTCTGGAATTAAGTTAAAGATAAGGTTTTGATATTCAATTCGACAAAGTTTGCCTAATATTCATCAAAGGAAGAGACTATCCTAATCAGAACTGTTGGCTTTTCTAATTTTAAAATATGTTTGAAAAATGTGTTTCAATCAATGTTTAATTATACAATGCAAACAGTGGAATCAAGAATTGTAACTTTTGAAATGATTGTGAAAGCTGGCTTTATTCTGACTTTTAGTGAAAGTTTCGACTAAAGACTAAAGTCCGCAATGTCTGCTCGTATTTAGTGACTTTATTTAAAGCATGATGTGGTCCGCTTTCACAACCTTCAACAGTGATAAACACAACAAACCTACATTGCACTGTTTCTGTAAAAACACCATAACAGCGGTCTACCGCAGCATTGTTGGCTAGTTCCTATATCCGCTTATTTGATACTATTGCTTAGATTTAGCGATTTACAAGAGTAGTAATACATATAAAGACAATCGAACTTCACTTTCAAACCGAGAACTGGTTAGATGACAATGTTTGTTTTTCCTGTGTCCCAGGGTAGTTACCATGTTACCATCATGTCAATAATAACTGAACAGAAAAAAACTAGCAGAGGATCTTGGAGATATGTGGCTTTTTGTGTTCAGTTCGATACCTTGTGCGTCCATTGTTTGGTTCACTATTTACGTTTCATATTATTACTCTCATCGTACAAGCCAAAAAAGACTTGGTGACGTCATCGATTAACAGTCAGTCTTTTTGTGCAGTGATTTGCTGGCACCATTGAATCAAGCTTCATGATTTCAATGAAATCCATTGATTAGTTTCGTGAGAGATTCTTGCCTTTATCAAGTGTCAAAGATAAGATTTTGTTATCGATGTTTATGAGGATTTTTTTATGGGAAAGTCATTTCGTGTTGAAAGAAGGAAACGTGTTGTCACCATATTTTTTCCATGAACGATCAATGTAAATAATGGGAACAAACACTTGATCTAATGTTTGGATCAACGCGTAGTTCATGATGATTGCCTCGTCTATGACCATTACTTGAACTACATATCGACACTTAATTAACCCTAATACTATCCTTCCCTTGTTCACTTCAGTATTTATTCCTTTTTTAGCGCTCGTTGTTCGAACCTTGTTCCGAAAATCATTTCATTTGGAATGAGATTTATTATGTCTAAGAAGACATACTGATTTAATTCATATTATAGCCGGCCATCTGTAAGCATCGAATATTTATCATATTTGATGATCATTTTAATCAGATCTGTTCTATGGCAGATTTTTTTTGATTTATATAAACATACGCAGTTTGGTTGACAAAATAAGAAAATGATGAAGAGGGCGGGCACTTTGTAACGGAGGTTTTTGAGTATATACTGATCTCTCTCGTACATTTTGTTTCTATCTGGAAGTATCGCTAAAGAAAATTTGAAACGCTTTTTAACTTATACAAGAAAAATGTAATTAACATTGTCGGCTACATCAATCGTCCCAAGCTACAAACATTTTTATTCACATGGCTGAACTAATTCAAATGGAACATTTATTTTCGGATTTAAGATGTTCGTGCTAAATAAATGCCGATAAATTATTTATCATATTTGTAAATTTATCAAAAAGCAGATTTTTGAAAGCCCTTTTAGGGGAAAGAGAAATTAGTACCAAATATTTGAATTGGATATAATGAATTCATTTCAGTTTGACGTTTGTTTGCTAAGAATCCATATGGAGAGTTCTACTTTCAGTTTGATCGAAATCATTTGTGTTGAGGAATTTGATGACTGAATTTGTTATCATATTATACCACTTTGCAGTCATGAAATTTAAAATCTTTTTTTTGTGTGAAACAAAGACATTGATATCATCAAAAACGTGGAATTCAATTCCCTATCAAAGTAGTGTCCCTGTAAAATAAAAACAAACTGAGTTCATCGGAAATTTTCTTTAACCTTTTGAGGTATGTGTCAGAATTGTTAAAAGTGAGGTATATAAATTTGATGTATTCTTTTCATCTATATGATTTGTTCCTCCTACATGTAGTTGATTTCACAGCATGCCAGTTCAGTAGCTCTAATTCAGTATGATCATCCTTTCATCTAATAGTTCATTAACTATCCATTCATTCATTCATTCGTTCTTGTAATAGCAGCATTGCTATTTTCTATGTTTTTTTCATTTGGCTTTGACTTTATAAAGCTCTGAAGGTGAATGGTTGTGCCCGGAAGTGCAGCAAAAAAAAAACCAAACACATCATAAAAAGTAGGTTTTAGGAAAAATTTCATCAACACGCTTCCTTTTTCTCTGACACTTATTTCATATTTTCTACAAGTAACTCATAATAAACAACATTCTAACAAACTAAGTGAAGTGCTTTCTCTCTAAATTAATCATTTTCTTTTTTGATATGATGTCAATCTAGTAATTAGGTGTTTTGATACATATTTTAAAATTTGCGAAGGTATATTGTTTTCGTACTCAGTTTCAAAATTTAACACCTCATTTCCGTGTATTGGTTTAAGATAGGAAGATAGTTTGCTGAAATATAAAGTCCAACATCGGTGAGCTGCTTGCATGGGCGATGAGGTTTACTATCTGTGACAGTGCAAACAATACTAGTTCATATCGTTCATTTGATTGAATTGACACAATTCCAAATCAGGGTTGGTTTTACCCAGTTCAGAACCACGCACAACACATGCATTTCAAGTTTTTCTTTGATGAAAACTGCAAGTCTAATGCGTAATTATTTTTACTGTGAGTGCCACTAGGATTGAAAAAAAAAACACTTCATTTTGATAAGAAGAGTTTTTAGCTTACATGACCGTATATATTGTTTACATATACGAAAACCCTTCACTGACGTTTTCCGATTTAATTTTATATGTTACCATATATTTTATATGTTAAAATGTGTTGTTAAAATTAAGGCAACGTATATATATAATTATGCTAAGGTGATTGCTATGTTCGGGATTACTATTTATGACAAGTGTAATAAGTAATTTTTAAATTACATTATTTTATGGATTTTCATCTGGATTAACATTTGATAATGCATATATTGTAAGTCAATCTCGATTTAGATCAACATTGATGATAGCGACTGTACTGATGTATATATTCGGCTGTGACCAAGAATCGTGAGGGTTCTTACCACCGAATCGGGAGGTCATTACCAGGAATCGCGAGGCTTTAAATAGTACCAGGAATTCAGGGATCACACGCTCAGACAAAGATCAAAGCCCCGGAACCCTCAATTGTAAGCTTGGGATTCATGCAGTCGTAAGGAGCTAGATCATATTTGAAGTAAATGACACCCACTGGAGCCATAACTAAAACCTTTTAAGGTTATTAGATTGAGATTGAGGATAACAGCTCTTCATAGGATCAGAGCGATCAGAGGATTAAGTTCAGCTCAGCTTAGCTAGCTTATTATTTTGGGCATGTCTCCTACACAGGTCCTCTCTTTCCTCGGAAGGTCTGGTACTCAGGCTACGCTCAGTTGCAAAATTGGTTCTCCTTTTTCTCGTGTTATTTGCGAGTATCAGCGTCACTCCCCGATTCAGGAGAGGGAATGCTGAAAACAGTACAAAAAAGCGAATGACGTACAGTTTATCGAAAAATTCCACCATGTGCGGCCCAACAATTCAGTGGCAACTGAGTGTAGATCACGGGCCGCTGCCTAAGGGATCAGGGACAACAGAGCTAAGGACACAATGTCACATTTTACATTCTACAATGATTCCAAGAAATCACCCCGAGATAAAAAGAAATTAAATTCATTACAAAAATGTGTTAAATCAAAACACTCATAATAACGTTTTTAGAGAGACAAAATATTGAAATTTAAAAACCGTGTCTCCGTTGCAAAGGTATTAACGGAGACATGCTTTTTAGATCAACCTTCTCACTGCAAATAGGTTATTTGCTTTTTAATCGCAAAAGTCCTTGTTGCACGTTAACGTTTTATAAAATTATACACTTTTAAAACTCAAATTAAGACTGCTAGCAACAAATATCGATTGAGTTTTGTATTGTAGCGCGTTAAATAAATTAAGTAATTTAAGGTACTAAGGAATGCACCCTGAAGATTAAACGGCGTCCACAAAACATCTGGGGACGGTTACACAAAGCATGGATAACGTTATCCACCGGATAGAAAAAAATCATGGAATACTGAACAAACTAGAAGACAAACAAGCAACAAAGAATAACTCTAAAACACATGAACACAAACAAACATTTCACAAACAAACAACAAAACAAGAAAAAGGAAATAGATGAAAGGAAGACAACCAAAAATATAAGAAATCTAACAAACAAACAAACGATCAAATAAACAAAATTAGTTACAGACAAAAGAGAAGACCAACAAAGACACAAGAAAACAATTAAACAAACAATTAACAAGTAAAAAAATAAATAAATAAACCAATAGATGAAAATGTCAAACAAACAAGCAAACGAATAAACAAGAAGACATACAAATATGAAAACACAGAATGCAAATCATCGAGTCAAAAAACACTACAGACCAAATAAAACAAAGAAAGGGCGAGCGATTAAATGAATAATATATCTTTGTCGCTGGTTAAAAATTCACATAAGTTGACCCTATACACTAAAAGCGCTTATAAATCGTCTTACGGACAACCATTAGCTCCGCAAAGTGCGAATTCTCTTCAACTGCTTCAAGCTTTGTTTACAAGTACTTTGAAAAGAGATATCTGATTTGAATAACTGAAGAAAATTAATTGCAGAAAGGGCCATAAAGCATTTTCAAAACTGCAATATTGCACTTATTGTTAATGGTTTTCCACTCTCATTATATGAAGGTAATGGACAACTTAATTTATCTTCAATAATCAGATTTGAAGAATTGGATCATAGCAGCTGAGATAGGTCTAAATCTATTACTCTCGAAGAAAACCTTTCGAGAAACGTCACATAATAAATCTTATGAAGTATTCACAAAAACCTGTACGGGGATGCGGATTGATGATGAATAATTCTTTGTGAAAAAACGTTTGCATGATCCCCGCTCACAAAAAAAACAGGGAGCCCCTCCTGTTGAAAGGTAATAATTTGACACGCGCCCCTCACGTGGTACTTCTCTTCATCAATAAAAAATGTTAAGGTGTATTATCGAAAACGGTATAACCCGTAATGGTGTAGCCAGTAACGTAGCTACCAGTGTTGTATATCTATGACTCAATCACCCTCTTCTTAATCGCTTCTAATTTTAGAACTGCATCATCGCCAATGACCTGTCATCTGTAGTTCTTCCATTCACTGGCTCTACTACTAAGGGGATTTACAATTTCGTTTTCCTGTTTTAGTGGTGGAACTAGGGTTAGTGCGGTGGGATCCGCTGCACCCGTTTTTTTTTACCATCCATTTTTTAATTATTTGTATTCAAACGAACAGCACTTGCATAGTAAAGGCGAAGGAGTAGATATTCCGGATCCCGTTTTGAAAAACGATCCGCCACTGGTTTTCTTAATTGCGTAGTAGTGAATTGCCGATGCATTCTACTTTGTATAAATTTCATCAAGATACAAATTAGCACAACTTAGTTAAACGGGCGTTAAAATTTGTGGTGCGACTTTTGACAACTGGATGAAGATAGCTAGCTTTCCTATTAATCAATAAACGCAATATGAATTTCACAAAAGACGATTGTCCCCAAAGCGGCTTCTGATATAATTATCATCTCATTCAATTTGATCGTTTTGTCAGTTTTTTGTTCCGTTATAAACCGGAGAGATTAGACTTGGAATCAGATTAATTAACGGAAGACGACTAGAAGACCAAGATCTTATACGGTGAAAAAAAGTCTTTTAGTGGAAAAAAACCTCTTTAATAACAATTTTTTTCATGATAAGGTTGATTATAGTGAAAGGAAAAACTTATCTAAAAAGCTGGTGAGATCTTGGTAGTATGGGATTGTGTTGCTGTTGTTTCTCACATCAAAATTACGAATAGATACTATGTCGGCGGAAGTGTCTTACAGTACTATATTCCCGCTCCTGCATTGTCATGCTAAGTAGAGAAGGATACAAACACTCCGGTCGAAAATTCATCCGACGTAAAGAAAACTAGCTCGTTTTTTCACTGCCTTATATTATTGTGAATAGTAGGCGAAACTTACTCAACAATGAGAGATCACGTGACGCTAACTCTTCTAAATCCTGCCGACTTTCTGTTTTTTTGCAAAATAAGCCCAGAAATGGAAATACCAAAATAAGCAAAAGCACCAAAGTTTAGTTTTAATACACAGCACAAGAAAAATGACAATGAATTTAAAATCTTTAAATTTCGCGTGCCGCCAAAGCCGTTTTCCAAAGGTTTCCAAGAAAAATACGAATCTTAAAATCATTGCTAATTTTTAATAATATATACCATGATAACTTAATGTATGTTCTTATAATTTTAAAGAGACTTTTGCTCTCTCTCATAAGGATAACCACCTAGAATACCCTTGTGGCATAAGAGAGAACACCACTTGTGACAACTGAACTCTTTCATTTAATTCAGCTGCCTAAAGCTTAAAATTGGAATTTCAGTCCTGATAGAACCCTTTGGAAGAATACCTGTTGTGCGCATCATTTCTGTGCGCGGTCGCCTTAATGAAAAATTTTACCCAAGATCGAACTCTGCTGAAACCCCGGTAGGTGGGGATGGGGGGTTGGATTCCGTTCGGATTAGAATGCTCGTTGGAATTCTTTTGAAATTGACCCCTGAAAGGTACCAAAGTTCCATTTAGAAAGGCGTGACAAGACATGATTTTTACCCCTAAAATGTACCAACTCAAAAATGCACGTTTGGATGGTCGTAAAATCTGAAAACCTCTAAGAGACCCTAAAAGGTACCAGCTCGATTTTGACCCCTAAAAGGTACAACGAGCATCCCGCCCTCCGATATATGGTAGTCCTCCTGGGGGCTGAAATAACAGAAATATACTGACCTGCGATCGGGTTTAAAAAGTCTCTATCCAGGTTATAACAATTCATAATCATATCATATCACTTTAAAACCTAAGTAAACCTCACACATTTTAAAAGCACTCAGATAGCAAAATCACTTTTTAAAAGCAGTATGTTTGACATTTTCAATCGAGCTTCGCGGGCATCAAATATTGACCAAATATTGTATAATTCAAGACTGAGTATTCCGGAGCATGCAACCGTTCTACACCTTCGATCAACTTATGAGTTTCTTTCTATACTGTGATTTTGTTCCGAGCTGGCCTGTAACAAAGGTCAAAATATTGGGGCCAAATTTTACCGCGCCCTAAGTTGATACTTGTCTGGACGTAATAAAATAATCATCCAAAAAGATATGATTTAGTTGAATGACGGCTTAAGCCTGGCTTCCATATAATCGCTACGATCGCCAAAATCGCCGGAAAAAATGACGAGCGATCGCAGCGATTGTATGGAAACCACTAGTTCAGCGATCTGAGCGATCGTGGCGACTGTGGCGATCTCGATCGTTTGAGTTCTATCTCGGCGATTGTGTCGATTGTAGCGATTATATGGAAACCAGTCTTTACAGGACATTGAATGGCCTCTTGATCTCATTTATCCCATTTGATTACATAAATTATCTTTTATCTATTTTTTCAATAACTTTTGTAATTATGTGATGGTGCACAAGTTCTGAAATTCAACATGTTTGATTCACAAAAAGGGGATGAGTTTGGTATTTTTTATTGGATTTCTTTCACTTAACTTAGTGCCGGGGAAATTGTAGCTCTTAGTTAAGCTAGCAGGGGACAAAACCGAGGTGACTTTTTGAAAGTCACGTAACAAGTGTCGAAAACGCAGAATGCTTTTATTTTGCGCTTCTAATAATTCACTTCACTGGCACAATCACCGTTTAATTGCCGTTTGTAGGGTTTTACAAAACTAACACACGCTCACAGAAATATTCTCACGCCTTCTCTAACTCGTGTGACAATAAGCTCATTAGTCTCCTACGTCATGAATACATTAAGTCGTAACTCACTTCCGGTTTTACATAAAATAAAATTTCCGACACACTCCCCTCACATGACTTGCATACATGGCATGTGATATCAAGGAAATTTAACACATGATGCAAAAGTGTTCAATATAAACAATTGTCTCAACGTTTAATCGTCCTCTTCGTCTTGTAACAAGTTTTGGATGCGTTGTCTTGCTTCCTCTGCTGCTCCTCTTCTTGGGCGTTGCATAATAGCTTCGGGTACCACAGTGAGATTTGGTTGAACATCACAGGATAACTCTAGAGGATAGAGATGTTGGATAGCTCGTTCAATGTGAACTTTACCCTTGCGAAGTCTGGCAGCACGCACAACACCATCTCTGCCTGTGTATAAATCGGTGACGATTGCTAATGGCCATTGATTGCGGTTGCGTTCATCAGATTTGATGATGACTACATCTCCAACCTTAAGACAGCTTTCTTTAGAACCATGTTTGATTTGGTGACGTTCCCTTAAAGCTCGCAAGTACTCTCCTGTCCAACGTCTCCACATAGCATCTTTCGTTGACTGAATAATCTTAGCACGTTTCCTAAGACTCATTTCTTCCAAGTGGTAGGGTTGAAGCTCTGGAAGTAGATTGGTGTTGAGGAAAAGCAAGGAATTTGGAGTTAATGTGGGGAGCTGGTGGTCTTCTTCCATGTAACACAGAGGTCGATTGTTGAGGGCCACTTCAATGTCAAGAACTACTTCGCACAATTCGTCCCAGGATAGGTGACCTTGACCCACTGTCTTGTAAAAGGCTGATTTAAATAAGCCAATTAATCGCTCAAAATGTCCTCCCCACCACGGAGCACGGCTCACATTGAAACGCCATGTGATAGTTTGATCACTCAAGAACTCATGAAACTTCTCATCTTCTTGTACATCTTTCAGCCACTTGGAGGCTGCTACAAAGGTTGATCCGTTATCAGAATACACAATAGATGGTCTACCTCTTCTTGCTATTAGACGTTTAAAACTTTTAATGAACTCTTCAGTCTCCAGTGAAGGTAGAACTTCCAGGAACACACCACGTGTTAGACAGCACGAGTACAACACTACATATGCTTTCTCTTCTGATTTATCTTGGCCAGAGTACTTAATTGGTCCAGCGAAGTCGACTCCAATCACATTAAAGGGGGTTGTACCTTCAGTTCGCTCGACCGGTAGGTTTGCTGTTGGTGGAGGACTTAATGGTACTGCTTGAAAGCGCTTGCATCCCCAACAGTTCTTAAGTTCTCTACGGGCCAGCCTTCGCAAGCGTGGAACCCAAAACCTTTCACGAACCTTGGCCATAGTCATACTGACTCCCCCATGAAGGGTGCATAAGTGAGCATGGTTAACAATGTGTGTGACTAATGTTGAGTTGTCTGGGAGGTATATAGGAGGTTCCCCCTGGATACGACCACAACACACTAAAATTCCTTCGCTATTTACCTGAAGGTTTAGTTGCTTCTTGTCTTGAATAAACTTGGAAGATTTCTGGCCTTGTTGCTGAGCATGTTTGATTAGGAAAAGGTGTCCTGTGATCTCCTCTGTCGTTAAGGGTCCTGTTCTCTTATCCGAAGGGTGTCGAGAATTGTGAATGAACCGCAAGACCCATGCACAAATTCTCCTGGCTTTACGCAAGCCGAGCTTCTTGAGCATTTGGTCAAAGCAATCATCAACTTCAACCGCAGCTGCAAAAAGCTCTTGTTGAACCTTCTTTTCGCTCTCACTACTTGGACTCGCACTCGTCACTATCTTTGGTGGCCATCGGTCAGGATATGGAAGCCATTCTGGTCCACTCCACCAAAGTTGATTGTCAGTCACACTTCCTCCGCGACTCCCAATGTCAGCAGGGTTGTCTTTGGTTGGTACATGATTCCAATGGCCCTCTGTGTGGCTTTGTATCTTTCTTACCCGATTGGCTACAAATTGTCGATATGCTCCTTGGTCGTGGATCCAATGAAGAGCCACAGTACTATCAAGCCAGCACTCTGTTGTGTTTGTCAATGGAAAACCAGCCAATGCATCCCGTACATTGGAGGCTAGATTAACCGCCATGTGGCCTGCAGTGAGCTCCAAACGAGGGATTGTTAGTCCTTCCTTTGCAAGTCGAGACTTTGCTGTGATAAGACCTTGCGAAATTCCAGAGGATTGAGACACCACTGCATATATGGCTGCGCAGACTCCATAACCACTCGCATCTCCAAAGGCATGAAGCTGTATTTCCTGGATATGTTCTTGGTAGATAGGTATGCTACGGGGAAGGTACGCAGATTCAGGTAAGTCTCGTTCCCACCGTTTCCAGGCTAGACTCAGATTAGTCGGTAAGGGAGCATCCCATCCAAGTTTCTGTAGACACATTTCTCTGTATAACCGCTTCCCTTCTAAGGTTACTGGTGAGGCTAACCCTAAAGGGTCATAGACTTTGGCTAGGTTAGCGAGCACTCCACGTTTTGTTTCACAAGCTGATTCAGAAGGAAAGTGTACATGCACAGTGTCAGTTCCTTTCTCCCATGCAAGACCGAGAAGTTTAGTTTCTTGTTTCAACGTTGATTGAATTAGTTGATCCTTTGCAAATGTTACACCATGATTGTCATCACAGTCTGACGCTTCTAGTTCCTTAATGTTTGAATTCCATTTATGTAGTTTAAATGTTGCTTCACTGAATATCTTGACAGCATCGTCCTTTAACTGCTTAGCTTCTTGCAGAGTAGGTGCACCAGAAATAAGATCATCAACATACAAACTTCTTTTGATTTCGAAGACACTGTTAGGGTATTTAAGCTCCATAGAGTCGAGATGCTGTTGAAGTACTCCGTTCAAAAGAAATGGTGATGGGGCGAGGCCAAACACCACCCTAGTGAACCGCAACACTTCAATCTCACGTGATGTCTTGTCTACAAGCCAATGGAACCTCAAGACATCTCTCTCGGACTCTCTCACTCTGATTTGAAGGAAGGCTTTTTGTAGATCACCAGTTAGAGAAACAGGATGAAAGCGTTGTCGTGTGATAACATTCCACAGAAGGTTGTTAAGAGGAGGACCTGTATGCAAACACTCGTTTAATGATGGCACACCATCTCGTTCACGTGCTGAGGCATCATATACTACACGTATCTTAGTCGTTTCTGCATTTTCGCGTACAACAGCACGATGGGGTAGATAAAACTCCTTCCCATTCACTTCAATAGGAGCTCTCTCGACTACACCTTCCTGCAATTGTTCACGAATAATGGCATCATAATCATCGAGCATGTCCGTTCTTTGTAACTTCCTCACAAGAACGCCAAGTCTTCTCTTACTTCCTTCGCAATTAGACAATAGCTCCTCACAGTTACTTTTCCATGGTAGGCCAGTCTCATACCATCCCTCAGTAGAGCGTGTTAATTGTTCTTTAAACTCAGAATAGACTTCAGTTTGATCCATAGCTTGGTTGTCTGCAAGTCCAAGAACATCTAACGCACAAAGCCTTTCATAATCAGCAATAGAATTAACAGCAAGATATGCACCAGAAGTGCCAATCTCTGTTCCTGGTGACATGATACACCAGCCAAATCGTGTATATTCAGCTACGGGATCACCATGACGACCCACACGTAGGCGTTGTCCCGTGCGGATCTTAGCGAAATCATTTGCACCGATTATAAAATGAACAGGTAATTGTTCCTTATCATCAATGTCATCCATTTGAACTCCTCGTAAGTGAGAGTGATTGTTAATTGTGTCCTTATATCGCGGGTTCTCTAATGTCAAAAGCTCTTGCCTTTCAACCTTTGTAACGTTGACATCTAACTTAAATTCTCCAGATACTGATTCCATTACAACATCATAGGTTTGCATGTTTTTGGTTGTAATTCCAGTCAACATTGCGATCTGACGTAGACTAGATGACTTAGGAGTTGCCTTGATGAGATTGATAGCAGTTGCCGAAGCATATGAATGGCTTGCGCCACTGTCCAGTAGTGCTCTAAATTTAAATCCGTTGACCTTCACAACAACCACAGGGTGCACAACTGACGTTTTTCCGACATGATTAGCTGTCATTCCGGGCTCCTTTTGATGTTCCTTATTACAGATAGAAGTGTGGTGTTTTGCTCCACATTTTTGACATGTAGATTTGCTTCTACAATCTGCTGCACGGTGTTTACTTCCGGTACAATTGAAACAAAGACGTTTATCAGCCAAAATCTTTTTCCTTTCTTCAACAGTAACGACTTGATCACAGTTTATAGCCTTATGATCGGCCTTGTTGCAATAAAGACATGATTTAATCTCTTGTGAAGTTTCCTTGGAGTAGAACATCTTACCGGAAGTAGCGCGGGTTGTCTGTTTCGGTTGAGCGGTTTTTGTCGAAGCCCTTTCATCTTCTATAGGATTGATGTCTAGCCATCTCTTTAGCTCAGTTAATAGCTCCTTGAATCCCCAATCACGCCAATTATCATGTCCTCGAACTAGATCAGCTTTAATAATCTTCAGTTTGTCCATAGTAAGTCTAACGTTTCCTTTGACATCGTCCAGTTTACCGAGTGTTTCGAGACTTTGCACATTGAAGCGTAGTTTCTTGTAAAATTCCTTTATCTTTCGAGGATGAATGTCATTGATAACGGGCAAATCAATAATATTGCGTGTATAGGCGTTGATTATATCACTTTCATTGCCGTATTCAGCCTCTAAGATAGCTTTAGCGTTGTTATATCCTTCGTCATTGAACGGCAGTCCGTCGATGTCGTTTCTCACAGTTTTCTCTAAAAGTTCCTTCAAATAACCGAACTTTGTTACACTTGGTAAGTCAGTTTTGTCAATTTCCGATGTAAACTTACCCCAAAAGGGTAGCCAGTTCTCGATTTTGCCATCAAACTTCGTTATTTGTAGTTTAGGGAGCTTCGCAGTCGAGGCGCGTTGATCAGTTGTCTTCGATTCATCTTGTTGTTGTTGTTGGTGTTCTTTGTCAAAGGACAGCTTTTGTTCCAGTATTTCTCTTTCATATTTTAGATTTTGTTGATGTCGTTCAAACATCTCCTTTTCACGTTCATCTCGTTCGATTAATTTGAGTTGATGCGTCAATTTAGAACTTTCTTCGTCAGCCTTTTCAAGTTCTTGTTCGATCGGCGCGCTCCATTCACTCACTTCTTGTTCGGGTTCACCTTTGCTGAATTTCTTCTCTTCGATTGCCTCTTTCAACTCATTCACTGAAGCCACCGTCCCGGCAATAGATGTTAAATGTCTTTCAATAGACTGTCGATCTTGTTTTGCAATAATACCATCCGTTTTATGAAGACGAAACCTTAGAGTTTTCAACTTACTCTCCAAGTCGCTGAGCTGTTTTTCGGTCATGTTTACACTACTTGAATTGAGTCTTTTGTCCTGGCGTGGTCGCCACTGTGTTGAAAACGCAGAATGCTTTTATTTTGCGCTTCTAATAATTCACTTCACTGGCACAATCACCGTTTAATTGCCGTTTGTAGGGTTTTACAAAACTAACACACGCTCACAGAAATATTCTCACGCCTTCTCTAACTCGTGTGACAATAAGCTCATTAGTCTCCTACGTCATGAATACATTAAGTCGTAACTCACTTCCGGTTTTACATAAAATAAAATTTCCGACAACAAGTAAAGTTTAGAGGTTAACTTAGAAAAGTATATATTTTCTTAAAGCTAAAAGAACAAATAATTTGGTTGTGTAGTTTATATGATTGATTAGCGGTCATTTTTAAAAAGTTTATTCTCCAAGCTCGTTAGCTATAATATATGGTGGGTTTGTTTCAATTTGATTAAAAATGGATTTGTCATACTTTTGATGACGTCACATGAAAACGAAGAATATGTCGGAAAATGATTTGATGGTCAAAATATCTATTGGAAGTCAAAATTCTATTTGATGTTCAAAAAACCTATTTGATGTTCAAAAAACCCTTTTGATGGTCAAAAAAATCATTCAGTAGATGTCGAAAAAACTATTTGATGGTCACAAAATCTATTTGATGACGAAAAAAGTATTTGATGATCACAAAATCTATTTGATAACGACAAAAGTATTTGATGGTTAGCTGCAAGGGACGATACACCACACTAGAGACCACACAAAACAGGAAACTCTGCTCGCTCATGTGACTGATAGAGTGCATGTCATATAAGCGTGAAACAATTCCTAACTATTTAGCGCTGTTAATAGTATTTAGTTATCAACTACATAGTTATCAACTAACTAACAAAAGATGTGCAATAAAACAAAACGTGCAACATTCCTTGTAACGTGTCTTTGAATTTCTTTGTGTCTTTGTTTATGCCTTGGCGCATTGTTAGTTAGTTAATAGATAATCACTGAGGCACACAGCATTCGTGGGTATAATGTAGGCAGCTGAGGGCGCAGCCCGAAGCTGCCTGCATTATACCCACGAATGATGTGTGCCGAAGTGATTATCTAGTATAATTATTGTTCTTGTCGTTGTCTTATTCGTTTTCGTTATATTGACTGCTAGGCGGAACTCGCTGCATTATTAAAAATAATACTTTTAGCTAGAAGCATTATTTTTTATATTGCAGTTTGCTGTTTGTTGAAGTGTGACCTATGCATTCGTTGGGATAATGCTGAGTAAAAACAATGGATTGTGATGAGAACAATGATTATTTGATAACTATGTAGTTGATAACTAAATACTATTAATACTATTATTACTAAATAGTTAGGAATTGTTTCACGCTTATATGGCATGCACTCTATTGCTACATTGATATCCCATGAAAGAAGTATGACGTGCGAGCATGAAGAAATATAAGGAATAGACTAGATCCAAAACGTAAAGATTGTCTCTGTTTGAAATTGTGTATTTTGCCGCACTATCAAAACATATGTTTTTGACAAGTAAGTACAAGTACGTTGTACAACTCATGCTATTTTTGATGATTAGTGTGGAACAGACTCGTTTACTTCGAAAAGTATGTGCCGTTTAGAGCGCGAAGTGTTCCAACGACCGATTATCTTATTGAACTATTGTAAGATAAGTCCAAAACTGCAACATTAAGTTGGACTGGGTAAAGATCAATCGATTCTTTTTTTGTTTTCAAATAATTTGCAAACACATTTACCAGCATTCCCGGGGCCTGCTCTCCCTCACCGGTCTCTAGTTCTGTGTCCGTTTCGTCGGGAAACTCTTTTGGTGGTTGTGCAGATTTAATCAGCATCATGTATAGGATGTTAGTGGACTTGGTTTTTAATGTCATGACTTCCTTGGCATCGAGAGCTTGCATTGCGCTCAAATTCAAACATCGCCTACCATTTCTCACAGCATAAATGAAATCACCATCATATTCAGGATATCTGCAAGAAAACGAAACAAGCATCAGCTTTTTTTACCGGGGACAGTAATTGTTTTCTATCACTTTTGCCTTTTTGAAGCGTGGGTTCTGAAAGCAACTTATTAAAATTATAGCGTTCGGTGAAATCAAAGCTTACAAATTAAATCTAGCACGCATCCTAAAAATACTTTTTTCGTCATCAAATAGATTTTGTGACCATCAAATACTTTTTCTCGTCATCCAATAGATTTTGTGAACATCAAATACTTTTGTGACTTCAATTAGTTTTTTTGGCATCAAATACACTGTTTGACCATCAAATCGAACATCAAATAGGTTTTTTGACCATCAAATGGTTTTTTGAACATCTAAAAGATTTTTTGACCATTAAATAAATTTTATGGTGATCAAATATATTTTTTATTATGAAATGTTTTTTTCGGCATGTAATTGTTTTGCGTATCAAACTTTATTTACACCAAAGTGTTTTTTTTTCAACCAAAGCTATTTTCGGTCAAAAAGATATTTTTTGATAAATTTTGAAACAAACGGCGCGCCATAAATGCATAGGTCACACTTCAACAAACAACAAACTGCATTATCAAAACTAATACTTCTAGCTAAATGCATTATTTTTAATAATGCAGCGAGTTCCCTAGCAGTCGATATAACGAAAACGAATAAGACAACGATAAATAAATATACTAGATAATTACTTCGTCACACAGCATTCGTGGGTATAATGCAGGCAGCTGAGGGCTTGCTTATTTCTTTATTTATCGTCGAGATTCTCTCTAATTGTACTTCTCTCGACCAATCAGAATAGAGCAATCATGTACTGTATGTGATAAGCTATGTAATAGTAAACATTATTGAAACTATTTTTTTTCTCAACAGATAAAAATGATATGGAAAATGATGTGTCGTGTTCATTTGACAGAAATAGTAAACACACAAAAGCCGAGGACGTAATTGTCTTTGCGTGTGTGAGGGTCAACCATGTGGAAAACATTGCACATGTAAAGGCTGTAATAATGGTTGCAACAATAATACCACTGACAAGAAATCTGTCTCAGAAAAGAAATCTTTTTGCCGTTGCGGGGAAGCTGCGACAAAAATTAGCGTACCTTGCATTGATTCTCATAAACGCAAGACTACTTGTCCGTGTTTCAAAAACAGAGAACCTTGTGGAGATAATTGCCTATGCAACAACTGCCAGAATTATTTTGGTCAAAATATATCAGTGGGTCTCAAGATTTACCGCGAAGCCCAATAACAAAAAGAAAAAGGACAAATCCATCGCCATACAAACGTGCTAGAAGTGTGGATTACCTCGAGGAAAAATTTTTTCACCAAATCATTCTTTACGGTCAAATTCTGAAGCATGTTTACTGTTCACTGCTTTAAACATGACGTCATCGTCCATAGATTCAGACTCCACGCTGGACGATCTAACCAAATTCTACAATTATATTGTAACATTCAATGCTTGTATTGTTAGAAGATTGCCTGTACGAGTGAAAGTCGACATAAAGCAAATCAGGGGAAAGCTTGAACGGTCAGATGAAAAAATGAAGCTTTACATATCGAAAGTAGAAGAAAGAAAAGAATCCTAAGTCAAGTACATTTTCCTTCAAATTTGTTTTGTTATTTATGCACAATTTGTACGATTTGATATTAGGAAAACCTACTTTTACTTCAAAATTGAAAAGTAAGTTACATTCATGCAAGTTTGATATATATTTGTATGGCAATTCTGACACGCAGAAGTGAGTTAGATAAACGTGGACATTTGCAGTAATTAATAATTATAGTCTTTGTTAAAGTTTTAAAGTGGCTCATAGATGGAGACTGAAAAAAGCGTAACACGGAAGTGAAAATAAAAAATATAAAAAAACGTTTCCACATCAAAACTAAATCGGAACACCTCAGTAGTGTTTTCATCATTGAATGGCAGATATTTACTTTTCTTTCCAAATCACTGATTTGTCCCATTAAGACAACTAGTTGTAAATGTTATAACTTTAACGATTAACTAATAATAAAAAGCCGAAAATGCAATAAACTACTAAAATTTCTGTATTTTCAAGCTTTATAACAGACAAATTAAAAACTTTCACGCAATCGACTACAACTATTTTATTTTGTTCAAAGATTTTTATACAGGGAAATACATAGAAATACAGAGAAATACATGGGAATCCAGGGAAATACATAGGAATACAGGGAAATACATGGCAATACAGGGGAATACAGGAGAAAACATGGGAATACAGGCAAATACAGAAGAATACCTGGGAATAAATACGAATACATAGCAATACAGGGGAATACATAGGAATAGAGGGGGAAACATAGGAATACATATGAATACAAGGGAATACATGATGGGGATACAGGGAACTACATGGGAATACATGAGAATACAAGGTAATACATGGGAATACATAGGATTGCAGGGGAATACATGGGAATGCAGAGCAATACATGGGAATACATGGGAATACGGGGGAATACAAGGGATACATGGGAATACATGGGAATACAGTTGAATACATAGGAATACAGGGGAATATGTAGCAATACATGGGAATACATGGGAATGCAGGGGAAAACATGGGAATACATGGGAATTTATGGGAATACATAGGAATACATGGGAATACATAGGAATACATGTGAATATATAGGAATACAGGGGAATACATTGGAATACAGGGGAATACATGGCAATACATGGGAATACATAGGAATACATGGGAATGCAGGGGAATACATAGGAATACAGGGTAATACATGGGAAAACATGTAAATACATGGGAATACATGGCAATACAGGGGAAAACATGGGAAAACAGGGGAATACATGGGCATACAGGGGAGTACATGGGAATACATGGGAATGCATGGGAATACATGGGAATTCAGGGGAATACATGGAAGTACATTAGAACAGGAATGCATGGGAATACAGGGGAATACATGATAATACATAGAGGAATACATCTTTGAAAGCATAGAATACACAATAAATCAATAGAGTATATGTAAAGAATAGTGCCAATTGATGTGTCTTACATGAAGTACTATCCCTCGAATGGACAGTCTACGTCTACGAGTAGACTCTTCCTCAGTCTCTCGCTCCGTCGTTACGCTCTCTGCAATGAGAGACTGTTACACCAGAATCTCTCAAAGGATTATAGGTCCCACAAATGTGGGACCCGGGATGCTTTGCGAAACATTAGTAACAAGTTTGAACAAGAACACATAGAACAAAAACTCAGACCGAGGCAGGGTCCCACGGCCAACTGTATGTACATGCCGCCAAAGTCAAAATTACTTTGATTTTATTGTCGTGTAAGCCCGAATTACGATTCAATCAATACATTTCACGAAATATTAAGCTCAATATGTACAGGCATTTTATTCACAACCAATAGTTCAATACGTGTTTTACAAGTGATCAGGTTCGAAGTTTGCGCTCCATTTGCAAACAAAGTTTGGAGCTCTAAAAGTCAAAGAAACAGACTTCACAGGGCAAAAAAATACTTCCTGAGAATCTCAATAAATACCATGCATGTTCATTTGTGAGCCAAGGTGCTATAATTTAAAAAATTGACCAAAAAATGACCGTTATACTACCAGCGACAATGGTTGAATTCCACTGCTCAAAGTTGTCATTGTTTATAAATTTTGTGATTTGCATACAACCAATAGGAATTCAGCTACGAATCAGATTCTTACGGCCAATCACAGACTCACTATTATTCTGGTGTAACAGTCTCTATGCGGAGACCGTAGCGACGGAGCGAGAGACTGAGGAAGAGTCTATTGGGATTCCTGTAGCCATTAAATATCACTTGCTCGAACAAACCATAATACTTTCATTGATATGTGGTGAAAGTTACCATTCCACAGGAAAAGAAGCTGAGGAAGTATGCTGGCGGAAAGGATGACAAGGTGTTGGAATGGCAAGAGATGAAGTATGACTTCGGCCCACAGATGACTGGAAAGACTCAAGAAGCCTGTTTGGGATACAGAGGGAAGTATTCGATGAAAAGCTCACCAAGACCAAGCTGCTACAAAGGTTCTATTCCAGGAAACAGGGGGACAGAGAACCAGTCCAAGACTTCGCCCTTGCTTTGATGACCCAGGCAGAGCACCTGTCTTGACTCCATGGGGCAGCGCTAGACAACAAAGACCAGAGCCTCGGAGACACTTTCATCGAGAACCTCAACGATCGACTTCTTTGAAGGGAGCTAAAGCGCTATGTGAGGGAACACCTGGACAGCACCTTCCACGCCATCAGGCAATAGGCCAATCGCAGCCTTGAGGAAGTGGGCCATGGACCTCGTATCACAGTTTGAAGAGAAGTGTCCGCTGATGCAGAGTGCCTTGCAGTGGGTGGTAGCACAATGGGTAAATCCATATGAGAGCTAACTGAGTGACAGAAGGCCCTTGTGGAGAGAATAGTACAGCAACAGGAGCTACTTAATGCCCAGCAGAAGTCCATTGAGCAGTTGACTGCGGGGCTGAATCGCCCCAAGGAAGTGTTTCCATTGCAATGAGCTTGGGCACATAAAGCCAAAATACTCTGAGCTCCAGAAGGCTGCAGCATACAACCAAGTAGAGGTCCACCCAGACGACAGACACAAGACTGCTTTCGCGACACCCATGGGACTGTACATGAACCACAATACAGAGAAAGTTCACAATGAATCAACAAACCAGAAACGAGCATTTTTATTAATATGTAGATGTGGTATCTTAACGAGTATCTGTTATTCCTACCATAGAGTAACACCACAGGTACCTCAACCTGTCGATTTTTGTTAAATGTATGTGGTATAATTTATCATTCATGGTATAATCTATCATGATCGTACATTTTTCTTTCAACGTTTTTTACAGTAAAAACCATCAGGCAGTTTTTCCCTACCAGTTGTACCTTCTAAATTCACCATAATAATTATCATATAATATAATGATATATAAATATTATTATTCCTTATGAATTCAACACCAACCAACAGCTTGGTCTGCCTGTGGTAATACAACATAATTATGTTTCCAAATATCACTAATTTATTTACACCTCTACATTCAATAAAACATTGTTTGCATAGAGTGCAAATATCAATAATTTATTTACACCTCGACATTCAATAAAACATTGTTTACATACAGTGCAAATATCAATAATTTATTTACCCCTCTACATTCAATAAAACATTGTTTACATACAGTGCAAATATCAATAATTTATTTACACCTCTACATTCAATAAAACATTGTTTACATACAGTGCAAATATCAATTATAATTTATTTACACCTCTACATTCAATAAAACATTGTTTACATACAGTGCAAATATCAATAATTTATTTACACCTCGACATTCAATAAAACATTGTTTACATACAGTGCAAATATCAATAATTTATTTACACCTCTACATTCAATAAAACATTGTTTACATACAGTGCAAATATCAATAATTTATTTACACCTCTACATTCAATAAAACATTGTTTACATACAGTGCAAATATCAATAATTTATTTACACCTCTACATTCAATAAAACATTGTTTACATACAGTGCAAATATCAATAATTTATTTACACCTCTACATTCAATAAAACATTGTTTGCATAGAGTGCAAATATCAATAATTTATTTACACCTCTACATTCAATAAAACATTGTTTACATACAGTGCAAATATCAATAATTTATTTACACCTCTACATTCAATAAAACATTGTTTACATACAGTGCAAATATCAATAATTTATTTACACCTCGACATTCAATAAAACATTGTTTACATACAGTGCAAATATCAATAATTTATTTACACCTCTACATTCAATAAAACATTGTTTAAATACAGTGCAAATATCAATAATTTATTTACACCTCGACATTCAATAAAACATTGTTTACATACAGTGCAAATATCAATAATTTATTTACACCTCTACATTCAATAAAACATTGTTTACATACAGTGCAAATATCAATAATTTATTTACACCTCTACATTCAATAAAACATTGTTTACATACAGTGCAAATATCAATAATTTATTTACACCTCTACATTCAATAAAACATTGTTTACATACAGTGCAAATATCAATAATTTATTTACACCTCTACATTCAATAAAACATTGTTTACATAGTGCAAATATCAATAATTTATTTACACCTCGACATTCAATAAAACATTGTTTACATAGAGTGCAAATATCAATAATTTATTTACACCTCTACATTCAATAAAACATTGTTTACATACAGTGCAAATATCAATAATTTATTTACACCTCTACATTCAATAAAACATTGTTTACATACAGTGCAAATATCAATAATTTATTTACACCTCTACATTCAATAAAACATTGTTTACATACAGTGCAAATATCAATAATTTATTTACACCTCTACATTCAATAAAACATTGTTTACATAGAGTGCAAATATCAATAATTTATTTACACCTCTACATTCAATAAAACATTGTTTGCATAGAGTGCAAATATCAATAATTTATTTACACCTCGACATTCAATAAAACATTGTTTACATACAGTGCAAATATCAATAATTTATTTACACCTCTACATTCAATAAAACATTGTTTACATACAGTGCAAATATCAATAATTTATTTACACCTCTACATTCAATAAAACATTGTTTACATACAGTGCAAATATCAATTATAATTTATTTACACCTCTACATTCAATAAAACATTGTTTACATACAGTGCAAATATCAATAATTTATTTACACCTCTACATTCAATAAAACATTGTTTACATACAGTGCAAATATCAATAATTTATTTACACCTCTACATTCAATAAAACATTGTTTACATACAGTGCAAATATCAATAATTTATTTACACCTCTACATTCAATAAAACATTGTTTACATACAGTGCAAATATCAATAATTTATTTACACCTCTACATTCAATAAAACATTGTTTACATAGAGTGTGAATATCAATAATTTATTTACACCTCTACATTCAATAAAACATTGTTTGCATAGAGTGCAAATATCAATAATTTATTTACACCTCTACATTCAATAAAACATTGTTTACATACAGTGCAAATATCAATAATTTATTTACACCTCTACATTCAATAAAACATTGTTTACATACAGTGCAAATATCAATAATTTATTTACACCTCTACATTCAATAAAACATTGTTTACATAGAGTGCAAATATCAATAATTTATTTACACCTCGACATTCAATAAAACATTGTTTACATACAGTGCAAATATCAATAATTTATTTACATCTCGACATTCAATAAAACATTGTTTACATAGAGTGCAAATATCAATAATTTATTTACACCTCTACATTCAATAAAACATTGTTTACATACAGTGCAAATATCAATAATTTATTTACACCTCTACATTCAATAAAACATTGTTTACATAGAGTGTGAATATCAATAATTTATTTACACCTCTACATTCAATAAAACATTGTTTACATACAGTGCAAATATCAATAATTTATTTACACCTCGACATTCAATAAAACATTGTTTACATAGAGTGCAAATATCAATAATTTATTTACACCTCGACATTCAATAAAACATTGTTTACATAGAGTGCAAATATCAATAATTTATTTACACCTCGACATTCAATAAAACATTGTTTACATAGAGTGCAAATATCAATAATTTATTTACACCTCTACATTCAATAAAACATTGTTTACATACAGTGCAAATATCAATAATTTATTTACACCTCTACATTCAATAAAACATTGTTTACATACAGTGCAAATATCAATAATTTATTTACACCTCTACATTCAATAAAACATTGTTTACATACAGTGCAAATACTAAATTTGTGCAACAGTTGTCACTATTTAGTAGTAAATAGCACTAATAAATTAAACAAATAAAGAAAACATTAGAATTAGCATAAAATAGCATTACTTAGTGGTATTTATGTTGCACACTTTTAATCTGTGCACTCCATTCCATTGTTTGCATTTGATCATGTTAACTTTTGTTACAACTTTTTTCTTTTGCAGTGTGACCGTCCAAGCTAGAAATCTTGTCATGATTCTTGCATTTCGGTGGAGATCAATCAAAAACCCGACAATGTGTTTACCATGAAATAAACACATCAGTATGCCTCACACTTTGTCTGCTCTTTGATTGACATCCACCAAAATGCCAGGATCAGACTTCAATGAAAATGGTTGTAACAGTACCAGTGTCATTGTAACAATATTATCATTTTGTCAGTATTTGTGCCATGACTGTGAAATAAACAGTTTAATTAAATCATACAAAATACAGTTAGAGATTTCAGTTTTTATCATTATTTATTTTATTTATTTATTTTTTCTCTGGAGTACTGTTTTAAGACTTTCAAACGGAAACTGGTCCCCATTTATAAGTTTGATTCTCAAATATACAACATAAGTTTATGTGGAAAGGAAAAATAACTTTATGAGATTAACTCGAAAACCCTGTAAAATTTGAAGTTTTAAACTTCAAATAGATCTGTATCTAAAATCTGCACAGAGCATTTTTTTATCATTTGCTTGACCTCAAGAAAAAAATTGATTGTAAGAATGACTTAGTAGAGTTCAATGATCTACCATATTTGGTATATTTACATACCAGTAATCCCACTCACATCTTGTTATGCTTGGTTTCCATAAAATCAAAAACAATGTACAACGGTCACAACAAATTGAAAAACAAAATCGATTATAGGGAAACCAATGTTTTTCAATCCTACAACCATTTTTGATCCATATATAATCGTGACCGAAATCTTTCAAAAAGGTCGTTATATCAAAAAAAATTGGTTTCCCAAAAATCGAAAATGTATTTTCAATTGTTTGCAACTATTCTTAATCGTTTGTGATTATATGGAAATCATTGCACCAATCAGGGATAAAAACAACGCCTGATAAAGTGCAGATGAATTTACTTGAACCAATAATAATTGCTATCATGTACACAAACTCAATTTTTGTTTTTAGCGCTTAGAGCAGATTTGGATTATGGCTCTATATTATGTACCATTATCATTATCAATACTTCAATTTCAAATTTGAATCAAAATGTTAGATTTTTTCACACTAATTTTGCTAACTTGTCAGTCAGTAATATTCACAAATTGTATTGATATTGGGGAAGGCATGTCTCTTGATTGACTTACATCTTTGTATTTTTAAGCTCATTGAGAGACGGTCAATTACACTACAGTCTTGTTCCAATAGACACCCTCATCAGAAACCCTTGATGTCCATTATAGGGTCTTTCTTTGTTGAGAAGGATTAATATGATGTCCACAATAAGCTTGAAGCATGATGATTTTTTTATTTTTGCTTTTTTTCATTAATGAACTATAGTTCCTGTAGTCTTAAATGAATAAAAAATCAAATATGGAAGAGTTTTGAAAACTATTATTGTATAGAGACTGGGGTAAAATATCATCACGCTTCAAGGGCACTACAGGGTGTCTTCAATACCAGGAAATGTGTAAGGCGAGACCATTCTCTGAAATAATTATCCTGTATGTAGACCATAGATTCACCTCAAAGCATACATGAGCAGCATAATTGTACATCCAGCAATGACACATGCTAAAATGATGGAGTCCCGACGCTTTCGAAAGTTGATTTTTTGCATAAGATTGTTAAGACCAGGAAATCGTTCTGAAGGTAGTTAAGGAAAAATGCATGCACACAAAAAAATGTAGCTTTGAAAACAAGCATGTGTGTAATTAGTATTCCTAAAAAATATGACGACTTCACAAATAAAAGCATGAAGATGGCCACTCACAAGACAACTAGGGCCGGGTGCACCAAGCCGGAATAAAGTTATCCACTGGATAAAAGTCATGCACTCCATAGAATTTCTTTATAATTAACCACTGGATAGGAATTTATTTATTCAGGTTTCATACAACCTACCCTGGTTTACATTCATTTTCACTGTTTTCAAAATGTTTGGAGGGATAGATAAAGGATACGTGCTACATTTGTTAATCGTCCTGTTACTCCATGGAGCATCCCTCTTTGACTTTGTAGATTTTCCTTTGTTGCCAAGGCAATCCTGTGGAATGAAATGACACAATACACTCTATGTAGTGTTCACTGGCTGGAGTTTGGCTTGGAAATGCCAATTAGTTACTGGTAGTTAATACAGTCTGTCCACCTGTGGCCCCTGCATTTTTTAGCCGCCTTTCCCTCTCCTCCCCCTTGTTTGTCTTTGGTCTGCAGAGTGTAATCTCCAGTAGGGGAAAACCAAATCAGACCTACTCAAGGCTAAGTAATGCTTATCATACTGTTTATTGAATAGTGATAAACATGATGATGATTTCACCACTGCCATGTGACTGATGACATCATTCATACACAACATTTTAGTCACTATTGAATGAGCATTGGGTCCATGGCCCCAGTGAGTAATAATAATTACATACATTAATGTAATTATTGACAAGTAGGAAAATTATAACCTTGCTAGTTATTAAAATGCATTTCAAATAATATAGAATGTAAACAAATCAAGATACATACCCTATAGCTTCATCTGCAAGTCTGTCTGAACTATAAGAAGAAAAGAAACAATCAATTGAAGAAACCTTTAGTTATGATAATGGAAAGCATACAAGAACTAACTTGGTGATGGAGGAAATGTTTCTAAGCTTGTTGAATCATATCAGTAGCATCTGTCCATTGTATTAACTGGCAACATGATTGGCTGGAAAAACATCTGGACATTGAGAAAGATCTAAGGGCTACCAATTAATTTTGAGCTTGTGTACAATCCTGCCCCACTACAGAAGTCATACTGATGAAGGCACTTAGTCTGCAACACATCCCTTTGTGGGGTTTGCCAGTGTTTGTACACGGAAGAAATCAAATGAACATAAAAAAACACAACTGCCTATATAGGAGACAAACTAGTTGGCTATTTACAGAGTAGAAAATAATGATGAGGCTAAAATATCATTGTTTCAATAAGTGAAACATGAGGGACATGAATGATAACATACTTCCTGATGTGCTCATTTTCCTTCAGGTACAATTCACTGCGTCTATTTAGACCTGTCTTGTAAGCACTGAAAAATAATTGACAGAGACAATATTACCCCAAAGACAAAGGCAACATCAGAAAGTCACTTAGGCTGAGATCCATTCATCATTTCTTATTCACTTTCTTTTCATTCTACTAAGTAATTCTATATTTCAAGATTTAAATATTCTTAAATTGGATAGATTAACTGCATGTTCAATTTCTAGGAGCAAGTTAAGTCGTTAAGCCATCAGTAAATAAAATAGACTGCAGGTTTACCAAAATGGTGCTACCATATATAAATGTTCATTTATCATTACTATTTGAATGTTTAAACAGTTTTTTAAATATAATGGAAACATTTTTATTCCAAAAAATCAAAGAGAATTTATAATGATGATCTGAAATTACACTGCACCTAATCTAAACAATATATGGGATGGTTAAATTAGAATTAATGTAAAAATATTAATATCATTAATAAAATTGATTCAATTTAGTTAAATTTAAAATTGTATACTTTTAAAAAGAGATGTTCCAGAGTGTAGCCAATCCAAACAAGTTACCGTATAAAGTGAGATGATGCATTCTGATTGGAATATCCCAATCGCAAGTGACTGCTTCCAATTACAGTTTCAAAATGACTATTAGTAAAGTTTTAAATGGTAACAATTTTATTAAGGTAGCTCTATGTGGTGCTATTAATACACTGTCTTTTGTCTTCAATTACCCATACACATGTATCAGTAAAGAATGAAAACCACCTTCATACAAAAGATTATTCAAATTAAATTGTACAATAAAGATGCACTATATGATCATAAACAAAATAGAAAATATGGTAAGTTAAGGTGCCAGCCAACAGGCCATGTGGGATAAGCTCAGAAGTCATAATAAGGGTATACCCAATGCCTCACCTTACTCTTTTGTGGCAACCTGCCATTTCACTAGGTACACTGTGCTGATGAGACCCAATACAGGCTGAAACAGATGTCCACGGTTTCTAGCTGAACTGGTTCATTTTAAATCCTTCTGAAGTTCTCAAAGGCCTAACGGCTGTTTTTCTCAGAGGATTTTGTAAGGTTTGTAACGTACCTATTACACATGCTCTTATCGTGACTTTTGAGCCTATCCCACATGGCCTAGTACCTCAACTTACCAAAAGAGTTTATAGTTAAAAAGCATGATAACAAATAACTTACTTTATATCTCTTTGAACAGATCCAAGAAGATCTTCTCTGTCTTTATATGTCTGAATATTTGCCTAAGAAACATTTGATAACAATATTATGATGAAATAACCCTATATTATAAAATAATGGAGATAGTACCAGCACTATGATTGGTCAACACCATTATACCATTTTAGTGCAGATTAGTATTGTAACTACCAGAATTTATTATACTTGGCATGCTTTGTATTGGTCAGTTGAAATAAGATAATAATATTGTGAAGAGAATATTTTCCCTTTTGCCTACAACTTTCCATTTTTAATAGATTCTTCTTAACAAGAAGTAATATGTAAAGAAATATCAATATATTTAATTTTCAGCCAAGATAATTGACATTTAAATGGAACTCATATTACCAGTGTCCTAAGTTGACATTTTTCATGGACTGACAGGCTTCACCATACATACATTATTTTATACTTACCACTACAAGTAGTGTAGTAATATTATTAGTGTTTATTTACACACAATTTGTGATGTTCAGCATAGCTGATGTGGTTGTACTCAAAAGTGCAATGAGCTACAATGACCTATTGCTGTTCTCGTACCTTTGTCTTTGTAAATTCATGTGAATAATCTTGGAGTATATCTCTATGTCTTTGAAGGGTGTGAAGTTGAGCTGCATTAGACTGGCCCAATGTGTGTAACCCAGATGCATACTCAGCCATAGAATCATTTACTTCTGTTAGCTGCAAATTCATATTTACAAATGTTGCGAATGTTACATATAAAAATATAAAAGTTTATTGATGATAACCAACGTCATGTTAAGTGATTTACAGAAGGGTTTTCTAAGTCAAAAAACTGTTTCGGAAAAATGAAATGGTAAAGCATACAAAGAATAAAAAAATCAATAATTGATATACAAAAACCTTATATAAATAAAATCATGAAGGTAATCAACAGAAATTGATAGTGACCATATTATTGGTTTTATACATATTTTATCAATATTATAAAATATAAATTATAAATTAACTCAGACCAATCTGAGCAGATAAGCCTTCTAGAGATGGTGTGCCTGTAATGTGGTAAATAAAACCATTTTATCTGGCAACAATAACGGAAGAGGTATGGTGTATGACACTGCAGTCATCTACAGGTATATATGTGTCCAGTGCATTTGCTGATAAAATCAACATAATGGATACAATCAATAGTCATGCTAAATTGAGTTATCAATTTTTCATTGATTTCATTGATCAACCTATTGAACATAATTGACTTTTAAGCTTATAGTTTTCTGTCGATTATTATTGATTTTCGAAATATAGATTACGTCATCCTTAAATATCACAATATAATAAAACATAAATTACTACATATGACGGTGAAATCTGATGGACAACAAACAAAAAACAAAGTGAGTAAACAGATTTACTAAAAAAATACTAAACAATAACTAAAATGAGATCAACAAAATATAAAAATTACCTTGGAAAGTAGCTGTTCGATTTCGATGGACATGGTTTCAAACATTCTGTCAGTTGAACTGTTGAGTAGAGGTGTTTTGTCCGAGCTGTAGAATGATCAAATAATCAAACTGCACTTCAAAGAAACAAGACAATATCGAATAATTCTTACCCATCTCTTGTTGCTTCTCGGTGACTGTACGTTGTACCAAGTTTGCTGAACGAAACTAACTTTAGATCGATCTCATTTTCAAGCTGTCTTGCTTTCTTGCGTAGGTCTAAAATATAAATAATATACCTTGCATATACATTGGCTATTTTATAAGACATGGAATAATTCAAGTAGTTTTTTACTTTGTCAAAAAGCGATAAATGTCTTTTTTAAAAGTTCTACCTTCCCATCTGCTTATAGGGGAAGCCATCTTGTTGTGTAAATTAATCGGCCGCAAATTCTCATGGGATTGGAGACGTGTAATATTACCGCTGACCTTACCTGTTAACATCCAATCAAATTTATTTGGCAGTCGGTTCGAAATTCAAAATGGTTCTTCATCATTAATTTTGTTTACAACTGAGAAATGGAATATTTTCTAATGGAAAAGATCGATAATCATGAAAGTTAAAAGGGATTTTTCAAAGGTAAAGTTAACAGCATTATTTCATGTTTGAAACCTGAATATTCTACATCTTGTCTGGCGAAAGTTTTCTGTTTAAGACATCTACATTTCTGGGCGCGAATCTTGATTTTGAGAGCTCAAGTTTCATTTTGTTTGCATACTGTTTTTTTATGGAACGTTTGTCAGGTGTTTCATCTTAAAGAGATTATTCTTTATGCAGCATCTTGCGACAGAAAACGTTGGCGTAGATCACAACAGAAACAGCATCCCACAATCTGCAAAAAGTTGGATTACCGATAGAGGGCGAAGTCTTGAAGATGTGAACGACTTGACCTCTCTAAACTCTCTTACGGAGGATTCAGGTAATAAAAGAACTGTTTTTTCGAGGAGGAATATGTGACGCGATGTACAATGAAATCTTAAGAGAAACAATAATATATCATTCACAATCAAACAATAAAGGCCACACTCTGAAAGTTTCTTATTTCTGTGTCCTGAGACAGTAGATCTTAAATCTTGTCTTGTCTCAGGACACAGAAATAAGAAACGTTTGTGCAATTTAATCAACTTTTAGAGTACCAGGCGAATCTTGACTAAATTAAGGTTAGGATGGAGCCCTCTATAAATTGCAACCCATTTTTATTTCTTCTAAACCCTGTCAATCATTTGAAGTACCTAATGGGCTATTGGGAACTGGAAAAGAAAACTTGGTGTGGAGCATAAGGCGTCAAAATCAAATCAAAACACCTCATGATGTAGTTGTAGACGTAAACTTACTGAATATGTGCAAAAATGATGACATATTCTACTACGGTTTTTATAGACTATTAAATGTTATATTTGATATTTAGATCAAATCCCTTGTAGTTGCTTTAGGATTACATGGTCACACAGTGCTTAAAGGAACTGCAAAATGGAGATAATTAAATATTGTTATGCTCAATTCAATTTTTAAATATTTTTTTAAAATGACGCAGTCAATGCTTAAAGCCTGCTCTACCTTATCCTGTCTGACCAGGGATATGCAGGGGTATTTGCCTTTTTTCATTCTCATCGAGCAAGTGCCGGGAAACCATGAAATAAAAAAACCCCAAAGTACTCAAAAATAGTAGCTATTTAGTAACTATTTGTCACTATCACTCAACCAAAACACAATACCAAGACAAAACAAATAGTAATATGTTCCAGTTGAGTGCTACCAGTAAATAATTACTAAATAGCCACTATTTGTTAGTACTTAGTTTAGTATTTATTTCATGGTTTTCCTGCACTTGCTGTATACATGTAGCCCATATATGTTAAACAGTGAAAACATAACTCTCTGGTCTTGAGACTGGGTCATTAACAAGTATTTGGCAATGTTTGTCGGATGAGCAGTCATCACTTAAATTTCCATTCCTTTTTAGTAGAGGTTTAGGCAACATTGGAAGAGCAATACTTCCAAGGGGATAGGGGATTTAACTTGAGGTCATATGATCTGACTTCTAAACTTCTAACCATGCACCTAACAAGGGTGCTATGAAAGTAGACCAACTACCAGGCGAATTCCATAAGATATTTATTAACCATATTTTTTATATAGTTGTACAAACTATAGAGGACAGATTCAAGTCTGGGATCTACTACACTTGGGCAGGTAAATCAAAATAGATGTTGTGTTATCCTTTCTTGGAATATGTAAGTTGTATACCACATCTTTTGTCATGTGTCTCAATTTTACACTATTGTTGGCAAATATCAGTCATTTTACCAAGCCCTATTTTCAAAATAATACAAAATTGAGCATAGAAATGTTGCTCTATCATATAAGCTTTAAGGGCCGTATGATAGTTGTAAATACATACCCTAAAGTTAATTGCATTGTACAAGCTGAATAATCTACCATTACGTTATTGACCAATCTAGTCACATAATAAATATATATGTTAATTATGTTGATTAGGGACTCCTTTGGTAGCAGTCAATCCATTCCAGGATGTGGATCAACTATACAATGATGAAGTAGAAGAGAAATACAAAATTGCTAGTTCTGCCAAAATAAAGGTATGATGTAGTTTTGATTGTACAATTTACCACAACTGTGTGCTTCTAGAAGACAATGTTGCTATTTCTTTGAATTCCAGGAGTTGCCACCCCACATATATGCAATAGGACAAAAGGCTTACTGTGACTTAAAAAGAGGATTTGAAACAACTAACCAGTCAGTTATCATTAGTGGAGAAAGTGGAGCAGGAAAAGTAAGATACTTTTAAATCCAGTATTTTGAAAATTCATTTAAAGATGAGTATGGTCAACCAATTTAATTATTCTGTTTTGTAACATTTAATTGTGAAATGTTTGGTTGTGTGTGCTTTTATCCCAGCATGGCCTATTACATTACAAGGAGATCCATACACCTATTTCAAAAAAACATTGGAGTGAAAGGGAATAGATTACAGCTAAAATCGTTGCATAATATTTGTGACTGGCCATCTTTGCAACTTTGACTGGATTTTGTTTTTTTCTGTGACATCAAAGATGGTGCCTTGGTGGATCAATGGTTGATGTTAATTAAATCATTTCCTCTTCCTTGATAATGATTATATTATTTAATAATATACATTTGGAACATTTGTCTCAAGAGGGAATTTAGTAAGCAAATGCATGTTGTTTTTTTGCTTTGGTACTGCATTGTCAATAATTTTGATATTAAACTTTGAGTCATCACTGTCCAAATGTAGGTAATCCATGTATCTTAACACCTGCAGTGACACTGATTATCATTTACTGTTTAACAGACATGGACAACTAGAACTCTAATGCAGTTTATTGCTGATATCTCTGGGAGAAGGTTAGTGTTAAAAAGTAATGAATTCTAGTTTTAATACAATGAATAATATGTTTGCAAAAAAACCCTTGATTCCGATTGGCTGAGAGCAGTGCAGTTCAGGCATACCACCAGACGGTACAAAAACCATAACACCAGTGCAGAAAGCTATCTATATGTGACACAGTGCAAAAATTTGTAATATTTTACCATACATATTACAACTTTATTCAAAAGCTAATTAAGATATGCCCTAAAAATACTAGTAAGTGGTTTTGGAAATATTAATGTGTCTAGATAATGATTTCAGTTTTCTAAACAATTTATGTAATGTTGCAAAATGTTTTAATTATTGTGAAAATACCCAAGGCATTTGCAAAAATCTAAGTAAGGTCAACTAGAATTTTTTAAATTTTCGCCATGTGCATGTGCTAGATTACAATTATTGTAATCCTCATGCCATCATTGATGTGCTTGAAAAGCCCTCAAAATTCATGCTAAAATTGTAGCACAAATGCTGTATACAAATTACTGGTAATTTTGATATTTCGTTAGATTGAATTCTTGAAAAAAATATTTGATTCTTGATAAGTTTGGAAATCCAATGCTAAATGGCAAGTTCAATATCTCTAAGGTATAAACTGACTAACATTTTGTTTAATTTTTATTTCAATTTTGCAGTGGTTGCAGTGATGTATCTAGTATTGAACAAAGAATTTTGGACTCCAACCCTGTTTTGGAAGCATTTGGAAATGCTTCTACTTTGAGGAATGAAAATAGTAGTCGCTTTGGGAAATACATCCAACTTCAGTTTAACAGGTAGTCAATTACAATTATTTTTTCTAAAAATGTTACATTTTCATTTTGAGTATGAAAAACTGACAATGTGTCCGTGATGGCAACGAAACATTGTATCCTTCAATTAGTCTTCATACTCAACCTAAGAGTACTTTTATCAAAATGTTCAAATTAGTGAGTAAAACCTCTCTCCAACTTGTAAATTGGTTTAGTAAATACAATTTCACAAATTAAAAAAATTACTTAATGAAGACACAATACAGTACGTTTGGCAAAAGACTACCATCAATTATTTGATTTGGGTGGACAAGATTCAGCAAAATCATGTTTGGCTCTTTCCTTCATTGTACTTGATTGAAAAAGTTTAATTATTGAAATGCCACTATTACCAATCCAAATGCATGTAAATGGCATCAACTTGTTTGATTGTTGGCAGTCTATTGCCAACTTCATGTAGTTACCTTGTAGTGAATGAAAAATAATGGTGGTAGTCTCAATTTCAATATTTATTTTTGTGTGTATTTCAGTGAGGGCCATATCATGGGAGCCAAAATCAAGACATATTTGCTTGAGAAAACAAGGGTGGTACATCGTACAACTGGAGAGAAAAACTTCCACATATTTTACCAGGTCAGATTAGATATTAGTCTCTAACATAACACTTGGGTAGCTTTTCAGAAAACTTACTCAATTCACATAAATGTAAAGCTTTAATGCTAAACCACCAACTAAAGATCTCTATTAATTACACAATGTGGAAAAATGCAAGTTGAGGTCTTATACTGCAGGGCAGGAAAATCTGACCACCTATAATTTATGCAAGCCATATACAGTACTTCTTTCAATGTCAGTCGCAATTGCTGCCATTATCAATCATTATAGTTTCAAGCACTGCACTAAGGAATATATGTTATTTCAAAAAATATAGAAAATTATTCTAAATGTATATAGGTTTCCTCAATGTCTGAGAGTCTTTCATGTACTCCAAGTAGAAAAAGAAGACGGTCTTCAAGATGGGGTAAGTTCAAAAAGTAACTTTAGTGGCTATGAAGAGTTACACTTTCACTAGGAAGGTAGTACATGTGCTACAATGTTTATCAAATCAATCAGTCAATCAAACTGTCAATCAACTTTTCAATCGATTCACCAATCAATCAATCAGCCAGTCAAACAGTCAATCAATTTGTCAATTAATCAATTCACCAATCAATCAATCGGTCAATCAATTAATCATACAGTCAGTCTGGACAGTCTGTCAATCAATCAATCAGTCAGTAAAAATTCAGTCAGTCAGTTAGTCAACCAATCAATCAACCAGTCAATCAATCAGTCAATCAATCTATCAGACAGAGGCATTTGATGTACAGATAAGCAGCTTTTGGGATAATCTTACCATAAATATAAGAATCTTCCAGTAGTTGTTTATATCTTTTAAGGTCCTTGTAAGATCTTGTAAGATTGTATCTCAAAGCCCATTCTTTTTCTTGGTTGTTTGTTGCTTGCCTAGGGGGTGAAGATCATCAAGCATTTCTAGAAACATGTGATGCAATGAGCAACATTGGAATACAGGATCATATACAAGCTGATATTTTTAAGGTTTGACATGTTTTCTTGCCATTATTATTGTGGTACACTAAACGTTTGTTTTAATGATGAGGATTATACATTCAATCATTCATGATGATATAAATGTCAGACTTCATATTCCAGTTAATGTTTTGCAAAATAACACCCACCTGGACAACTAGAATAATATTGCTGATAGGTACATGGTGGGTTGGACATAGGTTGTCAAAATGTCAGTCCTCACAAATAGTCTTTCTCAAGATTTACTAACTCTCACCTGGATGATAAAAACAATTCACTGCTCATTGAGAGATAAAACAATTTGTTCTAAACGGACACTAAGTCAAAGTCTACTGCTTTTAGGTGCTTGCTGGAATCAAGAAGATTTCCCAAGTTTCTTTTGAAACCTCTCAAGAAAATGTATGCCATATTAATAGTCCTTTCATAGGTAAGACAAAATTTGTGAATGCATCCATTTGCATCCTTGAAAGCCATTGTAGATTGGTAAAGGGTGCTCAGGGATGGGGGGGGGAGGGGGACTCTGGTGATAAACGATTGGGTATGCTTGTTGGAATTTTTCAAAAATACCCTTAAAAGATCCCGGATTTTTTTCAAAAGGGCGTAGCTTTACAAATTCATCATCTCTAAAATATACCAAAATCATGAGTTTCAGTGGTTTTCAACCCCTAAAAGATACTAAAAAGTGAGAATTTATATTTTTAAAATTTCAAAATTTTATATTTTTAAACCCTAAAAGATACCAAATCGCCGATTTTTACCCCTAAAAGATACGACCAGCATCCCCATCGTTTACCCTCGCTCCCCCACCCCCGGGAGGGTGCTTTAATTTTATTTACATTGTTATTTAAAAAAACAATAAACTACGATCATAATTGCATAACAAAAACAGTTTATTTACTAAAAAACATTAATCAACCATGATTATTGAATCGTACCACTTCTCAACAAAAGATATATTTTGTATCTTTTTTGATCAGTTGAAAGTGTTTGTCATTTACTGGAGCTTGACAAGGAATGGTTTCAAAAATCAATGAGTTCAAGGCGAATATTAACAGGATCTACCAAGGAAGAGTTCTTGAAGCCTTGTTCTATCGATGAATGTATTGCAAGAAGAGACAGTTTAGCTAAATTGATATACGCAAGGTACAGTTGATAAAATGTAAACTAAGGCAGATTAAGAGCTTTCTGCGCGGTAATCTTACACCTTATACCAGATACATTGCAGTCAAGTTATTCAGCGCAAAATGTGGAAATATTTTGGGTTTTGAAGCAGGCTGGCCATGTAATTTTTGCCTGGTGTATCAGAACCATCAGGTCTGACACTGTTCATTCGTACATACACATTCCCAATAGATGCAAGTTAGAATTGATACCAGACAGAAGCCCAAATAATACTTAAATATCTAAGTGAATAAGTGTATATACTCCAAATGAACTCAAGTTTGAAATCCAGGAGACACAATTCCCAGGTGACTTAACTATCGTTTTTAAAGTGTCCTAAGTGTGTTTTTGAAATTATCAGATCACCTATTCCAAAGAGACCAGTTATCAAGCCTACACATAACTTTGTTGTTTTACTTATTGTAGGCTCTTTGATTGGATTGTGGATACTATCAACTCCAGTATCAAAGCTCCTAGTCATTCAAAGCATTCTTTCATAGGTAACTATGACTGTAGTCATCAATGTCAGTACATGAACAAGGACAGTAATATGCACCAGTTCCTGACTTCACGAGAAGTCCAGGGGCAGAGCAAGAAAGGTGTAAGAGATTTTTCAGCAGTGGTTGGGGTATGATTTCGATGGTACCTGTTTCGCGTTGAATAACTCGGCCTCATTTTTTTTCGAACACCCTTAACATGTTCATTCCAAGTGATACCTTAATTCAGTAAAACAATTGCATATAATATCGATTGCAGTTGAGCTTATTGTGAACACCATTATACATAAAAACCGTCAGTTAATGACGCGTACCAAACCATAACGTTCAACGACGGATAAGTGAGGGTTAATTACTCGTTTTGAGGTTTTAAGGTTGGTACACAAGCTTGCTCCCGTAACTTAAATATGCGTTTGGAGCAAAGCTCCCTCGTCTGTATCAACGACCTCACGCGAACAAAATCTCAAAAACCTTTTGCTACCCAATTTTTCTCCCTCATATTAAACTGGTTAAATGTGAGTTCCATGAGCATATTTGTTGGAGAGCGTGTTTCAAGAATTATTACATGCTAACGAGGCTGGAGCTGAGCAACAACTGTAAATTGGAGTATTAAATTAATATTAATATGCATGAACATGCATGAATTTATTTATTTACAGGTCTCTTAGATGTGTATGGTTTTGAGAGCTTTGACAACAACAGTCTCGAGCAGCTTTGTATTAACTATGCCAATGAAAAACTACAACAGTATTTTGTATCTCACTTCTTAAAATATCAACAGGTAAGAGAGCAAACTCGCCCAAATCCTGCAAACACATCAAACAAAACTGTCAGAACGTTTTACTAATCGTAAAAAAGAGAATGTTTATTCTGTTCTGTTTTGTCCTGTTTTGTTCTCGTTATTTTATGATTTCTAATAGTTTAGTACTCTGGTTTAATGTCTTTATCCGAGAAGGGGCGAAAAATCAACTCATAAAAATAGTGACCGTGACTAAACTGTGCTGGATAAATCGACCATAGTGTTTGTTCTTTAGATTTGCAGAAAAATTAGATAAAATAGCTAAATCAGATCCAATATATTGTTGTCATAAAGCAGAAAATCACTGATTTCCAAGGAATGTATAATTCTAAGAACGTAGAAGCACCATAGCCTCCGTTGCAGACGTCCTATGTGGTTCGTCGCCGAAAGAAAATAAAGGCGTATGCAACTGAGGCTAGAAGCACCAATGAACCTAAGTGTTTTTAAAATAATCTTTTATTGCTGCATATCCACTGAGTGGTTCTTTTTTAAGTATTATTTTAATACACTAACATGTTTCGATACATGTCCGCATGTATGAATGAAATAATTCGTATATATTCACCTGCGACGCAAGCGCAAATATTAAGAACCTTCGAAAACGCAAGCATAAAGTATGGAAATATTTTGATCCTTGTGCTTATGTTTGCGTTGTCGAAGGTTCTAATATTTTTTCTTGTACTTGCGCTTGTGCTTGCGTCACTAGTGGAAACCAGGCTAAAAATGGTGTAAGCGTATTCACACAACAATTTTATTCCATTTTTTGTTTTATTTCATTTTTCCTTGCATGTTTGTTCTAGGACGAATATATGAAAGAGGGAATAGATTGGGATTTCATGGATTTTACAGACAACAAACAGTGTCTTAACATCATCGAAGGTCCTATTAGTGTGTTTGCACTCATGAATGAGGAATGTCGACTGAATAGGGTTGTTGATGTTCAAAGTTTTTGTGATCGACTTGGTTCAACTCTGGCAAGACACGCGAAACATTTTTCACAGAACCGTTTAAAAAGTCAAAAACCCGAATTTGTGATCCATCATTTTGCAGCCAAAGTGTGTTACCAGGCGGAAAACCTCATAGAGAAAAACAAAGTAAGTGTGATGTGATTTAAACAAAAATTGGACAATAAATGAAAGTAAAAATCATCCATTGTTAAGTAATAAAGATAGCGAGAACATTAACGCAAATATGCAACGCTTGCAACCATCTTGACTCAAATTATTAATTTGTATTTCAAGAGAGAATTATTCTATTTGCATTTAGATAGATTAGAAAAAAATAATCATTCATATCTTCGAGTCAAAATGAATATTCGCAAACGCGAATAGAATTTATTAACAAAAATTTAGATGGCGCGATCGAAACGAAGCATTGGGCTTGTGCCCAATGGAAATGGAACGTTTAACTATTTTAAGGTATCAGGGGACCCTAATGACCACTGTTCGCTTTTCTTCGTATAGGGCGCAAAATATGCAACCGATTTCTATGATTTATATATCATCTGAAAGCTGAATAGTTGATGAAAACAACTATGTAAGAAAATATTGACAATTTTTCAATTTTTTTTAGTAAGTGGTGAAAATATAAATTTATACTCCGTTTTTTCAAAAAGTCACAGTACAGCAGAAATTTATCCGATCAAAACACACTTATTGTAGTCGTAAAGACGAAAGATTGAACTAAAATACCGTGTCTCCGATTTTTGATTTTTTGCCTCGTTCAAGAGATATTGAGTGATTTGTATAAAAATCGTCAAAAAATGCGATTTTTAACTTTAGAAACAGATATCTTCGCAACGAGGGCATAACTCAAAAATCGGAGACACGGTTTTTTAGTTCAATCTTTCGTCTTTACGACTACAATAAGTGTGTTTTGATCGGATAAATTTCTGCTGTACTGTGACTTTTTGAAAAAACGGAGTATAAATTTATATTCTCACCACTTACTAAAAAAAATTGAAAAATTGTCAATATTTTCTTACATAGTTGTTTTCATCAACTATTCAGCTTTCAGATGATATATAAATCATAGAAATCGGTTGCATATTTTGCGCCCTATACGAAGAAAAGCGAACAGTGGTCATTAGGGTCCCCTGATACCTTAAAACATCGTTTCATTCCTTTATTATTCGAGAGGGTTCGATCGCCCACAGAAAAATGACTGTAGCTCTTACAAAAAAAGCACCACAGGCACAGTTCTGATTCTTTGTTGAGATACTAAACAAGAAATGAACGTTTTACTAAAAGTTCGTTCTGTTTCTTCAACATAGTTAATTAATAATTAACACAACAACTTTCGGGACATCATCAGGATAACTGGGGATGTCTAGTACTTTAGGATCTTCCTAGCAGGCGAATCATCCTATCTGCATCTCTATCTTTACATAGACATGTATAAGACTTCGTTCGGGCACTACCATCGTCATAGTACGAGGATCGTCCTGTTTAACAGATAGTACATCTTTATGGCGCTAAAAAATACTCATTTGACCGACCAATGAGATCAATGAGCGAATGACTGAATGGATTTTTTTAGAGTAAATCCTCTTTAATCCTTTTCAGGACTACGCTGCTCCAGAAGTTGTGGAACTTCTTCAATCAAGTACCAACCATTTTTTACGACGTCTTTTCCCAGAAGAAAAGGTTTGTAGGCACCACACACCAAAGGGACTCTTGCCTGCACACGTTATCTCTAGTTCGACTGACAATGAGATTATGTTGGAATAACTTCTGGCAGTGACGTTTATTACGGTTTTAAAAACCCTGACACGTATACAAACAAAATAAGTCTTCCAGTAACAGCAGTCACGCCCTCGTTTTGCTCTCACCACATTTTAACGTCAACTATGAATCTATAGAGGGGTTTTTGCATGAGTGGGAAACGGTACGGTTACGATACTGCTACGATCATAATGGCATATGGTTTGAATGTTTTCTTAAGAACTTCGGTCACGCTAGGATGCAGAACTATTTCCCACTCATACAAAAACTTACTGACACGAAAAATAAAATTTTGCATTTTTCTAACTTTTTGTCCAGTTTTGACTTACAGCAACTGGTACTCATAGATGAACCTGTCCATGGTGAAAGAGGCCTAAGAGGGGCTCAAACAGGGTGTTCTTGATAGAATTATAAAGGCATATCTTTTACCTTTATCGTAGGAAGCTGTCAACCCAAAGCTACCGCGATCATCATGTGTCACAACAGTTAGTAAATTCAAGGTAAGATCCGTTCAAGTCTTCAGCTTAATTCCTGTTAGGGTAGTTAGCACGTATGTACAACTTCTCAAATCAAGAAGTATCTATGAGGGTCTTGACAGGAGCAATTGGGAATTTGGATGTGCCATTTTCGAAAGCTGGGAATAGGAATTCTTCCATAGAGATTCCGATTCCTTAATAGTCATTGTTCACATGATATTTTGTTTGCAATACTTCGATTGGAATCTATTGTTTGATCATTGGGATTTGGTCCTTCACGGCCCTCAAAGATACATTCTCATTTTGCTTTATCATTTGTATTATTTATATTCAGGCATCGTTAGATAAGCTCATGTCGACATTATCTCAAACCAGTGTTCATTACATAAGATGTGTTCGACCAAATGACGTTGGTGCGCCAAACATGATCGATAGAAATCAGGTAAGAAACCATTTTGTGAAGGGTATGAGAAAATGACAGTTTTTTCAAATAATTCTGAATGTTTTTTTTTTGTCTATTCCCCAAATGAATTTGTATAATGATACACAGATCTTGTCAGACTGACAAAACAAAATTCATTGCAACTATTCAGCAATTCAAAATCCGTCTATAAACGCTAAGATATTTGATATATTAACAAACATGGGCGAAAAAATATTTTAATACCCCTCACCCTAACATTGATTAGTTTAATTTATTTGCACAGATTCGTGATCAGCTACAAGCAAGCGGTGTCATAGAAACCGTGAAAATATGCGCATCAGGCTACCCAGTAAGGTAAGAGACTCGTCAGTACATTCATTTGTTGTCTGATTTGTTCTGCATTAAATTGATTCGGTACTCTTTTAATCACGAATGCATCCATTCAAACACGCAGCTCATCATCGGTCCTCATGGCTTAGTTGAAACTGAGAGAGTCGTACTTCGAGAACTAATGGGGACAAGCAATCCTCGGACACACAGGCCGGAAAAAACTCTCTTGTTTATGGAGTTCGAGTGTAAAAGAGTTGTAGTCTTGAGGTTTTCGTGTTACACATCATATGAATTTAAAGTTGTTCGGTTTGAAGCATTGTGTGTTTGGAGTTTTGACTTTTCGGCTACGCTATGGCGGTGTTATCAGAATAAAGTCAGGGAGCTGTGTGTAAGAGTGAAATTTTATCATATCGCAACCGTTATTTCTAAGAAGACAATCAAATTATCTGCCGTACCATTTCCAATACTGGGCAAACGACAGTGATGAGGAAAGACATTTTTTTGGGGGGACAACTCATGCACTTCTTTATTCACAAATTCATTTTTTATTAATATTTTCATCACACCATCTGTCCTTTTCCCATACCATCCATCCGCATTTAGTCGGCATTCATTTAGCAATCAGTTGATGAATGAACTCTTAATTTCAAAGTGCTCTTCATTAACTGATACACTACTTTTATAGGGTGACCCATCGTGAGTTCATCAACAGATATAACATAAGTTTGATGCATGGTAGAGCTGCACATATGATTGATATTCCTATGCACACATCCCCATGTCATCCGTATGAGTCACCTGGGCTTTCGGCCGTTAATAGGCTAAAGCGAGAGGATAGACGAGCTAGGCGAAGGAAACGAAGTGGCTACGATCACACTGCTAGTTTATGTCAATCAATTTTAGCTTCGACCGGCTATGATGTAGAGGAGGACAAAGAAAATGCTGGTGCGCCTAGAGTTTGTCCTGGATTCAAGCTCGGACGAACAAAGATATTCCTAAATGAAGATATAGTAAGTTACGAATTGACACATATATGACATAGTTGTGAACTCTCTCTGGCTATAGGGACACATATCCGTAAAAGGCAAAAGCACCAAAGAAAAATATCGTGTAATATGAGAATGAACAAAGAGTCGTTTTAATTCGTATGAGTGGGAAACGGTACGGTTACGATACCGCTTCGATACGGTAGATAATTCGGAAGTTGTCTTAGAAACTACGGCTACGATAGGCTACAGTACTGTTTCCCTTTCATACGAAAACGACTCCATCTAATGGTCTGTCCGCACTACTACTGACTGGTATTTTTATTTTTATCTAAGATCGAAGAGCTTGAGAAGTCGCGAACGCGAAGTCAGTCTAACTGTGCATTTACAATTCAATGCTGTTGGAGAAGATACAGAAGAAATATAATCACAAACCAGAAACTAGCCGCTATTACCATACAAAAAGGTATATTAAATAACTGTCAAGCAAATTAGGGTATGCACAGTTCACGAATCTTATGTGAACAGACACAACAACTTTGTGTTGATGAATTTTGATCAGTTACCTAAGTAGCCTAATGGATAAGGCAGTGTTTAGTAGTGCAGTAACAGCAAAAGGTCTTTTCGTCAAAAATTTTGCATCACCAAATTGAAGTAAATAAAGGAGCAAAGGAATTAAGGAACTACGTCAATATTTCTTAAGTTAAGAACCGGGTAAATATTAAAATTATAAAAAAACTATTGTAAATGACGATGTAAAAATGATTTCATAAAATTTCAAAGGCTTCATCAAACAATAAAATTAGGGCGTGGTTGGTATTTAAACCATGTTAAATTGTATCTGGTGGATAACTGGATCCAGCCTTCGTACAACCTCTCGGACCTAAATCGATATCCAAATACATCATAGAGCGGAACCCCTCTATTCTGGACAATACTGGGACCAAAGAAAATACACAGTTTAGAGGGGGTTCTGGTTTACTGAGTTTAATTTCACAATAGATAGAGGAAACAGTTTTGTAGTCTGTACCAAAACGTTCGGTTTCACTGAAGAAAATTTCGGTATATTGAGGGTCCGCTTTAGGTTTCAATGCAATGCATATCCTCTGTTCCTGCATAGCGCAATCCGGCGGATAAATCCCTTTTTACTTTATAAAATAAATACATAAGGGTCGACTGAGATTGATGTGTTGTTCTCAATCATGCCTGTGAGGATTTTCGTCAGGGTTTCAATTTTACAAATCAATGTCGTATGCTAAAAAACACAGAATTGTAAAAGTGGGTGACATCTCAAACGTAACTCTCTGGATAACGTGGAAAATATTGTTTTCTTTATGGGGAACTGGGATTAAATACTACTGTCATGAAATACTTACCAATTTTTTCCCATTTTTAGTTTGGAGGGGATACTTCGCTCGGTTGAAATTTACAAAAATCAGAAATGCTGCTTTGATACTTCAAAGAAGTTGGCGGTCATTCAGAGCGAAGGCGAGAATACTTGAATTTGCAACGATAGATGATCCTCAAGAGGTCACTTTAACTGAACACAAGTCAGTATCTTTGGTTGATGAGACACATTTACCTTTGCATGTGAACACCGGCTCAATGGTATTGTCTTCTTGGTTTATGCCCTTTGTACATCATGGATATGGCGTGTTACTTCAAAAACCAACAGTTATGGACTATCACATAGATAGGAGAATAGAACGAGGCCAAGGAATTGCATCGCTCAGAAGAGTAGAACAAGTAAGGTTAATGTTGTTGTGTTTATGTAAGACATTTTATTTTGATATGTTTACACACCGATATGAAATAATGTCGACGGGTCGGAGAGAATGCGCAATGCCAATTGCACGACCGGTAAGGTATATGAGTAATAGTGTTTGACATTCTACAGAATGTGATAATGATAATAACTTTTATTTATACGGTGCAAAAATAACGTATGAGTGATTCAATGCACTTAATGAGAACATACTGCCGATAATCGACCATCAAAGATATCAAATATTTTCTCAACACTATGGACACCCACAGTTCATTTCGGTGGTGCAAACTACATCTGACAATATTCGCACCCATACCTGACACTACTTTCACCCTACGTAGCGGCTCATGGAGCATGGGATTGGGGAAGAGGGAAAAAGCGGAATGGGGTAGGGTATAAGGGGTAACATATTTGGAAAGGTTTGGAATTAATCAGAGTTGAAAAGACTGTGAAATGATATATAGCGGTAATAAGGAGTGTATTTTTTTCAGTCACCAGTTATCTTCCACGCCAAGAAGACACCATTGCCTAATGCAGAAAGGAGACCACTCAGCCACGTGCACGCCAATGTGGTAAGACCAATATTGTATCGCGCGTTTTCTTTTAAAAAAGCCTTCAAAGGTGGCGTCAGGAGCGCCACTCGCGCACATCCTAAGAAAATCTTCAAACAAAATAAGGTCATGGGACAGCATATGCTTTCGATTTTTTGAAAAATGCGCATCGGTGGTGTTCTTTTAAGTTCAAAACAGGCAAACTCTCACTTAAGTTAGTTGGCATTTGGGATCCAAAATCATATTTTTTCTTGCTAAAATGAGTGCTTTTTCTTGTTATTAATTTGTCCCCGAATGTCTCATATTGGTAAAAGAATAACCCCGTTGTTTCATTTTTGCAATCAAAATCGTCACCTCCTCAGGGGCCGGTTGCACGAAGCCTGAATAACGTTATCCACTGGATAAAGTTATCCACTCCAAAGGATTTCTTTAGAATTTATCCGCTGGATAGCGATTTCTCCGGTGGATAGCGCTATTCAGGCTTCGTGCAACCGGCCCCAGACGCTCTAAATTACAAAATTTTCGCACATTTCGCACCTCATTTCAATGTAATTTATTTCTCCCTGAAAATAGTGCAAATTGCATTTTTTTTTTTTTTTTTTTTTTTTTTTGCACTCCTGAGGATCCAGATTTAAAAAAATTCTCGGGTCAGCATGTGCTGTCATAATTCATTTAGATTTGTAACTGGATTCAATACTAGAATAGCTAATAACTGATTTTACTAAAATGCTAAATGTTTCCGTTAGTAGAGCAGCCTACGGGCCTGAATTACAATTTATTGTTCCAACGAACACTTGATTAACAAAGTCAGTTTCAATGGGTGTTGAAATCACAAGAGACCAATAACTTGCGGTGACTTGCATCTGTGGCGTACAATACAGTGAACTGACCGTATTTCTACTTTGTGTATCTTTTCAGGGATTGGCTTCAATATCGTCAATTTAGTGAGTGCAGAGATATCAATGAAATGGTCGAGAGACGTATATAGCAATTGCATGCATCCTCCTTGACCATTTATAATTCATTTCACCTGTTCCTCGTCAGAACAGGTTTGAAAATAGTCATTTACTGGACGGTCAACAGTCGCAAATGATCGCACGAAGAATATATTACAAATTTTTAGCCATGAATTGCTTAAGGTGTTTGGATTCTCGGAATGACAAGGACCGGTGACAAACGTCAAAAAGACGTTATTCGCTTTTTAGCACGTATAAGTTCCCGTACGGAACAAATCAAATATGTAAAGTAATGTCATACGAATCAGATTTAAAACTAGAATGGTCTATATTAATAAAATATACAATAAAGGTTTTCAATGAATTCCTCGTGAACTTTGAACATATGCTGCTTAGTGGCTCTTTAGAGTTATAAGCGGAGACCGAGGGGGATTGGGAGTCCATTAACCCTGGAGGCCCTGTCAAGGCTTGTTCCATGTAATCGCTTACGATCGCCGGATCGTTGGGAATGTTGTCAGCGATAGTCTGCAGCAATTATATGGAAACACTATTCAGCGATCGAAACACACGGAAACTATTGACAGCGATCGTGAACGACCCTCGAATCAGTAGTTTCAGCGATACGGCGATCGTGAGCGATTATATGGAAACCAGGCTTTAGTGGTTAGAGTTTTACGATTACGCCGATTATAAGGGGTAGTAGAGGTTCCCTCATCAGCTGTTAATATGCTGAAGAGTAGGGAAGTATGTCCAAAAGAAATGAAACAGCTGTCCAAGGGCCAATACTCCATGATCTAGTATTTTGAAAGGCCGGTGTTTCTTGTTCAAAACGTTTTAAAGTATATCATATATCCATGTATGCAAATGTGTTCGTCAGGTTCTAAAGAATCGGCCACAGGAACCATGATTACGAGGAAGTCCTGTGTAGACGGTGTTTTGCACGTGCTATGGTCCGGAACGAGTCCCAGCTACACTCAGTTGCAAAACAGTTGGGGGCATCGACACATTTTTCTCATGCTTTTTGTCGTTTTCATTGAAACTTCTTTTCAACCAGACCCCCTTCCCCCAAAAGCAATGTTGCCTAACGTTTCTTTTCTTTTCTATAGAAACCCCCCTCTCCCCCGCAGTCAGTGTTGCCTAGCACTATGGATTCAGTGCAAATGAGTGTAGATCTGATGAGTAAATTTAGTTCTGTGAGTTGGTTCTCTCCCAATCTATGGCAACAGGGTTTTTCTCCAGGTTCTCTGGTTTTCCGCCGTCATGGCAAAATCAACTGTGTCTGTGTGCAAAGATGTGTGTGAAATATAAGGCCTAGGTAATGAATGTGAGGGAATTTTCCTTAATTAGTAGACATATTAAATAAACTTGAGACAACATAAAAAGACTATGAAACCTTAATGCAGCTTTCCACTGGGCTGAGTTTATTGCATTCAATTCTTTCGATAATTATTTTATTAAATAATTTACAAGTACATAGTACTTATCAGTATATTGTGCCAAGTATGTAGATAAAGATGTTTGGGGACTATTTTAAAAATTAATTTTGATTTCACAATTACGCTATTGTGCTCAATACGAATTTTGGTTTCAAGGTGAAATTACGGCTCCAACAATCTTCATCTTGATGGGCTAGACAAATCTTTAATTTAGCATAATAAGTAATGTGATCGTTGTTATACGAACAAGTATTTTTTGACGGGGACAATTGAATTTTTCTTTATACATGACCATATCCAATCAGCACTCACAACAACAGCATCTCCCTCGTGCAAAACCTGTCGGTAATCATAGCCACAAAATTAGTAAGTGAGAATTCACCATTGAACAGTTCAAGTAACTGCAGCTTGCATTGAGGCTAGCTAGCAGTTTGTAAGAGTTCTCCCGACTAACTTGCTAAACTTCAGTTGCTTGGTTTTCACATTTTTTCGACCGATAAAAGTGTTATGTTGTGGTGTTTTTAATTGTTGCTCAGATCAGAGATCAGACCAAAGAAAGCCAAATTCCACACTTACAGCAGTTTCCACAAAATTTCAAACTAGTTATAATGGAACAATTCTGTTCATTAATATTTTGAATTGTCGAATCTATCATTTAAACGCAAATATTTCAGATCATTATAATAAAAGCCCGGGGGGGGGGGGGTACTACCCTATATCGACTATACGGGGATGATCCGCTGAACAGGGTATGGTTTTTCAACCTTGGTGTCATGAACAGGGTATCTAATTCTACTCTGTATCCGATTTAATCCAAATTTTCTGTCATAATCAGGGCCCAAAAAATGAGAGAAATTAGTTTGCATTCAGGAAATCGGCAGGAATAAGATCGTTGACTTTAAAAAAAGATAAGAGCAGCACGTGTGTCTGAATTGATATATATTTGTACAAATCATATAATGTTTGTAAGCAATTGTAATTTGTCATAAACAGGGTATGGAAGTTACGTATTTTTTGTCATAAACAGGGTAACCCCTACAAGATCCCAGCGGAACACCCCTACCCAGATCTGAAGGGAGTACCCCCCCCCCGGAATAAAAGTTCCCCCACACGGTCTAAAAACTTAATAAATCACGAAATGCAAATAGTCATCAAAGAAACAAATAGACCTTCCCCGATTTCGATTAACTGGCCTCAAAACAATAGAGTCACATGTAGGCTGGAGTGTATGAAATACAGATGTATAGCTTTGCACTCCTAATCTTGAAGTTATGAAATCAGAAATTAATATCTATGGAGTAGTCCAATTACAAACCTTGCCATCAGCAATAATATGTGTAGCGGATTCTTTGCATAACTCGGAAACTACATCGCCATCATAACTACAGAACCATTAAGGACAATGAATTTAAAACTATTTCTTCTATCATGGGCGATGGTCCGGGTCATTCAGTAGGTAATTTACAGCTTTTACTCAAGTTCGTCTTTATTTTTCATAAACAAAACAAGTACACTAACTGACTATTAGATACGCAAAGGATACGCTATGATGTATCGTTTTAATTTCTGGTAGTCTTTCATGTCCTCGGGAATGTAAATTTGAAGCCCATTAAAGAGAGATGGAAGTTTCGAAAGCATGAACCATAAGAGCAATCAGATAATATACAAACCGGACAAGGAATAAATAGATATGCTAACAATGATTCTTAACCCTCTAAATTTCTTGGAAACCCTAAAAAGTCCAAACCCACTGAAATGAATACACAAATAACAGCTACATGACCAAGAAACTGAATTTGACAAGGCAGAACACCGACAATTCCAGTTTCAGGGAGTGGTCAAATCCCGCAAATACTCGCACGTCAGACCTCCCGTGAGTCCTGACTGTGACCATTGGAACATGTTGCCTCTGATTGTTTGCATACCGAGATATGTAAGTATTTCTTTAAATGTTCAGGATTCGTTTGGTAGCACTTTGCTCCATATTTACACACCTCTTTCTGCATAATAAGATAAAAATCATGTTAACATTGTTGACTATCAACATCGTTTTATGACTATAAATTGCAGATATTATAAATATAGTAAATATTACCTTTGGAGAACTGTGATCATCGTCAAAAACATCGCTGTCAGCTTTTCTTTTCCCTTTGTTAAAGGGACTCGCTTGATCTTGGCCAGTATCATCGCATTCCATTACAGTGTCATCATCATCGTTATTTCCCAAATCCTCGTCGTCCTTGGTTAGTTTATTTGGATCTTGTAAAACAAATACGGCAATATTGATGTTTTGATTGTCGTAATCATGGTCATCCTCATTCATTGGACTACTTGCACTTAGAGGTCACGTGACCTTATCTCCCCTAAATCGTAAAGTGTGATAATAATGAGGTCCATAAATGAAAAGAGCGTGCTATTACTAGCAAAAAGACCATCTTTTCATTTCGGGCTTCATTTTTACCAAGCTGCTTGATTTGATCACATGACCTCTTAGTGCAAATAGTTCATTATAATGTAATGCACCGATGGCACGTCATCTTTATCATGCATTTTTTCATTAGACGCTGAATAGTTCACCTGAAGATAAACTTCATATCGTCGCCGCACCACCGTGTGATAATAAAAGTAGATCAATTTCGTACGAAACTGTAACCAATAGCCCTATTGCATTATGAGGTCACGGGAATTGGCAATGGACAATTGTTAAACATTGACATTACTTCGTCATACCTGTAAATGCTCTTGAATTTCTAAATAGTGTCTAGAAATAAAAAGAGAATACGATATAATCTATTCTCCACTATCCCCTTGTCCATAATCCGCTACGCTGAATAATAAGAACAGATTGAACAGAGATCCAAACAACAGTACCACGTCATCGTGGCGACGTTTTCGAGCAGCTCTAATTCTAGCACAGATGATACAGATCAGGTCCCTTACTTCCCCGCCGAAGTCCAAAGAATGAGCTTATGTAGAAAGTGAATGAGCAGGAATGTGTAGAGGTACGTTGGCGATCCCTCATTGGTACGTCAGCTCTAATCCCTTACATGTCGTGATCATAGTTTGTCAAGAGTATCATAGTATCACGAAAGACGTTTTTACCAGAAATAAAACAATGAGCGTTTTCCTTGATGTTCAAATGTTTTTTTACGTACATATTTTTTGTCTGTTCTTCAGACTTTGACATTTAGAGAAACTGCTTTCAACTGACAAGTGAAATGAATAAATTTTGGATTGAGTTTTGTCTTGGCTAAAAGCATTATGTGCAGCCATAGTTAATAGAGGGAGATGGTTTGGAAACCTATTGTTATAAGTCTTTGTACAAGTTTTTCAAGCGTGACGGTGCACAATCCTTTGTTTTAGCATTGTTTTAGCCTTATTGGCTATGGCTGAGTGAGCAGACTGAAGTCTTTCATTTGGCTTCTAGTCCTAAATAGTTAAAGATTTCCAATAGATAGCTGAACATCCCTAACCATAATCATGTAGACAATGTTTATGATTAGTTATTTTGCAATTTTGGATGGAAATAAGTCAAAATTGTCCACCCTCAGGACCTGTTCAAAAGTAAAAGACATATAACAATAGGTTTCACTATGAACCATCTCCATCTATTAACTATAGTGTAGCGTAAAAATGGATAATTACCTATCGTCTTTTGATTTGAGATGCAATGCAATGTCACCTAATATCTCAATGCGCTTTACAATCTCTAATATTTATAGTATGTAATCCGGTTTTACAAGCATGAGGTTTATTAGTACTTATTATGTATAAGTGTAGGCCTATCACCGAGGATGGTCGTGACCTGCGTCCTCAGTCGTTCTTTTACGTCCCTCCGTCAATGGTTAATGTGAAGTGTGGCAGGGCGGGACCTCCAGTGCATCGTCCTTATCCGAGAAGACGCGAAGCCTAACAATTGTAGATCGAAGAACATTCTCCTCAATTATGTAAAGACCCGGAGTGATGGTCCGTCCGAGGGTTGGAACCCAGTTTTGTGATTACATGGACAGCATTTTTACAACTTCTTACCTGCAAATGATCGATGTCGGTAGCTGTTTCCCAGTCTTTATCATCTCTAATACGAGTCACCCTGGGAAACCTAATTGATATACCATTTGCTGTATGGACATTTGATTTGCTGAACTCAGCACCTGTGATCTCCCATACTGGGGCGTTCTGAAACATATGAAATGACAAAGCTATAGATCCGTTTTCACAGGTTTTTGCTCGGATTTTAACAGCAAAGCAATCTAGGAAATAATAGGAAGCTTGTTTGACGGAAAATGGTTTATTATTATATACACAAATATGTGCTGAAATTCGCGCCACAGAAATCACAGCAAAAATCGCTATATCGGTCTATTTAGCCGTAACATCCAACGTGTTAACGAACATGTTGCTGACGCCGGTTTCGGAAAAGGAAGTTTTTTCGTTTACAGAACGAACATTTATTGTTTCATCGATAAATTTCTGTCTCACCTTGGGATTGTCAACTACAAAGTCAGGAACAAGACTTCTGTGAATATTAAGCCACGTGGGAACTCGATTAGGATCCTAAAACAATTCATAATAACAAAGATATCAAGCTGGTTATTGGTAAACTTGTTTCACTTGAAATTAATTAAATGGCGCTTTTTTGTTCCAACGCATAAATTACTCTCCAACAGTCACCGCATGCATACACTGGGATTCGATAAGGCACAGTATCCTTAGGTGATGTGTTTGTTTATTCTAGTTAAAGACTTGTCGGTTGCATGGTCTTCATATGTGTTAGCAACGGGATCTTCGAAGTGAAAAAAAGGTATCAAACTCACTTTACTGATTTTCTTCATTTTGAGTTCTCTGTTGAGTTTATCAATCGTCTTGTCATCATGTCCATTACCACATTTAGCAACAGTACACCACATTTTAGTGTGAGGGTTGAACACTCCCATCAAAAATATGGACATAAGTCCACCTGAAAAGAAAAGAAGAAAAGCGCATGATTGGCAGGTGTGCAGACCACTTATTCACCTAATTATCCATCCTTCAACAATCCATCCATAATCCTCCATTCATTTATTTTACTACTCATTCCTGTTCATTAAATACAGTTTTCTGCGAACACAGGAAAACAGTAGTAATCATGTATGTATTCCAGGACATATATAGTTTAAGGAGGCTGGAAATAGTTTCACTCAATTCTTATATATCAACTTTCAATTATATTTCATATATTATTAAACTTTAAACTATACTTTCAAGTGAGTTATCACTTTAAAGCGTATGAATCAAAGTTGTGATTTTTGTTCAATTTATGATGTTTGACGTTGTCATGACAACAGCAGACCTCTGTAAAATGGACCCTTAATTCCTTTGAAAAAAATAATATCTCCGCATCTGGATGGTAAAAGTTTTTCTAATCTTGCATATGTTAAGCTCCATACCTGATCTTGCAACTGAGGAAGAATAAAAAAAATCTGTAATGAAAAAACATTTTTATCTCACCAAAATGTATTTTTTAAACATTCTAAGGGTTTTGCATTACAGATTTTTTTATTCTTCCTCAGTTGCAAGATCAAGTGTGAAGCTAAGCATATGCAAGATTAGAAAAACTTTTACCATCCAGATGCAGAGATATTATTTTTTTTAAAGGAATTAAGGGTCCATTTTACAGAGGTCTGCTGTTGTCATGACAACGTCAAACATCATAATTTGAACCAAAATCACAACTTTGATTAATACGCTTTAAAGTGATACCTCACTTGAAAATATAGTTTAAAGTTTAATAATATGTAAAATATAATTGAAAGTTGATATATACAGGGTCCGTGCAGGGGATCAATAAGGAAATTTAAGGACTTTTCAAGGACTTTTGAAGGACCAAAATTATATTTTCAAGGATCATGAAGATTCTGTACGTTTCTTACCTTATAGACTATTCCAATATAGTGACAAATAACTTCATCTATTAGCTACTTTTTTTCATTTCAGCGCACATATCATGATAACAAACATGTCATCTTTCGAAATGTATTTTAATTATTTCTGTATCATTCATCTCTTACAATAACGTCTTATTTCAGTTGTGAACAATTATTGGCCTTTTACCCTCGAATTCGGTAATATTTACACCTAATTGCCACGATAGACAACAATGTTATTACTGTCTATAGTTACATTGATATGGGTTTTCCCACCAAAAACCTCTTGTGAAATAATGACATCATTTGAGACAGGGAACCCATTTTATTCAACAGGCCCATATAAATAGAGCATATTTCTAGCCACAAATCTAGCTAAGATATTCAGCCGATCAAAGAGATTGCTAACTGTAGAACATCGAATTTTCAAGGAGTTTCAAGGACTTTTTCAATTTTTTCCGAATTTCAAGGAGTTTCAAGTGCCCTTGAAAACAACTTTTCAATTCAAGCACTTTTCAAGGATTTAAGGACCTGCACGGACCCTGTATATAAGAATTGAGTGAAACTATTTCCAGCCTCCTTAAGTTCAGATTATTTGCTCATTTACTATTTGTATCGATGACTTTTAGTATTGTGAAATATTCTTTGCACCTTTATTGCCTGTACCATAGTAAGCCCCCAGTACAACTAGGTCAGCAGAATCCGCCATAGCACCTTCTGCCAAATAGTCCTTCTTCACCTGAGGACAAAACAAAATGAATGCTTTTAGGCAGCGTATGGAAATGGATTCAGTTTATCATAGTTAATCGTGTATATAGGTATTCAAATCAAAGCTATGAATTACACTTCCAACTTTCGAAACGAAGAACAGCCAACTGAAGATAGTTGGAGGTCTTACCTTGAGCCAGTGACGCTTTCCAGGCTCGTACAGTCCCTGTAAAATAAAACAAGTCAAATTACACGATGTATTGATATCATTACTGGTGACGAACACGACTGTGCAACCTTCAATGCATTGTCATCTCAGATTCAACTCGCCTAGGTTCAGAGAATAAAAGATACCCGTCAAAAAAAAAAAAAGTAAGTACGTAAAACGTAAGTTGGAATAAGAGTGTTGATTGTAGCTCGTTGTCACATGTGAGAAGTTTGATCATGGTCATGAACTTATACCCCGGGGTACTTCCTATATTTGCTATTTAGGAATGTGCCGTGTACCTTTTTCTCCACGTTGTCTTAGAGTATAGTTTTTTTATCATAATTATCATTATTTTTTAATGTCTTAGACTCTCGTCGAATCCAGGTGGAATATACTCTTCCTTTTTTTACTGTAATTTGTATTTCTTTTTTGACAGATAATAAATGTACATGTACCTTGAGGTCTTTTAAAACCAGTCCTTCCAACCCTTCTCGTATTGCTTGTCCCATTAACTTTGACAACTGCTTTTCATCCTGATAAAAATGGGAATACACAATCTTTGAGAATGAGAAGTGCATTATAAGATCACACAAAACGAAAACAACTCAGTATCGAAAAGAAAAAGAAAGATTGAAATGTGTCAGATTTAAAATGAAAATACAAAAATACACTTTTCACTAAATTGTAAATGAAAATAGTGAAAAAAACCGAAGGAGTAAGAACGTGGAAAATCAAAGTAATCGGAAAAGATCGGAAAGTGTTCTCTGTCCACCAAAATGCCAGTTCCCAGACTTTTAGCTTTTAGGGTCGCACTTCAACGAATAGTGTTATAATATAAATTAGATCACACTTACATTTACAACAGTGGTTTCTGACAGCATTATTCTGTTTGGTATAACCGTCACATTTTTTTCTAAATACTGACGTCTTTCTTGCATTGTTCTGTTAGTCAAAAAGTTAACCCTTTTAAAAACATTTGATATAGTCGAGTGTCTGTGACATTATTATTTTTATTTTTTGTTTTTTTTGTTTGGTCACTGAGATGATATATGTGTCTTTATTGCTATTTTTTAGTTTGGTATTGCTACTTTTGCTTGGTTGTAGTTCATTATATATTTTAGCAATTTCTAATGATACATAACAGTGTTCAATAGTTACTAGTCTAGACCATGCTCATCATTAATCAAAGCCAAAGCTTCATAATATTCTACTCAGTTCCATTGTATATTTACTTTCTCATGAGGTTCTCATCATTGAACTGAAGAATGTCAAAGATGAATAGGCACACATTTGCATCTTTAAAGGCAGACTTCTGAAAAAAGTAAAACATTTCTTTGTGTTTACTACAACTACAAGTATAATCTATTTGGAATTGGAAACATTTTATGAAAATCCATTCCATTGTTTTGCTTACAAATAAAGAATAAAAGCAATAAAAAACAAACAAATCTTTTTTAACTCAATAATGAAAATATTTGAAAATAATTTGTAGCTTGATTCATTGAATTGTGGATTTGTACCCTGCTTGGTAAAGATTGCTCAATCAGCTGGTGTAACTTAGTTGTCAACATCATGTGAAAAGATTAATTTATCAACCACAATAAAGACCAATATCATTCTAACCTTGTGAATACCAAGAGTACCAAATGGTAGGGGAGTATTTGTCTTAGTGTCCACAAGAAGAACCTGGTTAAACACAACAACAACAAAACATTATGGAACACATCAAAAGCATAAAAAGAATCATTTCATATTCATTTGTACAACAAAAACACATTTACCCAGACAAACACATCCACTAAGAAATGAACTGTTGATGTGATGTAATGAGATGAGATTAAAAAACTTACCTCACTATCAAGAATCAAATCATTTCCATGAGGGAAAGCCTTGGGAAGATATTCTTTGAAAGGTGACACCTTTAAAACCGCAATATTATGATCATCAGTAATTGGAAATAATAACTAGAAATTTTTCATGTCAGCAATGACATTGAATGGTCAAAATAATAGTCTGCATATTTGTGCTACCAATACAATGGCATGAAGACATTTACACAGTTTTTAAGGAATACACATCACCTTGTGAGGAACAACTGGTTTAAGGCTCCGACTGAAAAACTGAAAATCATTTCCACTTTTATGAACCTGAAAAATTTACAAACAACAACAGCAAACATATAAACAATGCTTTAGTCATGGTAATAGCTTTGGTATAGCTTGAAAGGCCCTGCTGATGATCTGTGACGAAATAAGGACCCCATAAAGTGCCATTGGAATCCATTTATAATAATGAAAAGCCCAATTATGAGTAGTGACATAACTTACCTGCACTCTTTCACCATCATATTTTATTTCTGCATACATTCCATTTGGCGATTTCTTTAAGGCTTGAGAAAATGACTTGCATGCTTCAGCCTTGAACAGTAATTATAATGAATATTGTCAGTAACAAAAGCTGCTTTATAAAGAAACTAAAATAATGTGAGTTGTTCAATTTAAGGTGGCTTTTCAGCGCTCGCGCGCTTGTGCATGACCACGCACATGCGCACACCTCAAACTTGAAGAATTTTTTATTTTGATGATGTCATGAAAATATACAACACACGCTTTAAAAATAAAAAAAAACTCAAAAACTGTGCGGTAATTTTTTTTTAAATTTTCAGAATATTATTATAGTGGTATAATAAAGTAGTTTGCAAATTTTCAACGATTTTCCAACTGCAGATTTTTTTTAATTTAGGAAAAAACATTATTCTGTTATTTCTGAGGTTCTACAGTTGGGATTTTTTTGTCACGGTAATATATGCTAGGTCATCGTACTGCAATCCATATACAATGTTTTCAAAAAAATTCACCGCTTAAAACTAGAGTTTTTATTTTTTGTACGTTAAAAATGAGCTTTATTATGACAGCGTTGCTATGGTGACCGGTCAAGTGATCATTTGTGCAAAGACTGAATCTTTGACTGAAAGTCTTTGAAATATAGTCCACTAATGAGCTTTGGAGGCAGTTGATATTAACTGAACCTCTGAGATCCAAGACGCTCTATAACTATATGGAGCCTCCTTAAGCATGGAAGGAGGACATACATTGCAGAACATAAAAGGATTTATTCATGAAAAATAGAGTTCACGCACTATAAATACCACTAAATAGTGCTATTTTATGCTAATTCTATTGTTTTCTTTTGTTTGATTAGTGCTATTTACTGCTAAAAAGTGACAACTGTTGCACACTTTTAGTGCGTGCACTCTATTACAATCAATGTCCAAGACAACATTACTTCGATTAATGTTACCTGCTCCAATCAAAAGCTTTTGTTGTTTTTGTCAGTAATCATACATAACTAATTAGCATACTATTTTGTGTGTAAACTCATTTGCATGTTAAAAGTGTGTAAAAGGAAAACATCATTTAGCCATTTCTTATTCAAATTATGTTTTTCAGAAACAATTATTACAATTGATTAGAAGTACAATTACAGTGCGACTACCCCAACCAAAGCCAGCCTGACAAAAGTTTTCACAAATTGTCCAATCACCTTCGAGCATTTGAAAAAATATTTGCCAAAATTATTTGCACAACTTTTGCACAATACATTGGTGCTCGCGATCTATCAGTTGTTGCAATATTTGAAATTTATGGGAAATCTATTGTTCAAATGCTCAAACGTGACTGGACAATTTGTGAAAAATTTGTCAGGGTGGCTTTGGTTGGAGTAGTCGCACAGTAATGCAAAACAGAAATGGAATAAATCAACTAAAAACAAAATACAAAAGTCCTGTAAATCAATTCATCAAAACCCATAGTCAAACAAGTTATCTATTAAATAAATATACTTTTCGTTCAAAATTAAAATTCTTGATTGATTCAACACCACATTGTAATTACTGTCAGGTTGATTTTAAATGTTTAACTTGATTTATTATGAGGTGATCTAATTGATGTATTATGAGAAGATCAAAGTTACCAGCATTGGTTTGACAGGTGTCATCAGTGATGAACGCACACTTAGATTCTTCTTCATCCCTATCACTGGTACTTTGGTGTCTTGTTTAGAAGTGGATCTCTTGATGACATCATAAAGATCATTGGATGCCTGGAAAGCTTGATATGCATCTGGATGAATAGCCTCTAAACTGAAAAAGAACAATTATAATAACAATTATTAATAAACATTCTTGATAAACTTTTCAAACAATAAATCAATTCAACCAAACATTCAGTTTTTTAAAAACACAATTCTAACATTTCTTACAAAATACAGAACCTCTGCCACTTCTGTGCATGCTTCCTTCCAGTGTACTCAAATTAAGGCCATTGTTGCAAAACCAACTAAACTATACACGTACACATACAATTGTGACTTTCAATATTCACTTGAGCAATCATTCAATGTAATTAAATCCCACATTTAAAAGAATGAACCATGCAGTCTCTACCCCTTTGTCAAATTACCATGAAGAATACATACACATGTTTAGGCCCAGTATTCATTCTTAGATCATGTTTAATCAATCTGATGATGTATTTCAGATCATTTGCTGTGCACTTTCTTGTTATCTTGGTCAATTCTTTAATTTGGTCCTCTTCCTTTGACAACATAGTCAAACTGTCTAGAAATTCATCCACCTGGAGGTACAAAAAAAATCTAGGTAATCTTAAAAAAAAACATTTTGTTGCAACATTGTTTCTTATGCATGCACGTTCTCAAAACATATATATAGTTTACATAATATATATCCTACATGCTTAGCTTAACAACACAATATTTTGTTTCAGTTTCAGCTGCATATCAAAAAATATAAACAAAGAAGTGTCTGGTTTTGCTGAAATGTGACTCAAAATATACTTTAATTCACTGCAGAATGAAAAAGAAATTCCATTGATATTTTAAGTACCATTTTCATATTAAGAACCTGTTTAGCCTAACTTGCCAAAAACTAGGTTTTTATATGTGGGTTTTTACTGTATGTTGTTAGCAATGAAACAGGGACCATGCAGATAGAGTCTTGAACTTTCTACCATTGATCTTTTCATGTTATATGACTGTACACAGGGGCGGATACAGGGGGGGTGAACTGGGTGAACGTTCACCCCCCTTTTTCCTGGAAAAATTGAATGTATATAAAAATATTCATATTATAGAAATAGGAAAATGATTGGTTGAAATTTTGATAAACAACACTTTTCAAAAGGACTACTGAGTAACACTTTTTAGCGTCTCGGGCATCTAAAGAACGCACATGCATTCGCGGAGCTTTGGTTTGGAAACTTTTGCGAAAACGTGTTGCCCCCAGTCAAAGAACAACGTATGGTTGATGTTACTTGTCTTTCCTCACGCTTCAGACTAGCAGATTTAGCTGTGATAGCAATGAACGATTCATGGGTGAACAAAGACAAACATGAAATTTGTCGTACATTTATGGCAAAGCATCCAAGAAGGATGGCGGAGTCTTTTATTTTATAAGGAAGTAACTTTTAAGGTAAATATGTTAACTCTTAAAAAATCAAAAGTCACCCCCCTAAAAAAAATCCTGGATCCGCCTGTGTGTACATCATGATTTGGTTGGCCCTAAAACCCTGCTTACACTGTCTAGCAATTGTACCTGCGTTTTTTTGTGGAGATTTTTATGGCGATTGTCAGATTATGTGAAAAAATATTTTACAAATTTGGAATTAAATTGTATAAAGATCAATTTAGAAACTATTTTTAATCACTTTAACTTCCTGTTTCTTCTTATTAAATAAATATAATTATGGCTTTACAGTGAAAATCATATTAAAAATGTCTGTGAAAATTGCAGCAAAAATCACTGGTGTAAATTCTAAGTAGTAGCTATTGTTTGGTCCAACAACATGCATTATCATACCACTCTTTGAAATGGATGAAAACTATCAATATTGGATTGCAGTTCAGATATACCATTGTATATACATGTAATAATTACAAAATAGCTGTTTTCAAAAGTACCTCTTGATTGGTCAGTGAGCTCTTCTTGGATGGTCTGCATTGCTTGCTGTTTTCAAAAAAGGTACTGATAGTTTCCGCCACATCACCCTAACACAATCATGATAATTTTCAATGTAAAAATTTGGTCATACAAAAATAACATTATGTTCTTTAGCCTCAAGCTCAATTAGCCAGTCATAGTCCCTTAACTAATTTGTGAGACTACCCCTCAACTATCATCATATAGACTGTATTTTAGCATACTGGCAGAGGACCTAGAGAAAATCCCTTGACAACAAACTCAGCACTATCACATATTAGTCCTAAGACAATCTATAAATCAAACCAGCTTCTATGTTGTGAAATGCCAGCACTCCCCAGGGGGGAGGGGTACTCCCTTCAGATCTGGGTAGGGGTGTTCTGCTGTGATCTTGTAGGGGTTACCCTGTTTGTGACAAAAAATACCTAACTTCCATACCCTGTTTATGACAAATTACAATTGTTTACGAACATTATATGATGTGTGTGAATATATCAATTCAGACACACGTGCTGCTCTTATCTTTTTCTAAAGACATTGATAGGGTAGTCCTCCCCCACCCCCCTCCCCACGGTCAGTACTTTCACTATAGAGTAACCCATGCCACAGATCACATTTTCTGTTATATAATGGTAAAACTAATCAGTGACAAATTAATTGCTCTCAATTGCTTGTTGTTCACTAACTTGTTCCAAGTCTGTAATCATCTCCTCCTGATCACTTCCTAGTATCTGAAGATTAATGCATTGAACAATAATTTGAATAATAATTTTCTAAACACTTTAATGAGCTTTTTCTCTGTACAGTTAATTATTAACATTCGGCAAGAGTCATTACTAGTTGATAATTTTATGAGAACTGTGCAGTGAGAGAAAAAGCTCATTTAAAGTGTTTTCATGCAACTGGCCTGCTTTCCCAATCTTCAGGTATATCAACATGATTAAAGAAGTGAAATCATGGCTTTTATTGTTATCAGATGAGAAACTACATAACTACATTAAATATGGTTGCCTTTTCTGCCCATATATGTATATATGTATAAATTGATGGATAACTGCAATTGATACAAACCTGACTAAATAGTTTCACAAGTTGTTTGCTCTGTAGGTGATAGACTCTTTTGTTCACTGATGGTAGTAACAGTTTTGCCAGCAGACACAAATCACCAGTATATTGGTCTATGTTAATTACAAAAGACAATTGGATGTTTCAGCAATTCATTGCACATTATATAGCAGATTATGATATATTAAACTTTATGTGTTACAAGGATTTCTACCACTGAAAAATCTTGTATCTCACAATGAGCTTTCAGTACAAAGTAAAAAGGAGAATAAATGGATAACTGAACAATACATTGCATATTATTATTTATTAAATTTTAGGTACTGTTCATTATTAACATTATGGGGGGGAGGCTGGTACACTGTTAGGTAATGAGCCAACCCCCCCCCCCCCCACCTGAACTAATAGGAGAAAAACAGGCATCCCCCTATCCAATCTGTGGAAAACAATGCCCCCCCCCCCCCCCCCCCCACACACACACATTCTAGGAATAAAAAAAAAACTATTCTATGTGACCATGTTATTCTTCATTCAACTCTTAGTACCGAATTTCTGGTACCATCTATCATCTTCATCAGAAGAGTATACACACTTTCAATATTTTCAACCTTCAATGTCAGAATCATGGCTACCTGGCGTACATGACTATCTTCCTCCTGTACAGTGTATTTATCAATCTCTTCATAGACATGGTAATTACCCTCATCACTCTATATGCTTTTCCCCTTTTTAGAGATGTTGATATTCTACAATCTTGAACATAAATGTTGAGACTCTGAGCACGCTTATATACATTTCTTGAGTATGTTTGCTGTAATAAATCACTTTGACAGTCTTTTAATTATCCCCCTCCCCCCAAAAAGCAATGTTGTGTTCCCTGAAGGTGTTTCTCTCCCATGATAGATGAATAACAACATTGATTGAGGGAGGGGAAGGAAGGGTCAGATATTGATGTGTACAGTCATGAAACTATGCAAAATTTGAAGAGTCTCAACTATTTATGTCCAAGATGGTAGGTATTTCTCCCATATTTCCCAAGTCATAATCCTCATAAACCTACTCTTTTATCCTATCCTTTCCTTTTTTACTTCTCATCCTCATCTCAAGCAATTTGAATAAAATAACTGCTTATTTGCGGTCCTGAAATCTACATCGGAAATCCGGTATTCCCCTATTTTCAATATTTTTTGAAATAGGTATCTATTTGATAGATAATTCCCGGTTTGGGGGGGGGGGGACTCCAGGGATAAACGATCGGGATGCTCGTCTGAATTTTTCAAAAATACCCCTAAAAGATACCAAATGGTTTTCAAAAGGGCGTGGCTTCTCAAGTTTTTCATCCCTAAAAGATACCAAAATCATGAGTTTCAGTGACTTTCAACCCCTAAAAGATACTAAAAAGTGAGAATTTGGCAAATTTCATATTTTTAAACCCTAAAAGATACCAATTCCTCGATTTTTACCCCTAAAAGATACGACAAGCATCCCCGATCATTTACCCTCGGAGTCCTCCCCCCCTGGGAGATAATTACATTTTGAACCTTGTGTTATTACCTTTCTTAATAAAATCTGCAATAATTTTAGTCTTTGCATTGTAGCTTGGTTCTCCAGCCAGTACAGTACACAAACGTCTGAACTCACGGAAAGAGTCATCCTTGCTTGGTGAACTTGTTGGTGGAGTATCTACCATGGGGTGAAATCAGACATGAAATACAAAAATTTAGAGAATGACCAGATGTGACATCACAGCAGGTCAATGAGATAAATGAGAATGTTATTGATATTAAAACATTTTATGTTATTGGTAATGTTTTGTAGTAATTTTTGGACTAGTGTAGCATTGAATGCTGCGCTTTAAGGTTATGTTATTGATTTAATTAAAATATGACTGATATCAAAAATATTAAACACCTTAATTAACTAATGGCAATTCATTTGTATTTTGGGGAAACTGCAATAATTTGGAGACCAGAATAATCATTCTAAAATCCTCAGTCTCCCAGGTTGTCCAGAAGACTTAACAGCCCTGTATATTTGCAAACCTATCAAAATGGCTCCTAATTTGTATGTGGTGCCCTAGCTCAGCTCTTTCCTTGACCCTTCCTATAGGTAGCCATCAATAAATTATTTAATAATATAAATATATAATGATAATTTATTATGACAAGCCACACACTGTTTACTAACTTGATAGATCATTATTTTGAATATACCTGATGTTGATGGACCTGCCGTGGAATCTGTTGTCATTGTTCTTGTGCTTCCCTTTGGTGATTGACTGATATGCAAAGTGCCCTGGACTTTCTTTTTGGATGGAGATATTTTTGATGGAGATGTTGATGACTTTGAGATGTTACTTAAATCTAGTAGAATCAAATAAATCACAGAATACACAGAATATTATAATTTATAAATTATTTGCTATTAATTCAGCCTTCTCTCATTCTGTTTTTTTTTTTTCTGTTTGTTTGTTTTGTTTTTGGTTTAATATACTGTGTGCATTTAGCCAGATAAGCTCTGCTATTTCAAAATGTCTGCTGTCATCAACTGCTAAAATTAATTTTCATTTATTGTTGTTGTTGTTTAAAAAAATTTACACTAAAAAAAGTTGAGACATCTACAAAATATAATTGCGTATCTTATTGAATATATATATACTTTTAAAATTTTATAGTACAATTTCACCATCAGTGCATAACTTACTACAAAATATTAACCTTACCTGCAATGAAATCTTTTATCAATTTCTGGTCATCGTCTTTCAAATTATCGAAGCCATCCATATCAGTTGTACTTGTTATCTTTGTAGTAGTCGATCTTGCTCTACTAAACGAGTCGAAAATACATCTAACGTGGTACCATTGCTTCATGAGTCCCCCATCATCACCGAATGGATTGGTCACCATTTTCCCAATTCTCGCCGAACTTTTTTCAATTTGTTGTTTACACGTCTTGCATTTTGCTCTCCCTTGAGCCGCATATTCCACCATGAAAAGCTTAGAGTCCTGCGCCATTGTGACCGTAATGTTTAAATTTTTGACAAGCGAAAGGAGTTCAGTCGTGAAGTTCGTACTGAGACGTTGGAATCGATAAAGAGAAAACATTAGACATGTTTGAGCTGGCCCAACAAGATCGACGGGTTTGCTGTGATGAAAGTTAAAACAGGAATCCCATCCAGATACTAACAAAGACAGGCCAACCAGCCTGTGTTGGGAGCCTACATGTGTTTCATCTGAAATGTTCTGTTGAGAGATTTACTAGCACATCGGTGCTAACGAAGGCAGTTGTGGATAGCCCAGGACTAAGCCTCTGTTGCTGACATCATGAATAATTATTATCCATGCTGACATCTTATGTGATTTGCCAAAAGAAGAAGTTCCCACCAATTTCTATCGGCATAACACATAAGACATCTTGAACGGAGACGAGAAAAAAATTATTAGTCAATTCTTTGCAAGACCACCAAATCTTTTGGGGAGGCAGTCATCTATCACACCTCACCTGGAGCAGCAGCCCAGCAGCCCAGGGAGGGGGGAGGTGGGGAGGGGCGGAATCCAATCAGAATTAGGATGGGATGCTCCTAAGAATTTTTGAAAATGACCCCTAAATTCTACAAAAGTTCCACCCAGAAGGGCATGACAATACATGTTTTTTTACCCCTAAAAAGGTACCAAACTCAAAAATAAACAATTGGATATAATGTTCAAAACCTTGATATTGAACATCTGTGAATACCCTTAAAGTTACCAACTAAGAGTCTGAAAACCTCTTGGAGACCCTAAAGGGTACTAGATCTCTAATTTTGACCCCTAAAAAGTATGACAACCATCCCTGACCTCAGATATATGATGGCCCAAAGATTTTCAGTTTCTATAAATTTGGCAGCATTAAGCCAAATTGCCTATCCAGTCTACAATAATGCTCATCAACTCCAGCCTTGAAATCAGACAATCTATTCTTTAGAATTTAGCTGTTGTTTGTAGTCATGTATATTTTTCAGATAACCATGGATAGTCATGAAATTCTAAAGAATATCATATTACATGCTAACAAGGCTGGAGTTAAGTAAACAAGAACTGTAATTTCAATTGGTGTATCAGCACAACATCTTGGGTCATTTGTTTATCATTTAAGGGTCCTGATTACTTAAGCAAAAAGTAATCACGATTTTTTCTTAGAAAGATATTTTATAGAGAATTTATCAATTAATCGAAAAATGGATAGAAATCTATATGGTCCCGAGCCCGTTTTCGAGATAAAATTTTTTGAACGGAACCATGTTTTGACATTTTTGAAGAACAAATGACGAAAAATGCATTTTTCACAAAAAAAAATTTATTACTCAAAAACTAACACAGCTATTGACATAGTTTTTACAGGCAATCTCAACCAGACAGTATTTTACACAAAATTAATATGGGAAAAGAAATTATATATGTTTTTTAAAACATAAAAACATAAAATTTTAAAAAATTTTGTCAAAATTTACAGTTTTGGCTGGCTGAAGTATAATTTTCGACGGCTCCTTGTGTTATTCTTATGTTGTCTTTTGGCGCTCACGCGGCGTTCTCAGCGGTAAATTGCTCACAGGCACAGGTTTCAAGCGTCGTTGTTGTTCTAAAGTAGTCAGGACCCTTAATTTGTATTCAAATCTTCAAATATGTGCATTATTTACAGGCTTCAAAGAAACATTGCAATTTACCTATATAAAATTTCTGTCGCTGTTTTAGGATGGAGTTTGTAGCTTAATCACATAAATCATAGAATAAATGCAATTTCTTCAAAAAGGAGGATGTTACTATTGTAATATACAAAATATCCAAGAAACAGATTTATAGTAGGTTTGTTGCAAAACTAACAATTTTTGCAATCTCCAACCAAGAAATGTCATACCTCAATTCAATTAAGTCTTCTTTTTGACTAAACCATATTATTTTTACCTATAACATAGCACCATTCAAATTTATAGTTGACAATTTAAACCTTTACTTTTAAAAACAAATGTGTTCCTGGACATCAGGGTGCTCAGTCCTTCTATTAAATGGTATGTTCTGATTGATAAATGGTCTGCATGTGATGAACCTATCACACAATCTTTTCTAAAAGTACAGTTTTTAAATGGCCAAGCACAAATGTCAATGGTACAATTCTTTTTACAGTTTCTTTTATTTCTTCAGAATAAAATAGATCTATTTAAAATTGACCTCAAAATGCCACCACAGTATTTCCACCTGTATCAAGCGCAGACTCTGATTGACTGTCAATTATATTTGGACTGGATGCACAATGAGTTATCACTTTATCACGCTTATTTTTGTTTCTCACTGTCCTATATTGCATGATAGACCATAGTAAATCATGTCTGCTACTAAGTTTATCCATTTCTTTACTAAGTAAGCTATAGTTATGCTGTGCATCTAAATCTCCAGCTTCTGCAGCCATTCTGTAATATCTTAATGCTTCCTTATGATCAACAGGAAAATCACCCAGACCATGTTCATAGAAGACACCTACATTGTACTGTGCACTTATGTTACCATGTTTAGCAGCAGCGCTATACAACTGACCAGCCATGACTAAATTACGTTCAACTCCTAAACCACGTTCATAGCATATTCCTAAATGATATTCTGCATTGCTGTCCTTTTTGATGGCAGCTTTTTCAAGGTAGGAAATTGCTTTAGAGTAATTGTCAGGTGATTTTTGTGCATAGTATATACCCAAGTATGACTGTGCATTTTTCTCATCTGCCTCTGCTGCTTTCTCAAGCAGTTCAAGAGCTCTGCTGTGGTCTTTAGGTAGATCTCCTGTCCCTTCCATATAGAACAATGCAAGGTTATAGCAAGCACCATTGTGGTTGGAATCACATGCCTTTTTGTAACAGTCTGCAGCTTCGACAAGGTTTTGAGGGGTGCCTTTACCATGTTCATAGCAAAGACCCAGGTTGAATTGTGCCAAGGAATTCCCTTGTTCACTGGCAAGATGAAACATTGTAAATGCTTTCTGATATTGTTTTCTTGATGCATATTTCACACCTATTTTATTGTGACAGGCTGCAGTGCATTCGTTACTTGATGATGCAAATGATGATGCAGCATCAGTCAAAGAGTCACTGGTATCACTGTCTGATTCCACTGACACTTGAGAGTCACCATTTGTTAATGGAAGCATTGCCAAAGCAGTTCTTGGGTTGTTTTGAACTGCAACCATATATATAACTTGTGGTATTTTCTTGATGTCAAAGTTGTGATCCTCATCATAAAGGATGTGTCTCCAGCTTAGAATACTGGATAAAGCAAGGACACCAGAACACCACTAAAAAACAAAAACAAAAGTATCACATAGTACGTTTGCAAACCATAATAATATTATAACAAAATAATGGAAATATCAGTTATTTTGTCTAAGGCACATGCTAATAAGTGATTAGCATTATGGCATCATTTGACTACAACACTACAAGTATTCTTTGCATATTCTCTTTCATATTTAAATTCTTTATCCCTTTGGAGACAGATAGAACAATCTGCACTAACTGCACCACAAACGAAAGTTGGCAATTTTATTCTGACAGTTAAATATAGTCTTCATCATGGAAATTGTAGTAAATGTATGGAGTGACAGTGTCTAGGGTGTTTTTCTGCCCAAATTATACAGGGCCACCAAAGGTGTGTTACATCTGGTATTTTCTCTTGTTAATACCGTCTGCAAATTAGCGCACAAATTAAAAATGTGTTCTGAGACCCCTTGCAATGCTTTAATTGAATTAAATGTCAATTGGCTGCTTTTTACAGAGTTTAAAAGGTCAAAAGTGTGGAGGTTTGCATCAAATCTTCTTTGGCGAAAGTCGTTTTTTCGGGATTACACAGTGAAACATTTTGCTGGGATCAACAAAGGCTCTTTTCTCATGAGTTTGTTATTTGTTTGGACCAGGCTTTGTATTCCCAAGTCAATATTTGCATTTACACATGTCACAAGACAAGCTTTCATAATTTTCCATGTGTAATTCTTCGTTTTCAAGTGACGTCATCAAAAGTATAACAAATTTATTTTTAATCAAATTGAAACATACCCGCTATATGTTATAGCTAACGATTTTTAAAATACTTTGTAGAAATATAGGTCCCAAAATGTTGTTCATTTGCGAGATATTTAGGTACAAATTGTGTCACGCAACGCAATCGCGTAATTCGAATCGAAGGATAAATATCGCGATAAATTCATCTTTGTTATGAGACTTTGTCTTAAATAGACTCCTGGAGATTCAGTTTAACTACACAATTCAAAAGCCTGATCTAAAATACTGAACTTGCCTTATTTTGAGACCACTAAAGTTCTATCCGCCATGTTGGATGATATGAGTCATCATCCAACATGGCGACGCCATACATTTTTACCAAATAACAATAATCTTTGATCGTCAATAGTTTGGTAACTATTTGCTCTAGAAGCTTCAAATTTGGCAGAATTACATTGTTTTGAATGCTCTCAAAGGATATAAATGTAGTTTTTCAGTAAGATTTAAAATAAAACATTTTGCCTGAATCATCACGTGGTTGCAAACGAAGAATAACAACAAAGCAATTTGACAACTGAGAAGAACTGGGAAGAGTATTTAGAGCAAATCAGCTTATGTGTAAGAAAGAGTGTGCAAAAATGCTTACACGGTGGAACACGATATTGTGCGCTGTTTCGCAGCCAAGACGTATAACAATTTCCGGATGCAACGCAGGCTAAACCACAGGTAGCCCAGTAATAGGACAAGGCCAAGGTGTTGTATGATGCAATTCGAACACGTGACTGTATACAAAAACCTATTATAGCTTTTAAATATTAGAAAACAATAATCTATAACTATTTATCTATATTACATACCAACTTCACTTCATCCAAAAACGTTCCACAGTTTTTTTCTTCGTACTCATCACCAATAAAATAGGTAAATCTTTCTACACGATGTTGCTTTTTAGCGTGTAAAAGAATCGCTCTCACCAGACCAAAACCATCTTCCATTCGAGAAAGATCATGTTCAAGGCATAGCGGTTTATAATGGCATGGTTTAGAGTCCAATGTGCTTCGTTCTTCGTTCGTTTCAGTTATCTGAATCGATCCAAGACGAAGATTCGCCGGTGAATTTCGCTTGAGAAATACTGCAGACACAATACAACACACATTAACTTTTATCTAAATAAATTACAAACTGTAAACGACAAATATTAATTACCTTGGCGAAGAGAACGCCACATTTTGAAGCTCCAACTATACTCAATATACAACCATTCAATCCAAACCAGGATTTCTGACCCAAACTGACGGACAGCGCGCAGAGTTTGCCGAAGTAGATCTTTTTATAGCATATTACATTCTTGAATGTGATTGGCTGTTACTTTTGAAAACACAGGAGCCCCAAATAGAGGATTCCGATTTTTCTTGTCTGGGGTGCTTACCATTTATTGAAAAATTTCGGATATTTCGGTTAGAATGATAATGGTAAGGTAATTTGCCGGTAATTCCATCAGGAATTTGTGGATAACGTCTAGAGGTTGTCCTGAATTTCCAACAGGGATGTTCCAAAGGAATTTTCCTTACCATTAAACGAAAATCTCGTTTCCAGTCCTTCGCTTTCGGTTGTTGTATGTAGTGATTAAAGATGGTGGATCAAACTGGAAACTTCACTTAAGGTAATTCCGTAGTTTTGCACTGCGCATAGTTCTGCGCATGTTTCAAGTTTTTTGGTTTCAGGACTTTTATCATGTAATCTAGTCAAATTATGTTTGTAAAGTACTTTGAATAAAAAATTCGAAGAATTGCGACATTTTCGAGCGAGAAAACGCGATAATTTTGAAAATCGACCCAGTCCTCTCTCGGAAAACCTTTTTTTTGTCATTAAAATGACGATATTTTTTGCAATATTTCGCAAACTAGCACGGTGACCTATGTTTTTTATTTGATAAAATTATTTTTTATAACATAACATCAAATATATCTAAAATTGAACATAGGTCATCCGGCTAACTTTTGAGAAATTTCCAAAATACTTTCCGCTTAGGACTTTTTCGAATGAATTAGCAGCTCGTGCGCACGTTCTATTTCGTAAATTTCTTCAAGATCACATATTTTTTATACATCTGTTCATATTTTTTGAATAAAATAAAGTGCAGACATTTGCACAAAACACAAATTTTTCTCTTAAAAAGAAATTACTGTGTTTTTCCGTTTCTCTTCGATTTTTGAGCTTTTTTCTTTACGTTCTCAAGTCATTAAAATGCATTAACTTTGACGTCATATTTCACAAACAAAGAAGTCGGTGACCCCCCTTTTTTATTGCATTTTCTGAAAGCGTTTCTCAAAATTGTTTGTTAGAACGAGTATAAAAAAAATTCATCGGGCAGTTTTATTTCTACGGAATTACCTTAAATGGTATGGTCAATTTCCATTCCATCGGAAAATACCTTACCATTAAACAGATAGTCAACCCAACCAGATTTTCCAATAAATGGTAAGCACCCCTGTTCTTCCGTTTCTGAATTCCTTTACGTGGAGCAACATTTTGGGTCTAAGTCCCCCAGGGCCTTCCGGGCATTTTGTAAATTATGTCAACAATGTTGCCTGGGCACCTGGGCAATGATGTACGCAATGTTGTGTGGGAGAATACATTTGTGTACTTGATAAAGAATAGAAAAAAAAATATCATATGCTTTTGGTGGGATTCGAATCCACGTATTGGTTTTCTAATTTGCCTCAATTTATATACTTTTAATTCTGTACTGCGTTACATCCGGAATATCCTCTGAATATTATGTGTATTTGTGCACCAGCTTGGGCTCCCTGTGCATCCACTGTACCGAGGTCGCATGTGATCATTTCCCGCCAAATCTGATCTGATGTATTTAATATAAAAATTAGGTAAACCTAATAGCGGAGCTCCAACAATATGGCTAAAATCAATATAATTATTCGGATAATTTTAATTGGTGCGAGCACAATGTTATATAATTTAATATGTTTTTGTGGCAAAACAAAAATGCTTCCTTTGTAGCAACTTTAATGTTAAGTGCTTTACAGAAATATGACCTGAAGACCTACCCCTATTTCAGCTATTAACCCCCCTCCCCCTTCCTTTCTGCACAAAAATGAATTAATGCACCCTATCACTTTGATAGCCTTTGCTTATCAGAACACCAGCAAATATGGATGACATTTGTAGTCTTTATTGTCTTTATTACAACAATTTTAAAATACTGCTACAACAAATCAGTAAAGTAAAAATTATAATTAAATCTATAATTATAATTTAAATTATTTACAAGTGCCTGGCTGATATGAACAACCGGTCGATAAATAAATAGCCTGGAAAAACAACAACTATGTTGAAACATAGTGCCCATCCATTGCAAACACATTTTACTCTGGGGTTGAGAGCAGTAAAAACATGTAACAACAAAACTCAAATTAGGTTGATCATATTATTATAGATATAGCTGTTCTTGATATGGTTGTCTTGTTGAAATACTGTTTTAGTAAATAGCAAAGTAATTTGCATATTTCATGATTTTTATTTTGTAAGAAATGATGAGTCAAAATTTACAAAATAACTTCTTCACATAATTATAATAACTATGTAACTATATAATATGTGCTGCTTTGTATTAAAAACAAGAAAATTAAAAAAACTTGATATATGCAAATGATATTGTTATTTACTAAATCAGTATTTCAACTTGACAACCTTTTTAAGAACAGCTGCATGTTGATGTTCAATAATATTTTAAATTCCATTAAAATTGTACATTGTTTTGAAACCTGTTTTGAGAGATCATTATTTCTTATATCTTTATAATACAATTGTATAATAAAGATATAAGAGATAAAAATATCAATTTGTATGTTTGTGGTCTTTAATACAAATTTCTTCATTTCTTTTGAACAAATGCCCAGTGTGTCTTCAGGACAATTGCCATTTTTACCTGTGAAGAATCAAACAAACAAAATGACTTAGCACACATTATTGACTTTGTAAAATGCAATGAAAATTGGAAGACCTCTAAATTCACTTTGTGTCAGAATGCAAAATTTGTATATGAAATTCCACCATTTAAGAAGAATTAATGAAACTACCATGTACATATTTGACCATTTGGGGTTATTTCCTCTGCCTCTCTTATCAAATACAAGCAGCATATTTTCATTTATTCTTCAATATCAAATATAACTGTTACAGTCTCTGATTAAAAAAATACTAAGCAAACACACATAAGCTGTAAAACACTGATATAGAGATTACAGCTAACAAATAAACAAACAAAAATGTAATTTAACATAAAAAAACTGAGCAAAAAAAAAAAAAAAAAAAAAAAGAGAGAAAACAATTCAATGTTCAATTTAATGTCAAAGAGAGAAATGATTTTAAAACAATGCAGTAGTCAAGTGGGATTTGAGTCAAATTAGCCTCCACTGTCTAAAAACATTGGTTTTAAGCTAATATTGCCATATTGTATCTTTATTTTGTTGATATGCAAATCTAAAAGCTCAAAAAATTGCAAAATCTTAACTCGTAAGACTTGTACCTTGTAAAATATCTGCTCATACAATGGGAAAATCACAAACCAAATATAGCTAGTAATTTTAGTTCAGATAAACATTGTTGCTGTAGTGGTTGGTTACGTCCATGAAATATGACAGAATTTGAATTTTTTTCATTCATTTGTTTAATTGGAATTGATGGAAATTATATTTATGTACTAAAGTTTAATTTTAGTTAAAAATATGTTTATGTAAAAAAAAAAAAAATCTGTCAAAGATTAGCAATGCTAAATAGTACAATTTTATGCTAACTGCATTGTTTTCCATTGTTGGATCAGCACTATATTGTTCTAAATAGTAAATAGTATCTATCAATGTCACTTATCCATAAATGAAATTTGTTTACCCTCATACACATTATTACAGATGTAGTGAGAATGAAAACCAATGGTTTCAGTTGTACATATATACTTTGCAATAACAGCTCATCACTATAAACTCATGTTCTTGAACATTTATGACTGAGCTCATCTCTCATCTGAGTTTCTCAAAATGAATTAAATGCTGCTTTAAGTTATTTTCTCAAATAAAAATGTCAAAACTTAAGTAGTGGCTTTTTTAACAAATTGCATAATATGTTCTTAGCGATATATATTTCAAGGCAATTCTTAACTACAGAAAAACTAGAAACGTGAGTGTTGAGCAATTTTGTTTTCAAAACTAATGAGGACATTTTGAGCATTTTAAATTGAACATTTTGTACGTAATCAGCCGGCAAATAAATTTACATGATTTAAAAGACAGACATTTTACTCTGACTACAAGGTATTTAGGCTTATATAATAAGGTAAGTTTATAAACAAAACTTGGCTAAAGAAAGACTTCACGAAGAGAATTTCAGAAATAAAAGTGTGTTGGAGAGAAACCACTAACCTGCACTTCTCCAGTGATAATGCTAATTTACAAAGAACAAAAGGTCATTGAAATAATTGTGCAAATCCATAATGGATTGCTTTTACAGCCAATGTTAACGACAGCCGACACTCTACACGAGGAGTCCGCCATTTTCTTCTACGACAGATTTGCGGTTGCTATGTCAACGAATCGACCACTGTCCTTGCTTGAGCAATAAAATCGATTCATTATTGTAAATTTTTCTTTCTTTCTTAGTGATTAAATTAAAGCAAAAATAATACTACGTTTTCGCTTCTTACCAGAGACAGATGACTCCTGATCTCTTGCTTTTTTCTTCTTCCAAAGCCATTTGACTCAGTTGAATGAATCCTGGAGCGCCTTCAGTCTTTTTGTATCTTGTCCTTTTCCTTCTGCTTTTTTTTCTGAGGATTCCTCCTTATCTAAAATTTTCTTTTTATGATTCGCTAAAGTTTTCTATCATTGTCTTTGTTGACCAGTTATTATCTGCTTAGATAAAATTTCTTCTACACTTGTCAGTTGACGCTTTCTTTCTCGCTCAGCTCGCTTTGCTTTTCTTCGTTGAAAGTCCTTCGTGTTTCTTTTCCTAGTCTTTGTAGTTGTTGTTGTTTTTTTTTTTTTTACACGGTCAAAACACTTTCAACCAGCGGCTTAGCTTTACCAGTTTCTTGCTTCTTGTCCATTGTAGAAATATATTTTTTTTTGTAGTTTTAAACAGTGAAAACCAGTCTTTTTAAGGTTTTAGTAAACTGAAAATAATTTTCTAAAGACTTTTTTGTGTGCGTAGTGTGTCGAGGACAGCAAATTTCCTATGGAAGTTGTCACGAGTCTAAAATTTGTCAAAGTTTTGGCGCGAAAACTTCGGCTCACTAAAACTGGTCAGCAAGTTTGCGCGTGAGTGTACACGGACGGACGTATGTATGTATGTACGTACGGACGGCCGTTGTACGTATTTTCGAATTCCGGGCTTCCTGTGGTCAATTTCAAATGAGCTCGTAGACTCTTCCTCAGTCTCTCGCTCCGTCGCTCCGCTCTCCGCATAGAGACTGTTACACCAGAATAGTAGCGAGTCTTTGATTGGCCGTTAGAACCTGATTCGTAGCTGAATTCCTATTGGTCGTATGCAAATCACAAAATTTATAAACAATGACAACGTTGAGCAGTGGAATTCAACCATTGTCGCTGGTAGTATAACGGTCATTTTTTGGTTCATTTTTTAAATTATAGCATCTTGGCTCACAAATGAACATGCATGGTATTTATTGAGATTCTCAGGAAGTATTTTTTGCCCTGTGAAGTCTGTTTCTTTGACTTTTAGAGCTCCAAACTTTGCTTACAAATGGAGCGCAAACTTCGAACCCGATCACTTGTAAAACCGTAAAACACGTAGGTAAAACGTATCGAAATCAATCTTTATTGAGCTATTGGTTGTGAATAAAATGCCTGTACATATTGAGCTTAATATTTCGTGAAATGTATTGATTGAATCGTAATTCGAGCTTACACGACAATAAAATCAAAGTAATTTTGACTTTGGCGGCATGTACAGTAGCCCGTGGGACCCTGCCCCGGGCTGTGTTTTTGTTCTATGTGTTCTTGTTCAAACTTGCTACTAATGTTTCGCAAAGCATCCCGGGTCCCACATTTGTGGGACCTATAATCCTTTGCGAGATTCTAGTGTATCAGTCTCTCGCTCCGTCGCTACGCTCTCCGCATAGAGACTGTTACACCAGAATAGTAGCGAGTCTTTGATTGGCCGTTAGAATCTAATTCGTAGCTGAATACCTATTGGTCGTATGCAAATCACAAAATTTATAAACAATGACAACGTTGAGCAGTGGAATTCAACCATTGTCGCTGGTAGTATAACGGTCATTTTTTGGTTCATTTTTTAAATTATAGCATCTTGGCTCACAAATGAACATGCATGGTATTTATTGAGATCCTCAGGAAGTATTTTTTGCCCTGTAAAGTCTGTTTCTTTGACTTTTAGAGCTCCAAACTTTGCTTACAAATGGAGCGCAAACTTCGAACCCGATCACTTGTCAGTAAAACACGTAGGTAAAACGTATCGAAATCAATCTTTATTTAACTATTGGTTGTGAATAAAATGCCTGTACATATTGAGCTTAATATTTCGTGAAATGTGTTGATTGAATCGTAATTCGAGCTTACACGACTGAAATCAAAGGAATTTTGACTTTGGCGGCATGTACAGTAGCCCGTGGGACCCTGCCTCGGTCTGTGTTTTTGTTCTATGTGTTCTTGTTCAAACTTGTTACTAATGTTTCGCAAAGCATCCCGGGTCCCAAATTTGTGGGACCTATAATCCTTTGCGAGATTCTAGTGTAACAGTCTCTATGCGGAGGGTTGTGGCTTAATCGTATATTTCAAAATTTGATTTTTCGAGAGGAGACTGGGATCCATTCGGAAAACTTCGTCAAAACTTCGCGATCGCTCATTCGGCTTTTAATCGGGCAATCATTCGAGTTTCGGAATTATATTATTATTTTCGCGGGAAATTTGAGTTCAACACGAATAAGTCATGGAGTCGTCCATTCCGAATCCCGGAGAGCTTGAAACTGTACAAACTTTGGAAGAAGTCAATACAGTTATCAAAAAATATGAAATTGATACATGTAGCAAATTTATAGTTTATAAGAAAGACAAAACATTTGGGTCAAATGGTAAGTTTTGTTATGAAACATTGGAGATTTTTCTTGACTTATTAGAAATATATAATTTATCATTCTACTCTGCGATATCTACTTGATTTCGACGTCTAAGTCGCAAAATCACAATTTTATTGTCTTTGTTTGTTTAGAAATTGAAAATAAAAAAATCAAGGTTTTTTGGGAAAGGGACAATTTAAAGATGAATTTTGATGGTACACCATTTATCTACGTTGGTGAGAAGGTGTTCTGGTGTCACCAAGGGAAAGATAAAAGCGCCAAGAAAAAGCTCACTTATCAACAAATGTTGAATAACCAACAGGTAAATGTGTGAAAAAAAATCAACCCGTTTACACATATTTCTATAGAATAATTCTTTAACATAACGGGTCAACTGATGCAAACAGGCAGAATGACAGGGGCCGCGCCACGTATTTTGGATTGGTGGGGGCGCACGATAGCCAAAGATGGAAGTTATATCTACCACAGAAAAGTTTGAAAATACAACTCTCACGGAATTGAGATTTCCGGCGTTCTGAGAAGCATTGAGGACGCAAAAAGTATCAAATATTTACATTTTTAATAATTTCACTATGAGAAAAGGTATTTCTCATGGTTACAATGATATTTTATGAAATGTCGGAAGAATTATTGGGGGGGGGGGGAGTATAGCCCCTCAGCACCCCCCCCCTCTCGCGCGGCCCATGGTCAATGAAAAGTATGTATAGTGATGTCATAGTCATTTATTTACATATACATATATTTTATTTATATTTCATTAATTTGTTTATTATATATTTATTTCTATTTAGTTTCATTTTTTTGTTAATATTTGTAGTTTTTGTAGGAGCATATGCAGAATTTAACTTATAAAATGTTCAATATAACATCAATCACTGCTTCAACTAGGTCAGATTTTTTTTATCTTTGGCTTTAAGGGAGGATTTCAGTGTACATTTGTTACTTCATATTTTAATTCATGTTTATATTGTATTTATAAACATTATTTTTTATCTTTATGGATTTATTTTTGTGAAAGAAATTGTAAATTTATACAATCACTGTTGTTATGTTTTAATTATTTCTATTGTTTATCTTCATTATTTTTTGTTGATTTTGTATATCATTTTTTGTCATCTAATATGTCATGCTTTTATTTACCATAGAATCCCCTACTCTGCATTAGAGGTAGTCCCCTGATACAGAAATCACTTCCACATCACTGATAAAAAAGTTAATAAAAAGGCGAAACAACAGCACCTTCCGCATTCTTCATTACTATGTATTAATTTTGCTCTACATTATCAATATTATAGGAAGGAGATCACTCTTACTTTAATAACAGCAGAAATAGACATGCAGTACAAACTACCAAAAAAAAGGATTGCCCAGCCACTATTATTGTACAACAAATTGCAAGGTTCCCTGATTGTAAGGTAATTGAGAAGGGAGGAAGACTTAGGAAGTAGTTTTTAACAGCACAAACTAAACAATAACAGTATTAATTGGTATTAGCTGCCACAATGGTTTAGTGATCAAAGAGGCCAAATAAATTTAAATTCAGCGAATGAATTATCTTATAACTCCCTGGCTATTATCTAGTAATATAATAATTTATTAATAATAATAATTTAATATTTATAAGGCGCATATTCCATGTGTATATGCTCATATGCGCCATAGTATGATAAAGCACATGTCATATTTGTCTGAAAACCAGTCTATTTCATTAAAAAATAAACTGTCTGATAAATGTTTTACAAGGTCAGTGGCAAAAAACATCAATGTTGTTGTCCATGCACAAACTTACACCAAACTGCAACGATCACATAGCCTCTCTGATAACAATATTGGGATAAACTTGACAATACAATTCACATGTGTGTATGCCAGACTTATTGCCATAACATTTCACTGTTTGATTTTTAGATTGAAAGGGATACACCATTTTTGAGGGCCAAAGGTTCAAAACAGCTACACATCAACTTGTGCAGTCTCAAAGCAGAAATGAAGTACATCATAAGATTGCCAAACAAATCAGAGCATAAAAACCACCTTACTGGAAAGGTATTTAGTTTCCATAATCTTTTCTTTTTCAATATCAAAGTAAATGTGTCACAATGCACACATAATGTATCAACAATGTTAGTAATCCAAATCAATAAACTATTGACATTATCAGTCAACTTATTGTAGTTGTTTTATTTAGGTTGCTGGTATAAGAGAGCCCCTTGATCCTGATATAATTAAAAAAATCACAGAGTTAACACAGCAAGGAGTCCGTAAAGTTAGTGAAATGAGGAGGCATCTTAATAATTTTGTTATGAAAGATCTATTTGCTGGATGCCAGCCCCCAGAGAAGACAAGAAGACGCTTCTTTCCAACCAGGAAGGATATATACAACCATATGTATAGAGCAAAAGTACTCCAGAGATTTTCCACACTTGACCAGTCAAATCTGGACATCTTGATCAAGCAGTGGCAGAAAGACCACCCAAGGGACTCCTTTCTATTTAGACCTCATGGTGCCAGTTGCACTACAACCACTCAAAATGATGACCAAGACAATGATCAAGCTGATGTTCCAGATGAGGTTCCTGATCCCCAACAAAGTTCTAGTGAGCCCCAATCCCAAACACTTCTTTTCTGTCACCAGACTGAGGAGCAAAGGCAACTACTAAAGAAATATGGAAACCAGATGTGTCTGCTGGATGCCACATACCGGACCACAAAGTATGCCCTCCCTTTATTCTTCCTCTGTGTCCGTACAAATGTCCGTTTTCAAGTGGTTGGCTCATTCATTGTTCAATATGAGAACATAGCTAGTATTACAGAAGCACTAGAAGTTTTCAAGAATTGGGCACCATCATGGACACCTGCCTATTTCATGGTGGATTTTGCTGAGGAAGAAATCCAGGCCATTGCAAGAGTATTTACAGGTAAATGCCTTTGGCATACAGTCTGCAAGAACAAAAATGAATATTGAATAAGTAATATTGAAAACAATAGTATTTTCATTGAAGTGACATTGCAATTTTGGAAAACAAGAACATTTATTAAAGAAATTATTGAAAACTGTTACCAGTGACAAAAAATGACTAAACAGAAGAATTAAATCAATTTAGGTGAACAATCTGACAGTACAGATCACAGGATTTTAAAAAGTGAAAATGTTTACAAATAATCAGACTTTAAATTTTATGCATTATAAATCAACATTTTAGGTGCTGTGGTACTTCTTTGCGATTTCCATAGAGAAAAATCTTGGCATGAATGGACATCAAAAATTGATAATGGTGTTGCAAGGGATCAAGATGCAGTCCTAACTCTACTACGCAACATTGCATAAGCACAGACAGTAGCCGATTCACTAGTAGCAATCAACTCATTAAAGCAAAGCCAATTTTGGATCAACAATGAAAAGTTACGACATTGGTTTGATAAAACATGGTTTCCTCACATAAAGGTATACACACATCAATAACCTACAGCAGCAACTATATGAATTACTGCAATTATCATTATAATGACACATTTGCTAAAACATTCAATTTCAAAATGTACATGTTGATTTGTTTTGTCAGAGATGGTGCTGTGCTTACAGAGCAGAGGATTTCATTTGTGCTGTTAACACAAACAATGGCATTGAGCGTCTCAACGAATCACTAAAGTATGAATATCTTATGGGTTACAAAGGTTGTTCCTTGAGTGAAATGCTTACAGTACTGATAACTGATTTCTTGCCAGATCTCTACCGAAAGTAAGTACTACATGTTCCTCTCCCTGAAAAACCTTGTCAAAGGACGGGAGCAGTACATCTAAAAAAAGTATTCTGTTTGGATGCCATTATAGTAATTATGAATGAATAATATTATAAATGATGAAGCGATAATTGTTTTTTTTTAATTGCCTTACTAGGTACATTGAACTCAATGCAAGATGCCATGAAGGATACAGAGCTTACAGCGACAATTTGCCTTCTTTTCTCCATAACAGACCAACCAAAATGATATACCATATTATGGAACGTTGGGACACAAGCCTGACCAGCCAAAACGTATAAATGGTGTCCCCAGGAGTATTTACTGTGAAAACAACACAGTCAACCCATCAGGCCAGCTATGGTGACAAAAAAAGGCTTCCCCAGTGCACTTGTCATGACTGGAGACATTACAGGTTGCCATGCAAGCATTTCTGTGTATGTATGAAATCTTTCCCTGAATGGGGATGGGAAAGGTTAAGTATCCTATATACAGGTAATCCATTGTTTTGCTTAGATGAAGACATAATATGTCCACAGACAAGTGAGGAAAACCACAAGACTACAGTTGAGATGAGTGGTAATAACACAGAAGAGTCTGACATGGAAACAGCTGAAGTTGACACTGTTGTATTAAAACAGCTTCCCCCAAAAAGAAGGAGTAAGAAGAATTCACTGCGTCTTCAGTGCCGTAACACATTAAAGGAATTGAATAGTTTAACGTTTTTAATTCAAGATGAACAACACTTGAGCTCTCTGGCCAAAGATCTTCACAACATTCTCAAGAAGGCCCAGAATATAGCTCCTAAAGCTGAAAATGGTGTTCATCTGAAAAACCCATCACCAAAGAAACCCCCCAAAAGGCCATCACCAACTAGAAATAATGAAACATGTCCTAAGATAAAAAAACAGAAAATCCTTTCCTTAAGCACAAGGAAATATGGTCGTAAAAGGCATCCATTCACTGGTCGGGTTGGAAAGCACGCTGAAGAAATGAGGAAGACATACAGAGTCCATCTTCCAATAAGCAAACATACAGTTTCTACTACACATAGTGACCTTCCAAAGCCTAAACCAACTCAGCCCACAACACCTATGCCACATCAGCCCACAAAACTTACACCTGTGAAGCCTACACCATCTCCACCTGTTAAGCCTACACCGTCTCCACCTGTGAAGCCTACACCGTCTCCACCTGTTAAGCCTACACCGTCTCCACCTGTTAATCCTACACCGTCTCCACCTGTTAAACCTACACCGTCTCCACCTGTGAAGCCTACACTGTCTCCACCTGTTAAGCCTACACCGTCTCCACCGGTGAAGCCTACACTGTCTCCACCGGTTAATCCTACAACGTCTCCACCTGTTAAGCCTACACTGTCTCCACCTGTGAAGCCTACACCGTCTCCACCTGTTAAGCCTACACCGTCTCCACCGGTGAAGCCTATACCATCTCCACCTGTTAAGCCTGCAACGTCTCCACCTTTGAAGACTATACCATCTCAGCCCACAAAACCTATGCCACGTCAACCCACAAAGCCTAAAATGTCTCCACCTGTAAAGTCTAAACCACCTCAGCCCATGAAGTGTACAACAACACCTCACAACTCAAGACAAACAGAACCATCTCATTCCAATTTGTGGATCAAGCTTCATCGCATCACACTCACAGAACAGGACAAATATGACCTTATGTCTGGTAAAAACCTAAATGACAAACACATTCATGCTGCCCAGCTACTTTTGAAGAATCAGTATCCTTATCTAGGTGGACTAGTAGACCCAGTGATTCTTTCCAACAACTTAATATCTAACATTTCTAGTACAAATACTGCAATGCAAATTCACAATATCCCTGGTCACTGGTTAATGACTTGTTTGAAAAATGGATCAGTAACTGTTTTTGATTCAATCAGAAATACACAATTGACATATCAACTGTTACAAGAAATTAACAGTGTTTACCAGTCTCAACAAGCAGTAGCTGTAAAATGTTGTCAAGTTCAACATGGAAACCATGACTGTGGTCTATTTGCAGTTGCTAACTGTATTGCTCTGGCACAAGGAATCAACCCAATGGATGTCTCATTTGTTCAAAGCAGTATGAGAACTCACCTAAGAGACTGTCTGGAAAAGAAGCATCTCACAATGTTCCCACACAAAAGAAGACTACTGAAATCAACAAAATAATATTATTTCATAAGTAACCTTTCACAGTATTTTACACAAGAAAAGTTTGAACATAAAAATATGATGCACAACAATAATTATTTAACAACTAAGGGCCTGTTTATATGATGCACAACAATAATTATTTAACAACTAAGGGCCTGTTTATATGAGGCGAGCCATGCATTGTAATTATTTAACAACTAAGGGCCTGTTTATATGAGGCGAGCCATGCATTGTAACTTTTTCAAGATTCACTGTTTGCAGCCATAGAAAATTATCAAAATCATTGATATTGATAAAAGTAGACTTGGTTAATTCCATAAACGGACGAAATGACTACTAAAGTGGTTAACAAAATGTAAAGATGGTTAGAGTGCTTGCAGTAAAAATGTGCAACAGAAATACCACTAAATAGTGCTATTTAATGCTGATTCTATTGTTTTCTTTTGTTTAATTAGTGCTATTTACTACTAAAAAGTGACAACTGTTGCACACATTTAGTGTTTGCACTCTAACTAAATAAATTGCACTTATACTTTGTTAATAAAGCTTATAAAATCAACTTACCCGTTGAAAAACGACCACTTTTCTAAAGTATTATAAAATTTCCAACGCTTAAAACGATTATGAATATTTCCATTGATAATATAAAATTTCCAACGCTTAAAACGAATATGAATATTTCCATTGATAGTAGTCTTCATTAGACTTGAATTTTAATTGCTTGGTCTTTTCTTGGTCAAATAGGTAAGAGGCCATTATTAAAAGCCGAATGAAACCGAATGAGCGATCGCGAAGTTTTGACGAAGTTCTCCGAATGGATCCCAGTCTCCTCTCGAAAAATCAAATTTTGAAGTATACGATTAAGCCACAACCCTATGCGGAGAGCGTAGCGACGGAGCGAGAGACTGAGGAAGAGTCTAATGAGCTCGATGGTCAGGGGGGGTTGGACACGGTCCGAAGAGCACTATGGGACTTCTTTTTAACCAATGAAAACGCGGGATTTCATTTTTGGCGGGAACAAGATGGCAGTGGTCAAGAAGGCGAAGGTGAGAATAAATAGTACATTTTCATGCAGTTTATTATACAAAAGCAACGAATAAAATAGCAAAAACAAAAATCAAATATCTCAGTATTGTAATGTTAAAGTTTGGATCTGATATAGTTATTATAAGTACACCTATTTGTAACGCGAAATCTTGGTACGTTTTTGCGTTGTAGAAATCGACAATGTTGACATGGTAAACTTGTTTTAGTATTTGCGGCTAAAAACAAGGAGTGACAGACTTGACATTCAGTGATATGAAATCTTTGATAAATTTCCTTCATCGAAGTTGGATGGCCCCCCAATTATTTTTGAGATTTTGAAATTTGTTTTGGCATGAATTTACAACGGCGAAAATTTAATATTTGAAGAAGTGATCATGACACCAGAGACAAATTAAAGTACACATTTGTTTTCATTTTAATAAAACCCTAAATCATCACTCTTGTTGTTTAGCTGAGAGTCAATTTTAAGTTTAGAAAATATAACCTTTTTGATTCAATGTCTTCATTTTGAATATTGAACATTAAATTGAACATTACATGCATAATATTTACTTGTTCAAAATAACACATTGCTGGTATTTATTTTTCAGATGATACCAAATTGACAATGAGATTTGAAGAGTTTTGGGAGATACTGAATGTATATTGTGAAGCCAGGTGTTGAGTATTTGAAATATGCTGATATGTATTGTGAACATACAACAATCATATATGTACTCTTTTTTTCTCTTTTAAAAAAATTAAATCATTGTTAGTAGAAAGAGACTGCTCACGAATTATTAAATTATTCAATATTAATAATTGAGAAAGATCATGAATTTGTATTTTTACCCTTACTATTATCAACATATGAATGAAGGAATACTAGGACAATAATTTGTATTCTCACCCTCACTATTATCAAAATATGAATGAACAAATACTAGGACAATAATTTTTTCTTGCGATTGATCCTTAGTTATAAAAGTAAGAATGATCTTGTAAAATGCAATATGCACTTAATAAAGCAAAAAATGAGTGAAAACATTGATTGAATGAATCAAAAGTACTAATTAAAATTCTTCATATAGATGTTTTTGGTTGTTATTACAACAACAGTTCCTGCTTATATGTTTTTTGTTTGTTTGTGTGCTTGTTTGTTTGTTTATATATTTGTTGCTTGATTACTAATTCATTCACATGTTTGTTGATTGAATTGCTGTATTGCCTGTTTGTGTGTTTGTTCATATTATGCTTGTTTGCTCATGTGTTTGGTAACTTACCTGATTGTTTGTTTGTCTGTTTCATGCATGTTTGTCTTTTGATCTTTTGTTCATTTGTTTATTTATGTCTCAATGTTGTTTGTGTTTTGTGTTTGTCAGCTTGATTGGCCAAGAAATTGAACTGAGTTTGTTTGATGTGTTGTTTCTCTCTCATGCCACAAGGGTTTTCTCCAGGTTCTCCAGTTTTCCTTCCTCATCAAAAATCAACATATGAAAACAGATGTATGTAAAATAATTAATGTAGGCCTATATCGAGTGTGACCATGCATCTCAAGAATGATCACTATATGGATGAGATGTGTAAAATATTTATAATATTTTATTTATTTAATTGTTTCTGTGATGATTGGTTGTGTTTTATCTTTTGTTAGCTTGTTTGTTTATTGTTTGTCTGTTTATTTGTATTTTTCTTAGCTTATTTAAGTTTGTTGATTGCTTAAATTGTTTGTGTTTGTTTGTTGTTTGACTTTTACTTTCAAGTCTTCATTTCTACATGGTTGATGAAAAACTTTTATTATCCCCAAAAATAAATGATATTTTTATTTATCCTCCACCCTCTTTTAGCGTTGAACAACAAACCAATTACCGATATAAAACATAAATTTTAAGATTGTCGAGTTGGGATTCCTGTGGTATCAGATCGATCGCCAGATTTGATCAATATAAACTAAATAGCCTCATTTTCTGCTCGTCTTAAAAAAACACGCAAGTTTTAAAATTTAAGAAGAAAGATTTTAAGTTCTAATTACGTTTAAGATAAACTATGTACTTTAATATCGCCAAAAAGAAGTATTTTAATTCCTGTAAGTTGAACTGCAAAATGACAACAAAACTGACGTCAATCTTTTGCTTTTTCACAAAGCAATTTTCTTATCAATAGTTTTTGGGTTGCTTACCCCACTGACATTTTGACTTTATGCCTTTCAATTTATTAGAGCAGTAGACTTTGATCGATTATTGTGATTTTTTTTAAAAATTTTCTTGTCTTTTTCTGTCATTCAATTTTCACGCGGAGAGAGTGGGATGTTTGCAAAAAATTAGCGTTTGTTTCTCGAAAAAAAAGACACAAAACAGTCAAAAGTGCATTACGTTTTTAATGGAAAACCATCAGAAAAAGTAAAAAAGTAGGCTCTTGCTTGCTTATCTTTGTTATTTTCAAAATTTCCGAGCTTTCGGTTTCACCTTGCTTGATCCTCACACCACCGTAGTCAGAGACAAATGAAGTAATTTTGCTTTCTCTACCCATAGTGCTCTTCGGACCGTGTCCAACCCCCCCTGTCGATGGTTTACCATATTTTCTTAATTATGGTGCTCCGCTGGCGCAGGCCTTCGGCCCGCGCGGAGCTCCGCTATAAATCTGGATAGCGGCCTGGGGAAGTTTGCATAGCTCGAACTCATTCATTCGAAAGCCTCGTGGCCTAAATTTAACTGAAAACGCTTTTAAATCAACATGTCTCGTAAACCTAAAAATGAACCTAGCGAATATGAAAAGATGATCATGCTTCGAGTACAAGAGAACATGGCCAAAATGAAGTCTTTATTTCCCGATGGACCGTCACTTGAAGCAAACCTTGGTATTACAAATCCACGTTCACGTAGACCCAACCGAGTTTTTCCTAAGAAAACCGAAACTGCATTAACACCAAGCCGTCGCAATCCAAAACGTAAAGTAAGGCAAGATAAAGCTGATACCTTTTCGGATGAAGAAGAAGATGAAGATAATGCTGAAGACCATGACGATAATGATCGTTTAATCGTAAATTTATGGCCAGGACTTCGAAAAGCCAAACAACAAACGCCGAAACGACGAAGACCTGCGGTAACACAACCGTTCGACGTGACTGAAGAAGACTTGGTGCTTGTGGCCGAAAGTACCACAGACAAACACTACGACAAAGAAAACGGCACAACTTGCCACCAGTGCCGACAAAAGACAGACGATTTGAAAACAACGTGCAAAGGAGGGAATTGCTACGGTGTTCGCGGACAGTTTTGCGGGCCGTGTTTGCGGAATCGTTATGGCGAGGACGCCAAAGTGGCGATCATGGATCCTTCGTGGATTTGTCCACCATGCCGTGGCGTGTGCAACTGTAGTTTTTGTATGAAGAGGAAAGGTAAACGAGCAACAGGCATAATGATCCATACTGCAAAAGATCGTGGCTTCACAAGTGTCAAAGATTACCTCGAACATTTGTAAGAACTATCAACAGAAGTTATTTCACACATTGAAAGAGTAAGTCAACTTTAATCAATAAATACTGGTAATACTTGCAAACGAATAGTCACACTTTGTGGTGGTATTTGTGATTATAGAAGTTTTGACAGGTCAAGAAAACAATAGATAAATGAATGAAAGAAATTGGAAAGTGTGGAAAAATATTGAATAAGAAATGAAGCGTGACGCTCAAAAGCATGGCCACTTATAATGATGCCTGGATGTCCAAAGTCAATCAGCGCAATGTTTAGATTGCTTTTTTATAGACAGAGAAGTATGTATGATGATATCTCTGGTCCTACTTTAAAGAGTTAGGAACAGGACTTCAATCTATAGACCCAACTAATTAAAAATACTACAAAAATTACTGAACTGGGAAAGATTTCTGCTGACCATGCTTACTTTCTTTGAATTTTTCAAATTTTTTTGGGGGGGAGAATATTGAGCAAAGTTTTAAGCAGAGAAAAAATATTGTGGGCTGCAGATGTGCCAAAAAAAAAACAACAACATTGTGCTGGGAAGGAAAAAATACCTGTACAACCATCTCATGAATTTTGGGAAAAAAATATCCTGCAAAAAAAATTGCCCAGCCCACCCCCTCCCCCTCTCAAATATTTAATGGTCCATCCATAACAGAAGAGACTTTGTGACAGGCTTATTCAAAGATAAAGTAAGTAGGTGTGGTGTTATCATAAATCCTAGGTGGGTGGCTTTTGTGGCATGTAAAGTTTCATCAGTTTAAATGTTGTAAACAGAGTGACAAAAAACGAGGCACATTCCAACAGTTTTAAATAGGCATAAGAGATCGTCTACTAACATATTTTGTTTTGGCTGTTCGAAAATTAAATCACTTTCCAAACTTAGAAAAGATAATCGTTTTTTAGTATTCATGTTTATTGATTAAATTTGTTTGATTGCTCTAAACTTAGTAGACCATTTCATAAAACTATAGATTTAACTTAATACATTTGCAATTAATGAAAACAAAAATAAATAAATGTACAGTTTTGCTTAGTGAATTTAAAAATATTTTTACAACCAATTTTTATAGTGCCTTATATTGGCCATTTTTATACTAGAGACAGCTAAGACGCCTAGATGACCTTAAGCTCCTAAGACATCCTCTAAAAAATGCAGACGGCTTAGATGTCTGACAGCTTAGACCTCTAAAATTAAGTACATCAAAACGATGATGACCTTATCATTGACCTTATTTCATTGGATGGCATAGCCGTCAGATAAAGATGAGACGCCCTAAAAAAGAGGGTCTGCTGATTTGAAACTGAGGCTCGAAGCACAAATACAAGGGCCCCCACTCATGATATCTTACCAAAGGCCATTAAAAAGGTCATTTCCTTTTTATGCTAGAGGTCCTTAAGAATTTTACATTAAGGTCATCTAGACATCATAGACATCATGGTTGAGTAGATGTTCAGAACTCGTTCTAAAACAACCAACCTTTGTTTGCTGAAAGGTTTATAAAATGAACATTTTCAACTCTTAATTTCTGTCATTTTGTGAAACTTACATATATATTTCTAAGATATAATTGTTAATATATTTTAGATTAAACAAGAGAAATTCATCAGATGTTATATTGTTGGAAGTACCTTATTGAAGCAATACATAGTTTTATTAGCTTTTAAAAATAAATTGCTTTTCAAATCTGTTTGGACTTCTAATTTTGCATCATTTGTGACTTAATCATTGCAACAATTATATAGAAATTACCTTTAAAAATTTGACATGAGAACTTTGCTTTTTGAGTAATTTACCATCACAAATGAGAGTCATTTAAATTTATGTTAATGGCAGCTATTGATACTGCCCCTATAAAATCTCAATGGAAAACAATAAAACGTTGGTCAACCAACCCTACTCACTTTCAAAGGGGAGTCCCCCAGGTTTCAAAGGCAGTCTCAAGTATAATTATATGTTCTATTCTGAGAAAAGGAAAATATCCTATATTTCAAAAAGAGCATATGTTTGAATTGATTCATCACTTTTCTTTCACTAGAACAACTGTCAACAAAATATCAGTTTGGTGTTATTTCTTGTGAAGAGGAATGTTTATGATCTCTAATGCTCAAAGAGACTCAAAAATGGAATGTTTTTATATGTGTTCTAAATGAAGTACTGAAATATTGAAAATACATCCCTCGAGAATACAGGAACAATAGCAATGTGAAAAGGATTCTGGTCTAGACACGGGGGTAAAACGTCATCACGCTTCAGGCTTATTCAGTTTATTGTCTTGGTTCTTGGTATTTATGTCACTTATTTTGTCTGCAAGGTTTATGACAAATTCAAACTTTTTGAAGTCAAGGCCAGCTACTCACTGCTAAGGACAGGAAATCAAAGCAAAGGAGGACTAATCACAGCTACTTGCAGCTAAGGAAAGTCACAGCCAAGGATAGCTAAGGACAGGTTATCCTAGAGAACCACATTAACAACTAATCAAAGTTAGGTAGTTTGTCACACAGCTTATAAACTACAAAGAGACACTATAATAAACACTTCTAATAAACCGCTGGCTTTCAATACCACGGGCGCATATTATGAAACAAAGATGGCGGCAGTAGTACCTCGAGGGTCACTTGCGGTCAAACGTTTTTGTGAATATGTTTTCTGATCGCATGCTTTGCTTTATTTGAAACAGTAGAAAAACAATGCAAACGTACTTTTGAAAAGTTGGAACTGAAAATAAAAGAATCACTGGAACAGACCTTGAAGCGTGATAATAACGTGAAGAGAAATGTCGACCGAATGCGTTGGAGAAGAACAAATAGGAGACACTACAAAGTCTGAAAATACGAGTAATACTTGCACAAAAAGTGTTATCGGTGATCAAGTTTGCGATCTTGAAAATGGTGATACTGTTGAAAGTAAAGAATTGCACAGCAAAAAGGAAAAGATGGATGCATTTTGCTATACCAAACGAACACACGAGTTTACTTCTGAAATTTTTAAAATAGAAGTTGGCAACCTCCCAAAGTTCTTTGGATATAAGGTATGTATTGTGTCCCCAAATAGTTATGTCAGAGCATAATTGACACTATAAAGTTATTCAATAAATCAAGACTGACAAGAGATGCAGTACAAAAATGAACATACACCAGTGTTATTAAATTATAAATGAACAGTTAAACTCATTGGCACAGATGAGGTGGGAGGAGGTGCCTAATAGATGAGACAAGTCGCACTACTGCACACAGCAGAGGTAGCCATGGCAGCGCAACCCAGTCCACCTTCAATAGGTGCTTTGAACAAGAGAGACCGGGGTGCAAGTGCCAAGGCACCCCAACCCCAACCAGATACCTTTGCGCTTGCCAACTGCGAAGAAAAACAAGGGGTCTCCGGACTGGAGAAGAAACAGAGGATCTGGAATGTTACCTCTCTGTGCAAGGTACCCTAGTACTGCCTCCACAGTGGACAATGGAATTGAACCCCTCCCAATATAGATGTCAGAACTCTCCCAAAAGTCCACTGCAATATATGACACTAGCAGGTGCACCATGGGGCAGAATGGCACCAATGAGGGCACAGTGAACTCTGCTGCTCTAAGGAAGCCAAAGAATGCCACATTACAAGCTGCTCATAACATAATAATAGTGGTCAAAATCTTTTAGGTCCAATGATTTTAAGATCGTCAGCATCAGGAATTTATCTTGTTTAACATTTGGTGCATATAACTGGATATAAATAGACCTACATGCAAACAATTGTTGTATTGTAGGCAACTATAAGCCATTGTACTTTGTGCATTATTATGATTAAGACCACCCAAGCCCAATCTGTATCTTGTGTTGAGGGAGGGGATTAGATAAGATCTAGCATCAGTGTGAAGCCTCAGTGACCAGATAGTTGTGATCTTATCTGGCAAACAACAGGTCAGTGGTTCAAATCTTGTGAGAACTGAACTAGCTTTGCATATTTTTTGTAAATCTATGATTAGACTTGATTAAATATCCACATTCATTGTAGGGCTTTACATGAGGGCAGGTCAAGGGACAATGTTCCTCCAAATTTGCTACTTGACCTGCCAAATCAGAGTTTAAAAGGACAAGTTGACCTCCATATTTTTGAGGGGAAAAATGTATCTTATATATGTATTTTAAAAAAAATAATTACTATTACAAATTTTTCACAAAGGGGTAATGACCTTCCAAAAATGCAATTTGTAAGGTTATAGTGACCTATGTATCTCAGGCTGTTATTTCGAGCCTTGCATTGAAGAATAAACTAAGTAACGAAATGCAGATTTTTAAAAAAATTGATATAAAATTCCAAAAATAAATGAACAAAATTAAAAGTTCTTTTTTTTCTCTTACCAGCAATTCAAAAAAATTGTGGAGTCTCAGCTGAACTTCAAACCAGTGAAAATCAAAGCTATTCCTGGTGCGGGGTTTGCATTTGTAACATTCAGGTACTTCTACCTCTATCCCAGTCCCCATAAGCACAAGCATAAGAAATGTACATGCTCTAACATGCAGTGAAAAAGTATAAAATAAGCAAATAATGAACTTTTTTAATAAAAATAATGAAGTTACTGATTGTGCTCCAGCATCAGATAAATGTGTGGTAGAGTGACCTGTTTGTACTTGTGCTTGTGGGACTAGATTAGAGATCAAAATCTGAACTTAACTCATTTACTTGCTAAAATATTTTAGCATATTTTGCTTATGTTGTGTACATCATTACATTTGCATCTGGTTTCCACCTGGTTCTCACTTGTGAAACAAGCTGTCCTTGTGTTTAGCATAACAATAGGGAACAACTTTCCTTTCTTCTTGCATGGTTCTTGTGCTTGTTCTTCATATTATTTAATGTTGCTTACAGTATTGAGATCACAAAACCTGCACTTTGAATTCTTTTAAATCTTACAATCTTGCCTTGGGCACAAAATATCCCAGGCATGTAATGTACTCATCCATTCAATGCTATATGTGTACAAACATAAAACAACTTAAACCTTGATGCCTTGTTTCTTTCTTTGGCAGAAGTGAAGAAGAACGACAGGTATTAGACATTCAACTTCTCCCTGAATTTGTATGAAAAATCGTTATTTTCAATTGAGAGCATATGAAGCAATTTCAAGTCAGAATAATTACATATGATTATTTACAGAAAGCACTGACAACATTAAAGGGTTACAAATGGAAAGGCAAGTTCTTGACAACTAAGGTAAATGTCACAACAAGCATAGTTTTGCATGCTGCTAGATTCTAATCAATCATGTGAGATTATTGGGCAGTTTGTCAATGAATAAAACATATAGATTTACTTTGAAATAAAATAAATCAAAAAATAATTTTTTTATACATGCATTAAAATATCCTTCCTGTTTATTTGTGTAAGCTTGCCAAAGCAATACCTGATCCAGTGGCATCTAAAAGAGCCAAACAAGACCATGAAAAATTCAAGGAAAAGGAAGAATGTCAAGACAGTCTAAACAATGACCAGAAATGTATACCCAAAGATATATCCAAAGGTACGTTTAGTTTGAAATGTTATAATAATTATTTTAATAATCAATCATGTAATATTATGTTTTTAATATTATTGGATTTCATTGTTTGTTTAGAATTATATTAATATTTATATTGAATATGTGATCATTTTTTAAAAATGATGCAAAAATGCACAATAATTTAATGACGCATATGTTGTAGGCAATAATTCTCACATGATATTAATTTTGAATTGGTAGAGCTTTGCTTCTAACAGTAAAAATTCAATTTTCATTCAAATGAAGCAAAGGCAAGACCAAAAACAAGGACTCTTTTCAATAAAATTTAATGTAAAGCTGACACTTAAAATTTATTGAAGTTTTTAAATTCACAATATTATTATGCTATTGATGATGATGATGTAGATGGTGAAGATTCACATGATCTTGGTGTTAATACAACAAAGCCTGAAGAACGACAAAGTACACCAGAAAGGTTGGTTATTCATCAAATAATGAATGAATGGATAAATGAAGTCTAGCATATTTTGAAATGCATTATCAAGTTGTTCTCTTGTGACCATGCATTCTACTTTTATTGCATGTCAGTAAAGCATGGTGACCTGCATTGTAAAAAAACTCACCAGAGTTTCTTTGTCACTAACTCAGGCATTCAAACAAACTCAGTTCAGATATAAAATGTCTTTCCATTCATAATGATAGTGACTGATCAATAAGTATTATTTCATATCATGCTACTAGTTGCACTTTCTGGATGCATGGATCAATAGTGATCAGTTAATAAGTTAATACAGTAACTATAATGATAATTTGAATTTTTAGATTGAATTCATTTGTTACTCCTTTGTGGAATACTCCTTACACTGAACAAATCAAGGTATAATTTGATCTTATCATATAATGCAGTCTTTGTTTGAAGGCCTAGGTCCTTCTTGTTTACCTCAGATTTGTATTCAATCTCCAACTTGCTCTGTAACAACTGTAACTTCCAACTTGCACATTACAATTTTTACAACTTTCTTAGATTGGCCCTTTTTAAAATTTACACATCATCAATGAATAATTTATTGTTCCATCCCTGAAGTGAACTGTTTAAACTGTTTCTAAACAGATAGATAGATCATATTTAGATAAAATAGGACTTTTTATTAGAGTGCATACTCTAAAAGTGTGATTAAATAGTGCTATTTTATGCTAATTCTATTGTTCGTTTTTCTTTAATTAGTGCTATTTACTAGTAAATAGTGACAACTGTTGCACACTTTTAGTATGTGACTCTAGCATAGGACTATGTAGTTTTATTATAAGTTATTTCAAATTGCCCCATTATTGCACTTCACTGTTGCCGTCAGCTAGTGCTTACAATCATATGATTTTATTTTTATTTGCAGATTAAATTTCAATGTGTTGTCACTGTCCTTGAAAAACTAGTTGCTTCTTTAAATCAAATGTCAAATGAAAAGGTACATATATGAGAAAAAGAGAGACTGCCGACTCGATAAGCTTTGTTTGATATGCTGCCATCAAGAACTGTGGTCAAATAAAACCAGTTTGATATCAGGTTTGACTGGAAATAAGCCGATTAGCTACCAAATTATGTAGCATCACTGCAGGATATTTCACCCCACTTTATCAAATGTATTCTATTTGCTTGGATACTGTAGAGTGTGCGCGATAAGAAATCCAGCCCCAAGTCGGCAGAGTCCCTCTTTTTCTTGTCAAGAATAACAAACGTGAGAGACTCTGCTACCAGGGAAATGTTTATTCTTTAACTGGAAAAAATGATAATATTATGACTATAAAAAAAACACTAAAATAAATTATTGTCTTCTTATAGATTTCCGATCCTGAAAAAGATTCAAGGTAACAGTACTTGGTTGGCATAGTATTTAATTAAAAATACAAAAGCTAGTTTCTTCAACCAACTGATACTTTAAGTTACCAAGCTTTTGGGCAAACACACACATCTTTAGGTATTTTAACTATTATTGAGAACATGATTAATATGTTTGCCCAAAAACTTAGTTAACGAAAAATATTATTTGGTTGAAGAAACCATATTTTGTATTTAGTACTCACAGTGTTGCAAACTTGTTATTTGACTTATGTTTGTATTTTTAGAATACATACAATATCCATTTCAATAAATTCCTATTAAGATTTACTTTTGTTTCATTGACCATTGAGAAAATGATAGAAATAAAGAAAGCTAATAGAAGTAATCATAGTATGTTTGTATTTTTTACAGTGAAGTCCAAAGTGTTTTGTGTGTTTTGATGCCATGTATTCCCTCGGTAAGTAAAAAGCTAGTTTATTTTCATCAAATTCCACTAATTAGAATAAAAATATAAAATTATAGTCAAAACCTTTAAAAAGCCCATGATGCTGTAACTATTAATTTTATATATTTCTTTGATAGCCATAATTATACCCAGAACTACAATGCACTGTCTGACTATGGACACCTAAATTGACGGTTCTAATTGGCTTTGATTTTGTAAATAAATATAACCATGATATTTTTACTGCATGAATCCTGTGTACAGAGATTATTATAGCGATATTGCTATTTGTTCCTACTGCTCATGTATTAATACCACCGTGATTTTCTGACACATCTTTTGGAGTTTAAATAAAGTCATTATTATTTAACAAATAACTAAGGCTCAGCCATGGTTTATACTCTGATAACTGCACGATGGGCTCATGAAAACACGAGAAAAAGTCTAAAGCCACGAGCGTAGCAAATGAAATTATCGTCCACCTTAGCTTGCAACCACGAGGTCTGTCAGTTGAACTAAAGAAGCATTCTGTTCGTGTGAATATGAACACTTTTTCATTATGAAAGGACAGTCATTTCACCTCCAAAGTCATGTTTTAGCTATCTCTACCCGATAGAACAGTTCAGGTTTATTTTCGCATCATTCTTTTTTAAAATGGTGAAAAGAAAGTTGAAAATAAAGCGAGTCGGAGACTCAAGAAATGTACAGTTATGACTACTAAGTACACGCATAAGCTCATATCAGAAGGAGGAAGGTTAGTTTTACAGTTTTGAAATGAGTTAAACATTGTTTTTCGAAATTATGCTTACGTCGGACTCGGTAATAGCCTGAGTATTTGTTTCTGAAAGGTTAAATTTTTTGTTGTAAAGTCGTGTACGTTTTCTATTTTTGTCTCATTGGTGAATTTTTTTTCGTGTGAATTTTTATTTATTTATCGTTTTTAGTAAGATTTATTAGTTGACTGAAATTATTGTGTTTCTCATTTTTTCTGTACAATATTTGTAGACTAAAAAGTATTTTTGAAGTAATAAAATGTGGATTTTGATCAAACTTTCATTGTGTAGTATTTGTGTAGTTATTTTGAAAGTCACTCGTTACCATAGTACCATGGTTTATACTCTGATAAACCACGCTTCCTGAACCAATCAAAACGCTTGTTAGAATGAATCTATGTAATAATATATAATAACAATAACACAGCATACCATCACAAGTATCACCAATTGATAATAACAAAATATCCTTAACATTATTTTATGATTGATCATAGCCAATACTCAATGGTTACCGTAATAAATGTGAATTTACGATTGCTGAAGGTCCTGACAAAGGTACTATTGATTTTAATTAATAGAATTTCACAATGCTTGGAATTAGACCAATTTGGCTTCATAAGCTTCATGGAATTCATTTAATGAGAATATTATTATAGAATGTATTTGTGATTTCAATTGTTAGATGGTAATTTCCTTGATTTTGAATGTTCATTTGCTCAAACCTGCAATCTTTCATTCCAACATTTGTTCATTCATCCAGTCAATATTGAGCTTTGAGCAAGCAGTGTCAATTTCTACTTCAACATGTATTTCACTTTTATCCAGTGAAATGTTAATTTAAGCATTTGCCACCTCTTTTCAAAGCTGTAAGAATCTTTTGAAGTTGGCATCAAAATGAGTTTGAAAGTCTACGTTGGATAAAATCAAAATGCGTTTGGAAGAAAAAATTGTATACTGTGTTTTATATAGTTTTAGAAATCTATCTACCCTGAACAAAGATATGTTACTTTTTTATTTATATTCCTTTGTTCATATTGACATGATTATTTTCAATTAGACACTAAAAAATTATTGATTTTCTGGACAAGAGCTACTTTAATTTTATTTATTTTTCTTTGTTTTCTCAGAGAAAACTATTGGATTTCGAGCTGGCTCTTACAAGGGTGAGTTAATTGGGAAATGACCACTTTAGTTGGATATCAGATGGTGCAATTGTTTTTGGTATTTTTCATTCCAAATGTTTGCATATCATGGAGGTTATGGAACTTAGGTATTTCATGGCAAGAGATAAATAATGCCATACCTTAGCTGTAACAAATAGTATAAGTATGCCTGCCTAGCAGTGTGACTAGGTCTGAGCTAACCATTGACATTATTATTTTAACTGTCAATGATCCAATAGACTTGCAGTCCCTTGCAGTATGCAATGGCATACTGTAATATTATCATCACAGACTGAGGCTATAAACAGGGTTCTGAAAAGACTTTTATAAAGCTGATATCTGACATCAAATTAAAAAAAATAGTGCCAGGGATATTGCTGCTCTAGTTAAATGATTCATAATAGCAGCCTTTTATGTGATACATATTGGCCATTGATAGTAATAAATAAAGCTGTAAACATAATTGTCTTTTAGATGGTTTCACTGGTGTCTTGGAGCCATCACATTGTATTCATATCACAGATACTGCAAAGAAACTTGCTAATGTGAGTAATTATCAGCAACATAGAAATAATATATATAAATCTTGTTGTATATAAAACATGAGTCAGAATGAAAAGCAAAAGAGATTATAGAATGTAGGTAGCTTATACTAGTGATACCAATTGAAAGTGATATGGGCCAAGACAAAATACCACTCTCAGATTAGTGGCCACAGACAGAATCAAACTTAGCAAGGGCATATCTAGGATGTCTCATCAAGGGGTAAACATACTAAATGATCACTATGAAGTCATCAGGGGCTGCGACACATATTTTGAATTGGGGGGGGGGGGGGGGAAATCGCCAATGCCGGAAGTTATATCTACCCCAGAAAATTTTGAACTTATAACTCTTGCGGAATTGCGATTTCAGGCATCCTGAGAAGCATTGAGAACACAAAAAGCATCAAATATTTACATTTACAAATAAAGTTTCTACAAATACCAAAATGTCGGAAGAATTATTGGGGGGGGCTATAGCCCCTCAGTCCCCTCTCGTGTGGCCCCTGGTCATAAGCGTTCAGTTGCTTCAACATAACATTTGCTTCGAGGCTCAAGGGCACCTTGTGACCTATTAGATATATCCCTGCCCAGGACTAGCGGATCACAAGACTGTGCTGTTTCCTATCAGATCTCATTTTAATTGCTTTGATAGATGTTGTTGTTTGTTGACAATCTTTCATTCTCTCACTTCTAGGTTTTCCAGAAATTCATAAGAGAATCAGCTCTTAGCGTGTTTGATGCATACCTCCATACTGGGTATGTCATATACCTGATTACACTTAATTTTAGTGATATTTTGTGACACTTTTTTACTATGTGTGGTTAGTTTACAATAGATGCAGAAGATTGGCATTTAAGTAGAGAGGGCTAAAATTAATAGACAATTATGTATTCACAATGCCCATTAAACACAACATTTTATGCCAATTAATTTTTGTGATTTTTCTTAAATTACAAAGTTTAAGTAATGTGTAAATTAAGTGTTATATGTAGTTGATCTTTGAATTTTATTAACCAATAAATTGATTAAAAACCAATGCAAGACAATAAAATTAGTGGTAATTGCATGTAAGACTCTATTTTGTTTATTCATCGCTGTAAGGTAGAGTTTAAGTATAAAAGAAATTGTTTGACAATCAATTGATATTAGATTATGACTAACAAACTTTAGAGATAAATCTTCTGTCAATAGATATGACACAATTATTATTTGTCTAGCTAATCTTAACATATATTGCAACCTGTATTTTTAGATACTGGCAGACATTGACTGTTCGTACTAGTCAACTTGGAGAGTCAATGGCTGTGATACAAATACACCCACAAAACTTAACAAAGGTAACTACTGTATGGTTAACATTAACTTTAACAATAATATGGCATTACTACTATCAACCAACCAATCAATCAATCAACCAGCCAGCCAGCCCGAGCCAGCCAACCAATCAACCAGCCAATCAACCCACTTTCCAAGCAACCAACCAAAAAAACCCACCATTTTATTCTTTTTTTATGTTGATAAATTTAATTAAGAATCAAATGGTGAGCAATTTCTGTTTCTCTTGATTGCAGCCTGAGTTGGATGGTTTGTTTAAGGACATAATAACTTTCTTTACTGAGAAGGAAGGAAAAGATTGTCAGTTATCATCATTGTTTGTACAAGTCAATACAACAAGGTACTGTATTCATAATTATTAACCATGGAAACCATCTCTTAATGTTTTATTGGTAAAATTCTCTATTTTATGGTATTTATCAAGCCAACACCCCAGTTGTTTTTTAATAATTATCTATTATTAGAAGAGGGCAAGTAACATTACCTAGAACTTGCTACAGGTTGCTGCTGTTTCAAGTTGAGCTGGCCGCTGGTCAAATTTTACTGGATCAAGACAAGTTTGATATTGCATTCTTTTGGCATAGGAACTTATTATTATTCTACAAATTTGCCTTGAATTATTTGGTGTCTTTGTTAAGGGATATGGAAAATATCCAGTTGTAATATTTTCACCCCATTTTTTACAATAATTTCAATAGTGATCAGAATCAGAATTGAGTGCTAGGAGTTACTTGGGGCAAGTCTGCATGTTAAAAAGAAGCTGACAAGCCAAGTTTAACAAGTTTCCATGGTGAAAGAATGAATGTGTCAACTGTGAAAACACAACATCAAACTTGTCCTTGAACCAGTGAAATTCAGCCAGCAGCCAGCTGAACTTTAAATGGTTCCCTTGAAATTGTATCAGTAATGTTAATCAGGCTTTGTGCTACAATTTTAGCATTGATAGGGGTTATGAAGCATTTTCCAAACACAACTTGTAGACTTTTATGGAGTACAAGCAACCTGACAACAATCTTTTTTGAAATGAAAACAGAAGCTTGCATGAAATTCAAGGAGTTTTCCAGGAGTTTTCAACAGTACTTTGGTTTTCGAAGGCTTTTCAAGTGCACTTAAGGTAGCAGGGGACAAAATCGATGTGACTTTTTGAAAGTCACGTAACAAGTAAAGTTTAGAAGTTAACCCTAGAAAAGTACATATTTTCTGAAAGCTAAAAGAACAAATAATGTGATTGTGTAGTTTATATGGTTGATTAAGTTTTAATAAGTAACTTATTAAATTTTGAACAAAAATTTAGCGGTCATTTTTAAAAACTTTATTCTCCACCAAAAATTACTTAATCATCATGAAAACTATTTTGCCTTGTTACAAAACTCATCAACTTAAAAACTGTGTCTCATTTTTGTAAAATGTTTTTTCGTTTTAGAGATAACATAAAAAATGTTCAAAAAATTGATTTTTTTAGGAAAAAAATCACCAAAAAATGATCAAAAATCAATTAAAAATTAACAAAGACCTAAATCAAAAAAGTGAGACACGGTTTTTAAATTGATGAGTTTGGTAACAGGCTTAAGGTAGTTCGGGATCCACACTTCCCGCCGATAGAATTTTTTAAAACTTTTTCTACATAAGGACTGACACATATGAAAAACAAAAATGAAATAAAAAATAGGGGTCACCGCGCTTGTTTTGGAACTGTGGGGGTGGTAAAAGACCCATTTTTGCCCCATTTCAACTAAAAGAGGTAACATCAAATTTGTTGAAAGTTATATTCTTGCAAACAAATTTGAAAGTTTTTTACAAATCTGCTATAAGAGTCTGACAAAATGCTCCCTTCGCTATAGCTCTCATGAATTTATTCCTTGGAAAAGACACCGACTGAGATATTTTACGGAGATTTAAAAGAAGAGCTTCATTAATTTTTTGTACACTTTACCCCAAAAAAGTCAAAATTACAATGTTTTGGTCTCGAAGACCATGTATTTTTTATTTCAAAATTTCAAAGCTGGGTTTCTGCCAAATACAAAAATGGAAAAATAATCGGGTGTCACTGTGTTAATTTTAGAGCTATAAGCAAAAAACGCGTGGAAAATAAGATTATTTCAGTGTTTTGAACGCGCGGGAATGGGCACTAGCTGCTTTTGAGGCCCGTATGCAATGATATGATGTTATTTTTTATCAAAAAGTTCAAGAATGACCATATTTTGGCTCTAACAAAAAATGTCTTTTAATCGCACGAGAAATTTTATTTGATTTCACATGCGCGAGCTGGATGCGCAGTAGCAAGGGTCCCGAACTACCTTAAATACTTTTCTCATTGATTAAGTAATGTTTGACTGAGAATAAAGTTTTTAAAAAGGACCGCTCTTTTTTTGTTCAAAATTTAATAAGTTACTAATTAATACTTAATCAATCATATAAACTACACAGCCACATTATATGTTCTTTTAGCTTTCAGAAAATATATACTTTTCTAGGGTTAACTTCTAAACTGTGCTTGCTACGTGACTTTTAAAAAGTGACCTCGGTTTTGTCCCCTGTTACCTTAAAAACGTTTTTCAATTACAGGGCTTTTCAAGGAGGTCATGGAGTAGCATGAACCCTGGTTGATATTTACAACAACAAATATCCAAAAATATCCACTGGTTTCTATAACTTACAATAAATAGTTTCTCTAACATTGATTTTGAGTTGATTGGTTCACATCTGATTCATTTTTTTATGGAATGCTAGGGAAGCAAGCTTGCCTAACTGAATTTGCACCCTTTTCAGGGGCGGATTTAGGGGTGGGCCGAAAGGGCTGCGGCCCCCTCTTCCTCAATATCCTGGATCTGCCCCTGCTTTTTGGGGGTTCAGGTTTAAGCTTGATGTGTACAGCTGTGTAATAAAAATTAGGTAAACCTAACAGCGGAGCTCCGATTGTTAAATAGGATTGCTATAGACAATGGAATGCTCATTCATTCATTTATTCATTTATTCACTATCTTTTATTAAAATTGTTGATCAATGCAGAATTAATCAAAAATGGCTATAGATGAAATAGCAAACAAATAAATGAATTAATTGATTAATCTATTCAAACAACCACCAAAAGAAAATAATATAACAAAAAATGAGCAATTAAAATGGTTAAATGAATGAGTGAGTGATTAAGAAGATCGATTGAAGTCTTCAAATCTTTATGCACGCGACAACATTTTACGCAAGAAATGTGCACAAAAACTCGAAAAATATCCGACCGTATTTGACACTCAACGTGGCTTCCCTAAGCTTTTTGTTGTTATCCATGGTAAAAATAGCACTTGTCAATTAAAATTGATTATCCAATGAGAAGTTAGAAGAGCATTAACATGGCTTTTTGAGTTGTAAACAAATTCCTGCAAACTGTTCGCTTTATCACGCTCTCTTTTAGGTTAAAAAAATGTAAAACAACTGTCGATGAAACTCCGGCATGTTTATTTATTTTCGGCATCTCGAATAACAGCAATTAATAAGGTATTGAGTGTCAACATGCTTATCTAATATCTAAAATGCCCTACATGCTTAGTAAATTAGGTGTTATGATCACAGTACATATTCAATGTTCTAAAATGTTCAATATAGTTAGTAGAATAGCTATTTAAAATCCAATTAACGCAAAGATTCCTAGCATTAAAGTCATTATGTACGAACATTACTAGAAAAAAAGGCATTTTACACTGTGCTACTTTGTGAACAGAACTAATTCTCGCTTTCGGCGAGGGAGAAAACGATTCTGCCAACATACACACAAGAAAACACACAAGTCATTCCTAAAAAAACTATTTTATTTTAGCTCACCTTGAATTTGCAACATTTTTGTTCGTCGTACATCAAGTTTAGCTGTTTCGTAAGTCGCAAAGTTCGTCTGAATAACATTTTGTATGTTGATCAATGTTCAATTTTTTTTTCAATTATGAACATAGCCTTACTCCGAAAAAAGCAAAGAACTATATTCATAACGAAAACTTCCCGCGTTATTTGATTTCGCAGACAAATCCCTTGAGCGGTGTGTTTGTTAAATTTCTTTGCGTTTCATCGCTGTATCTAAGATTTTACCAATCTCAAAATGTGACAATTTCTGTCACTCAAATAAATCCATTGAAAATTTGATTAAAACTGTAAAAATTATTGAAAACACAAGCAGGACTCGATTCACGGACTTCACGAGTTCGCCTCTAAAAGCCGATCGTTCTCACTTGATTGGCGTCTAATTGGCATACTAATGAGATTACTAGTCTTGTGCGTACCGCGCGCCAGCGTTGTTGTTATTTGACCGTCTTGTAATATGTTCTTGAGCATAGACTGACAGCATGTAACGAGGCCAATACACCTAGTAGATAGTTATTTTGCAAAATCATTACTAGGAAATAGGTGTTTTATACTGAGGTCTACAAACGCTACTCAAGACGCAGTGTCTCGATTTCCGGATGTCTGTGTTATGCAATGTTAATCACACAGTCTCCAAAAGTTTTTGATGTCCCAAAAAATCATTTTATTCGTAATGCTCCAAATCAGAAACACGCAAGTTTCAATTTAAAGAATGTAGCGTTCCCGATGAGTACGATAATTTTTGTCTAAATGTCTGCTTAATAGACCTCGGCTCAAAGGACGTTTATAAATAAACAAAGCCAAAAAATATGCTACGTACGAAGTCGTCGGAAAAAAATTATGCATCTGGATTACGATTCATATTTTTACCTTTTGAAGTTGATAATTGTATTTTCTGCTTGCTAATCTTGAAAGATAACTTATTTTGAGACTGTTATATTTACGAACATTCTAGCAAATAGGCATTTTATGGGGTCTGCTACTCTGAACAGAACTAATTCTCGCTTTCGGTGGGGGAGAAAAGCGATTTTGCTGGCATACACACAAGAAAATACACAAATTACTCCTAAAAATATTTTATTTTAGCTCATTCTGATTTTGCAACATTTTCAATCGTCGTACATCAAGTTTAGCTGTTTTGTAAGTCGCAAAGTTTGTCACATTTTGTACTTTGATCAATGTCCAATTTTTTTTAATTATGAACATTAATTTTTAAAAAAATAGTCTCCCTCAATCCAGCCCAGGGCTGAAGATTTCATGCGAGGGAGACTAAAAAATTAAGAACAATAACCAAAACGAAAACTTTGTCAATCAGTCAGTGTCCAAAAGTTTTTGATGTTCCAAAAAATCATTTTATTCGTAAATGCCCCAATCAGAAGCACGCAAGTTGCAATATAAAGAAAATAGCGTCCCTGATGAGTAAGATAATTTTTGTCTAATGTCTGCTTAATAGACCTCGGCTCAAAGGACGTCGCGGTCTTAAATAGACTAAATGCCCGGCAGTCCAAAATTTTTCGAATATATCGGGGATCGCTTTCAATAAGTAGATCACACTAGTCGTATTTTACATAGAAATATCAAGCGCTTATTGTGAGCTAGGTGCATTCGAATGAGGACGCTTTGTCTTCCTTCAGCATCAACTACTTGGCACTTAGAAATTTTCGCCATGCACTGCTCTGCTACGCAAATCTAGACCATTTGATTTCCGTATCGCCAGCAATGCCTTAGACTTATTGGAAGAGTTTAGACTGCCCAATACTCAGTCATGTCGTGCAGTGCATGGCGAAAATGTCTAAGTGCCAAGTAGTTGAAGGAAGACAAAGCGTCCTCATTCGAATGCACTTGGCTCGCAAGAAGCGCTTGATATTTCTATATAAAATACGACTCACTTCACTTCACTTCACTTTAATAATATTGTGCTAAATGTTTATACATATAATTTGCACAGCGCATGTATAGTGTTCAAACTGAAATAACATGCTTAAAGGCGTCGAAGTAAACACGCTATCTATTGCTGATTGTGGAAGGCTATCTACTTGATCTACTTATTGAAAGCGATTCCCTTGATATTTTTTGTAAAATTTTGGACTGCCCGGCCTTTATTAGTCTATTTACGACCGCGACGGGCTGTCTTGCATATAGACACTGCGTATAAATAAACATAGCAAAAAGTTAAAAAAAATATCCATCGTACGAAGTCAGTCGTCGGAAAAAAAATTATGCTTCTGTGTTACGGTTCCTTTTTTAACCTTTTGATAATTGTATTTCCTGCTATCTTGTAAGATTATTTATTTTCAGACTGTTATATTCTTAGTAATTTCACTAAAACAACGTGAAAATGGTGTATTTTCATTCTGCTTGTATAAACAGTAACTTGCAAGCGTTTTTCCATAAGCTCTTTGAAATTTATGCTGCAAGTATTGCAAAAACCGAGTGACAGATATAACCCCTGGGTTTCCGAGGATGCAAAATCACGGTAAAAGCGTAAACAAGCTCATTTCAGAATTTGCTAGTAATGCTAAATGATTAAATTAGATACATCTATTCTGCTCACAATAACATATGCTGGCGGTTCCTCATAGACTAGTAATCTCATTAGTATGCCAATTAGACGTCAATCAAGTGAGAACGATCGGCTTTTAGAGGCGACCTCGTGAAGTCCGTGAATCGATTCTTGCTTATATCTTTCAAAAATTATTGCAGGTTTACTCAAATTTTCAATGGATTTATTTGAGCGCCAGAAATTGCTATATTTTGAGACTGTGAAAATCTTAGATACAGTGATAAAACGCAAAGAAATTTCACAAACACGCCGGTCAAGTGATTGGTACGTGAGATCATATCCTTGATAGAAATTAACGCGGAAAGTTTTCGTTATGGTTATTGTTCTTATTTTTTTTAGTCTCCCTCGCATGAAATCTTGAGCCCTGTGCTGGGAGCGAAGGAGACTATTTTTTAAGTTAATGTTCATAATTAAAGATAATGGGCCATTGATCAAGTCATCAAGATACAAAATGTGACAAACTTTGCGACTTGCAAAACAGCTAACTTGATGTACGACGATTAAAAATGTTGCAAAATCAGAATGAGCTAAAATAAAATATTTTTAGGAGTAATTTGTGTATTTTCTTGTGTGTATGCCAGCAAAATCGCTTTTCTCCCCCACCGAAAGCGAGAATTAGTTCTGTTCAGAGTAGCAGACCCCATAAATTGCCTATTTGCTAGAATGTTCGTAAATATAACAGTCTCAAAATAATTCATCTTTCAAGATTAGCAAGCAGAAAATACAATTATCAACTTCAAAAGGTAAAAAAATGAATCGTAATCCAGATGCATAATTTTTTCCGACGACTTCGTACGTAGCACAGTTGTTAACTTTTGGATGTTTATTTATCAACGTCCTTTGAGCCGAGGTCTATTAAGCAGACATTTGGACAAAAAATATTGTACTCATCAGGAAAGCTACATTCTTGATATTGAAACTTGCGTGTTTCTGATTTGGAGCATTACGAATAAAATAATTTTTTGGGACATCAAAAACTTTTGGAGACTGTGTGATTAACATTGCATAACACAGACATCCGGAAATCGAGACACTGCGTCTTGAGTAGCGTTTGAAGACCTCAGCATAAAACACGTATTTGCTAGTAATGATTGTGCAAAATAACTATCTACTAGGTGTATTGGCCTCGTTACATGCTGTCAGTCTATGCTCAAGAACATATTACAAGACGGTCAAATGATAACAACGTTGGCGCGCGGTACGCACAAGACTAGTAATCTCATTAGTATGCCAATTAGACGCCAATCAAGTGAGAACGATCGGCTTTTAGAGGCGAACTCGTGAAGTCCGTGAATCGATTCCTGCTTGTGTTTTTCAATAATTTTTACAGTTTTAATCAAATTTTCAATGGATTTATTTGAGTGACAGAAATTGTCACATTTTGAGATTGGTAAAATCTTAGATACAGCGATGAAACGCAAAGAAATTTAACAAACACACCGCTCAAGGGATTTGTCTGCGAAATCAAATAACGCGGGAAGTTTTCGTTATGAATATAGTTCTTTGCTTTTTTCGGAGTAAGGCTATGTTCATAATTGAAAAAAAATTGAACATTGATCAACATACAAAATGTTATTCAGACGAACTTTGGACTTACGAAACAGCTAAACTTGATGTACGACGAACAAAAATGTTGCAAATTCAAGGTGAGCTAAAATAAAATAGTTTTTTAGGAATGACTTGTGTGTTTTCTTGTGTGTATGTTGGCAGAATCGCTTTTCTCACTCGCCGAAAGCGCGAATTAGTTCTGTTCACAAAGTAGCACAGTGTAAAATGCCTTTTTTCTAGTAATGTTCGTACATAATGACTTTAATGCTAGGAATCTTTGCGTTAATTGGATTTTAAATAGCTATTCTACTAACTATATTGAACATTTTAGTACATTGAATATGTACTGTGATCATAACACCTAATTTACTAAGCATGTTAGGGCATTTTAGATATTAGATAAGCATGTTGACACTCAATACCTTATTAATTGCTGTTATTCGAGATGCCGAAAATAAATAAACATGCCGGAGTTTCATCGACAGTTGTTGTAATAAAAATCGAAAAAAAACTTGAATTTTCTCATGAAAGGTATGATGAACAAATTATTGGTAATCTATCTATGTAACACGGCTGTGCATTTTTAAAAAATAGCTAGACAACTTATATCCTATATTTATCCTATTTGCTTACTTATGAACTTTTATTTCAAGATTAACTTTTCAAAACAAAAACATAACAAATCAAAGAATTACAAGAATCATCGATGCCGATGGAGAAATAGCTTGCTTTCATATGGATATTAAAAACAAATTAAAGGAAGATCGGCAAAAAATGTTAACATACCTTAGCCATATGTTGAGGAGGACAAAAAAGTGACTTTCAATAAACTTTTCCTCAAATCTGAGGCGTCACGTTTCTAGTCCTGAACTGTCACTTTTCCAGTCTGAAATTTTCTTCCTCAGTTCTGATTACATAATGGCTTGTTCATGTTTTTAGAATTTTAAAAGTGAAAAAACATTTTCACAGCCTCTAAAAAGTTTACACAGTTCAACAGAACGGCTTAGTATGGGTAGATCGTGTTGCTCGATCACACATTGTACTAAATTTGCATTTCCATCCACTCCATGAATTGGCAGTCCTACTTTGTTGACAAACATCTTGTGTGAAAAGGTTTTTTGTCGTGAATAGTTGATAAATCTGCATTGATCCTACAGCTCTCCGTGGGATGAATATTCCGTAAAAATTGATGAATGAACAGAGTGAAATTATCTTCGTGAGTCGTGTTCGTCTTGCTGTTCACCTCTTTCCAGGTTTGAATTGCTGCAAATGCAGCGCGTATTTGTTTTGTTTTTGTTTTTATAAAAGTTTTATCGCCGTCGATTTTACTTTTAAAAGTAGATTAGTCGATAAGTAATGACTGAAAAACGCCACGAAGAATCCATGAAGAATACGGCATTTTTTACCATCTGACAAACTAAAGCGACTTTTACCCATTTTGTCAATGAAAATATTTTGAAGTAGCTTTTCATCGTTGAATCGTAGTTATTTTTCTTTTTCACGCCGCGGTCTTTGTTTCTCTTTCTTAGTCAAATCTCTTCAAGCCGCCAGCTTAGCTTTACCATTTTCATGCTCTTTGTCCAGTGTAGAAATACATTTTGTAGAAAAATTTCAGTGTACTGCAAAAAATTATTTTGGCGTCCCGACTAAAACCGGTCAGCGTTTTCGCGCGGCAGTGGTACACGGACGTTGTACTTATTTTCGAAATCCGGGCTTCCTGTGGTTGATTTGAAGTGAGCTCGATGGTTTACCATATTTTCTTAATTATGGAGCTCCGCTATACAAATTAGGTAAACCTAATAGCGGAGCTCCGATTTAATGAAATGAATTATTCATTCAACCATTTATTCATTCATTTATTCATTCACTACCAATGATCAAAATTGTTGATCAATAAATTTATCAATCAAAAATGACTATAATAAAAAAGCAAACAAATAAATGAATTACTGAATTAATAAATCCATTTCATTAATCATGAACAGGAAATAACATAGTAAAAAAATGAGAAGGGATAATTTTCTCATTTTTTTGCTGTTTTTCTTTCCATGATCAAATAATCAAATAATCAAATAATCCACTCAAATATTTTATTAGTAATGGTAATAATCGCACTTGTCAATAAAACATTCATTGTCCAATGAGAAGTTAGAAAAGCACTATAACATGGCTTCTATGAGTTGTAAACAAATCCCCGCGCGATTCGCTCGCTTTATTACGCTCTTCTAGGTTTGAAAAATGTTTAAAAAAATCGACGAAAACTTCAATGTGAAATGTGTAATAATTAACTTATTGGTAATCTAGCTATCTAATACGGCTGTGCATTTTTAATTATCAAATGTGAATACTGCGTAACTCGTTTAAAAAATAGTTGAGTAAACTGACGAATACAAACGTTTTATTGCAATTCAATAACAAATCTAAAAATCACAAAACTCAAATTAAAAACAACAACAAAAACACATAAAGATCTCAGCGATGGAGAAATATCTTACAAACGGAAGTAAATAGTTTGCAGGAATTATTGCAAACTGCTTATATGTTGGTGGTAAAAAAGAAATTAATTTACAAAGTAAGATCGTCAAAAAATGTAAACATACCGGCGCCACGTTTCTTGTCCTATTCTGTCACTTTTCCACTGAAATTTTCGTCCTCCGTTTTGATTACAATAAGCTTCTTCATGTTTTCAGAATTTTAAAACTGAAAAAAACATTTTCACTGCCTCTAAAAACTTTACACAGTTCAACAGAACGGCCGGCGTAGTATGGCTAGCTCGAGTTGCTCGATCACACATTGTGCTAAATTTGCATTTCCATCCACTCCCTGAACTGGCAGTTCTACTTTGTTGACATACATCGTGTATGAAAAGTTATTTTTCATTGTGAATAGTTGATGAAGTTGATAAATCTGCATTAATCCTAAAGCTCTTCGTGTTTATAGATTGCCCGTAAAAATTGATGAATGAACAGAGTGAAGTCATCTTCGTGATCGCGTGTTCATTTTGCTTTTCACCTCTTTTGAGTAGCTGCAAATGCATGTTTTTTTTAATGAACTTTTGGTCGCCATCGATTTTACTTTTAAGAGTAGACTAGTCCATGAGTAATGATTGAAGAACGCCACGAAGAATCCACGATGCAAACTGGCCAAATAAACTCTTTCAGAACATATAACTTGTAAAATCTCCATCTTTGAATGACTTTTAAGGACCAAAGAAAATTTTAACAGCTCTACACGACATTAATTTTGACTAGTTAAAAACATCGGCACAGGACTTGTCCGGGTAAATATTTTGAAGCTTTTCTTCGTTGAATCGTAGTTCTTTTTCTTTTTGCAAATTCGGCGTACAAGTCTTCTTAGTCAAAACTCTTTTAGCCGGCAGCTTAGCTTGACTATTTTCTTGTTTTTTTTCCCCATTTTAGAAATACATTTGTAGAAAGTTTCAGTCAGTAAACTGTAAAAATTGATTGTGAATTTTGATTTGTGGAGATTAGTAAATTTTGTCAAAGTTTTGGCGCCCACTAAAAATGGTCAGCGACCTCGCGCATATGGGCACGGACGCCGGACGTATGTACGTATTACGGACGCGCGGGCTTCCTGTGTCGGTCGACGAAAACTCAGCTCGATGGTTTACCATATTTTCTTAATTATGGTGCTCCACTTGCGCGGGCCTTGGGCCCGCGCGGAGCTCCGCTATCAATTACTAATCAGTAATTTGATGATTTCATGAAATATTCTGTTTATTCTTTTCTTGTTTTTTTTTTACCAACAGAGGTATAGGAGGTGTTGTTAATGTGCCATTAACTCTTCTCTTTGGTGAACCAGTAAGTCATGTTCTAAGTAGTTCTTCACCCTAAATCAATCAAGGCAAACGGCATTCAGCATTTGTCTTTTTTAATTACTAGATCCTAGTGAGATGGTCATTCAAAACATTCATACAGTAATAATGTTGTCGACCCTTAGCTATTATCATGATAGCCTCATCAACAGTGAAATGACTTGTTTAAAACATTCTCTGACTTGTATTTGTATGATGTTAGGGCTATTCGGAAATAATATGAAAAAGTGCAAAGTGTCTAATGTAATGGGCTTGATTTAATTTTATTTCTTGTAAATATTCTTATTTTAATTAGTATATACATGAAGTTTTACATGATGTCAAATTCAGAATCTCTCCAGAAGCATTCTTTCAAGGTAAGATATAATGCAGACTAAAAACAGTATTTTACCTTTCTCAAACTCCTGTTTGATTATAATCCCACTCACTAGATATGACCTGATAATTCTAATGTACACTATTGGGTACTCTACCGCTAGAATTATAGTAAAACCATAATATAGTACCCTGAGTGAAATACAATAATGCATGTGTGTTTGGCTCATGAAAAATTTACATTGAGCATGTGCAATAGAGCCATGAAATAGCCATTAGGTCTTGATAGTGGAAGGTATGTGTGCGTTGGCCTCTCAACCTCAAAAAAGAAAAAATATTTGCCAGTGCAACTTGCAGCTAATGTACAGCTGTTTTTTTTTTTTCTTTCTTTTTCTTTTTTTTCTTTCTTTATTTTTTTATTTTTTATTTTTTTTTTGTTCATAAAATGGTGTTTTTTGTAATATTTTTTACCCTTTTCATTTCACCTGACTACCATTTTGTTTGCTGTGTTCCTTTGCCCTAGCTTTTTGAATTCCATGCTAATAGATGCCTTTTAGGTATAAAAAAACAAGAATATTTTTTGATTGATTTCAAAATCAGTGTGCTCACAAGTTTGAATATTACTTTAAGAAAGCACAAAGTCCGAGTAGTGAAAGGGTTAAAGCACAAAGTCCCAGTAGTGAAAGGGTTAAAGCACAAATTCCCAGTAGTGAAAGGGTTAAAGCACAAAGTCCCAGTAGTGAAAGGGTTAAAGCACAAAGTCTCAGTAGTGAAAGGGTTAAAGCACAAAGTCCCAGTAGTGAAAGGGTTAAAGCACAAAGTCCCAGTAGTGAAAGGGTTAAAGCACAAAGTCCCAGTAGTGAAAGGGTTAAAGCACAAAGTCCCAGTAGTGAAAGGGTTAAAGCACAAAGTCCCAGTAGTGAAAGGGTTAAAACACAAAGTCTGAGTAGTGAAAGGGTTAAAACACAAAAAGTCCCAGTAGTGAAAGGGTTAAAGCACAAAGTCCGAGTAGTGAAAGGGTTAAAGTAACTGTTATTTTCCATTATCCACAGTGAATGTTCAAGCAGCTGATCAAATGTTTAATATCATGAGAGAGTGGATGGGAGACTGCAATAAGTCTGTGTTGTTAGGTAAGCTCCAGATGTGAGTCTTTTCTAATTATAAAAAGAATGTCTGTCTGAAATCTACAATCCTGACTAAATTTCTTTGAGATTTGACACACTTGTTGCAATGCCATTTGTATTTCTTTCAATTTCCCCTAACCCACCCCTCCTAATGCAATGTTGACTTCAGAAAGTGTTTGTCAAAGCAACTATCATAATGGTAAATTTGCTGCTCAATTAAGGGGTGGAAGGGGGAATATTGTTCAGTTGGAGGGGGTGGGGCTGGTGTTTGGGGAGGGTGTTGGGGATCAGGGGAAAAGGAAGTGCAAAGGAGTGAAGATAAGTAAATAAGTTGCTTTTCTCCTCCTTTTTCTCTATCCCTTCCCCACTGGTACACAGGTTTCTGGATGACTAGTTTAAACTACATGGTAATTACATTCATGACATTTCACATCAAAAATATCAGTGTATTCTTGAAAAGATTTAGAGTGTTGCAAATTACCATTTGTCATTTTACTGTTTCAAAAGAAAATGATGAATTGTTTTGGTATATTCCAGATATCTGCTGTGGTACAGGGACAATAGGATTATGCCTTGCCAAGGTAATTTAAGTTGACTAATAAATGAATCAGATCATGATTGAATGCATCATTCTTTGGATGGACAAATTGAAGGTTTAAAATTAGTAGAAGTGTAAATTACTCGGCAATGACTTGAAGAGGTGAATAGCTCAATGCATTGTACCCTTAATTTCATGCCTAACAAATACAGTGTTTGGAGTCCAGAGACTCGATAGTGTACATGTCACCCACAATGATTTAAAAATTATAGTTAAGTCTGAAGATTTAACCCTCGCTTCCCCCATGCAAGAGAATTGTGGTTGAGAGTGGAAAATACTAATTGAACGAGTACTAGGTGGATGTGATTGTATTCGTTATACTTGTCTAATGTTGAGTTTTGTTGGTTTTTAGTATGTCTCTGAAGTCATTGGAATTGAACTTGTGGAGAGTGCTATTGAAGATGCTAAGAAAAATGCAGAAATGAATAGTACGTCATAAGATAATCAAGCTTGGACAGTTTCACCTTCAATTATAATATATCAAAGCTTAGCCAATCTGAATGAATCTTTTATTTAATATGTGCTTGATAGGATAAGGTTTGACAAATATTATCTGTCACAAACATTTTCAAAAGTGCAATGTTCTTCATGTTAATAATTCTTACTTTATATAAAAACTATGTCCTAAATAACTGCATTTTTGTAAGGGATTTGCATGTATGCCACTAATCTATGTGAGAAAAGCTTGTTAATAATGAAATCTTTGCTATTGTGAACTTAGACATTAAAAATGCAGCATTCATTGCTGGTAAAGCAGAAGATGTTCTTGTGGAGCAGGTATTAAAGAAACTACCCATATATAAACCAGTGATTGGTATTGCTGACCCTCCAAGAGCAGGACTACGTAAGTGCATTATAATTGTTGTGTTAGTTCACAGTGGAATAGTCAGTCTTTGTGAGAGAGGAATTGGCCCTCCACAGGCCTGGGTTTGATTCCCTTGAGCACAACACTTTACTCTCTCAACAAACTTTACTCTTACAACAAAATTCTGAAAAACATTTTCTAACTCAGTCAATCTGTTTAATTCATGAAATGTGGTTGTTGGGAGTTTGTCAAATTGTTTCTCTACGTTTTGGGTTGCTCAATTTATGTATACCAAACAGAATAATGGCAAATATAATTCTAAACAAGAAATCAAGTTAGTAAGAAATGATTACCGTCCAATCATTTTTCCTGCACGCACAATCATGATCATCGTTTGTCTCTGTGTAGATCGTAGTGTGATACATGGGATCCGACGATGTACAAGAATGAACCAACTCATCTATGTAGCTTGTAATGCTAACAATGCCTTTACAAATTTAGTGGAGTAAGTGGAATAATGATTATGACTGGCTATGATATTAGAATTATGTTGATTGAAAGTAGCACCAATACACTCCTGATGACCAAAATAAAGTGACAATGCCATTGTATCATTTCACTCACTATTGTTAGGCAGGGAAGTTTCTAAATGCAAGCTTACAGTGTAATGTTCAAAACTATGACTAGTGGTACTGCATACAATGTGATTGTTTTTAATGTTCAACATAAAATAAGTAGAGACTTTGCACCATTACATGATGACAGCAATCCTTTGTTCCTGCCTCTGTTATGGCTGTCATCATGTAACAGTGCAATGTCCATACTAACTTTTGAACATTGAACTGCAAGCTCCCCTGTCATGTGATATGAAGTGAAATATCAAGACGATTATATGATTAGAAAACATGCTGTGCTTTGCCATGTAGTTATAAATTATTTGACTGAAGCATTAATTAGTATGTTTTTTGTTTTGTTTGCTTTAGTCTATGCCGTCCAGTGTCTAAGCGGATCAAATCACCACCATTTCGTCTGGTGAAAGCCATTCCTATTGACTTCTTTCCACATACTCAACACTGCGAATTGATCATGTTATTTGAAAGGGACAACGTGCCATCAAAGGATCTGATGCAGTTTCACTTGCAAATACAGAAATAAGATTATTTGAACTGAAGCAAGTTGTCATGATGGCACTAGGTTTACTTCATGTTTCAGTTTCAATAGCATCACTTCACAAAATTAATTAGAAAACTTGGCAAGCCAAACAAAGTATAAAGAAAATCCACTTTTTACTCAATTCCTTCCAAGGTCATACATTTTGTTCTTAGTATACTCTTTTTGCAAAAAGAAAAAAAAGTGGCATTGTGAACAGATTTTCTGGTGAAGGATGTCAGTGTAGGGAGAACATATCAACACCCTATAATATCGCTGTCTCTAAAGTTTGCACATTCCATCTTCTTTTTTGGGTACTGTCAATAATCTAGTTTCCATGTAACATCTTTTGACCAAATGTTGCTGCTGATATGCTCCTTCAGACAAAGTTTACATTGATTTGGTTGTGTAAAGTACCCACTCACAGTGAGAAACTGGAAAAGGCTTTCACAGAGCAAGTCAGCTGTAAAGTTTTGTCAAAAGATGTCACAAATGGCAAACTAACATTGAAACAAGTATGATGAAGAAGACTTTATAATAGAGTACAATGATATTGGAATAATATTGACCTTGACCGTGTTTCTCACTGGTTCCACAATAGAACAGTGCACTATAATGATAGGAGAAGGCAACCTAACTATGACCGAGTGATTTATTACTGGTCAACTCAAAATTCCCCCCCGCTCCTGCATCCTGCACTGTAATACATCCATAACCAATCATCTACTTTTAAATTAAAGAATACTAACTTTGTACAAAGGAACATTTATTGAAAAAACAGATGCATTAATTTATTGACACTTTCAGTATTTCTGTGAAGGATATCTTGGATACTTGGAAGTAGTTTTCATCTTATTAATTTTGCCAGTGCTGATGACTATAGAGAAAAATGTTGACACTATTTGCAAATATTTGCATAATTATTTCTTTCATTTTTCTCCCAATGTATCTCTCAGACAATTGTTTTCACTTCAACATATCAACGTTGTTTAGTGGAGTAGGGAGAGGGTTTGTCAAATGGATGACATGGCTGAGAAATCAAACATTCATAAAAAAGTCAACTTTTAATATCCAAGATTGTAGGCAAACAAAAAAATATCCATTCTTGTTTAAATACACATTATCCAAGATATCGTATATCATATCTGCTTTTTTGTAGAGCTCCAAACACAGGTTCTCCAAAAATGAGCCTTCTGATCTTTACTATTTCATAAATCCACATACCATTCAGGTTTGTTTATTCACTGAGAATTTTATAACAGAACATGTTTCTTCACACTCTGTTTTCATGTGAAAGGTTTTTCTTTCAAGGCAACATTTCAGTATTGACTTTCAATAGTTTGTGATGATAACGTTTTAAAAGAAATTCAATACAAAAGTCTCTCTTGTGGCCATTTCATTGCACCAGATTGGTACAGATATAACACTGTCTTGTTATCTTGGTTGGTGTGTTCCTCATCCTTTGGTAGGCAAGAAGTACTTTGGTGTTGACATATGATAGTGATGGTTGCCACTGTAATGGCCAACATAATATGAACCAAACCTAAAAGTACAAATTAAACCAGAATTAGTTAGATATGATATTTCATATTTTCAGATTATTTTGATAAACTGCTTGGCGTGAAATGAAGTCACAGCCCAGGAACACAACAGGGTTGGGACTGAATCACAAATGAACTGTCATTATATGATATATCAATACTTATTATATACTGTCTCAAAACAGTACATCACAACATTTAAAATGTATGACACTAGCAGGACTACCTACCTGTCAGAGAATTGTATATGTTTAGGTATTCCACTAGATGATGTTGTTAAGACTGGATGGTCTAGGTCTCTATTATCTCCTGTAGGGATACGGAATCGTCCCACTTGCATCTCAGTATCACTAAGGCCACCATGTGATATACGTGCATATCCAAGTCTTGTAACACCACGATACATAATATACTCACACCAACGCTGATGGTCAGTCTCATCTATGTCCTATATACAATAACAATTCTGTTAAAGTGGAGTTCGTCTCCATTAGAACTACTAAAATCAGAAAGTCTGCCATGACCTTTCTATGTCAATATTATTTATTTCTACCTTAACTCGTCCTTCTTTCAGTAACGTTTGATAATCACGACTGCCTGGAGCTGAAGTCACATAGCCCAAGAACACAACAGGGTTGGGACTGAATAAAAAATGAACAAAACATCCATATATATTGATACAAATTGCACAACACAAAGCAAGAATAGCCCTATCCACCGGATAAATCCCTATCTAGTGAATAAATTCTAAAGAATACAAATATCTATAATAATAATTATAATTCATGCTGCAAATCAAACAGATTCTACATTTTTCCAATTATGTTTCAATAACCTTTTATCCATTATTCTGGCCAACTCTTTTGCTTGGAGCTTACGATCAAGGTCATCCCTAGAAACATAACCAAGCAGAATTTTATATGAATAGAAGCACAACTGCAGGGTGCTCATTAATATTTAAGTTTATTTTCGAAAGCAAAAAACAAAGATCACAAGTTTTGGCAATCCAAATGAAAAGTGAGAGCTTTTGTTTGAAAAGTAGGAGTATGGTTTGTACCATGTCAGTCATCACATACTTGGCTACACAATTGTGAGCAATTTTTCATAATTTTCTTTTGTGGTTAAAGGAAATAAGGCAGCTCAGTTTAATTTTGCAATCCAATTTTTTAGTGAAATCTGATACTAACCACCACAAAATCAAAAAAAACAATCTTTAGCTTTAAAATGCTATAATAGTTGATTCAAATACCAGAAAACGAATTGGACATAATGTTGATTTTATGAAGAGACCCTGTGAACTTTCCTGCAACCTTAAACAATGTTTGGAAATATTAATTTTTCATAAAATTCCAGATTGACCTACCTGTCATTACCCATATGGACAAGAACAAAGTCAACAAGACTGCCTGATATATTGACTGTTGCACTTATTGCTGGAGCTAGTTCACCTTAAAAACAAAACAAGATATTAGCTTCCTAGTTTGCAGGCAAATCGTTTTCACTCCATGGGGCTTCCTTAAAGAGTTGAGTTGTTTTTTTTTCCTGACTGATCATCTGCTCCCACCATGAACATGCTCATTAGGGACATGCTACTCATAGAGGCATGTTCATTATCATCATGGTATTTTTTGTACTCTGGGCCTCATTATATAATTATAATCATTGTTCTCATCAAAACCCATTGTTTTTACTCAGTATTATCCCAGCGAATGCATAGGTCACACTTCAACAAACAACAAACTGCATTATCAAAAATAATGCTTCTAGCTAAAAGCATTATTTTTAATAATGCAGCGAGTTCCCTAGCAGTCAATGTAACGATCAAAAAAGAATAACACAATGATAAGAACAATAATTATACTAGATAATCACTTCGGCACACAGCATTCATGGGTATAATGCAGGCAGCTGAGAAATAACAAGTGTTCACCGACAAATAATTTAGGAACAATACTAGTACAAATAAATGTAATGAAGGCATCTTTCATTCTTGAAAAAAAAATTAATCCTGATTTGAATATGGGTGACCTTGAAATATCTAGCTTGAGCTACACATTTTGTAAGTGAGATAAAAAATTCTTTGCTGTAGTTTTTAAATGGCTCACTTGCACCTCATCATTTGAATGCTCATAGATAATAAAGGCATTCAGTTACTTTCATATTCAATAAAACACAAACTTTATTAAACAGGGTTCATAATTCTTTGAAGTCGCTAAATTCTATGACTTTCCAATATTTTCAATGACCAATAAATAAATTGTCGGAAAGAGAGCAAATGTGATATAACTTTAAGAAAAAGTACGACTGCTTTCAACTGTTTAAACATGTTTCGGCGAGACTTTCACCATCATCAGTATTTTATTGGGTGGAAATAAGCTCAATATATAACAGTCGAAACTCTCTAAGGAATATAACAATAATAAGTTAAATGGATCACTTGTTGGTTTAAGGATGGTCTTAACCACTTAATGTGTAATGCCTCTTTCAGTTTAAGTTGGTATTTTGAATTGGCCTTATCAATAATAGCAAAACATTCTTCACTGCATGCATTTCTGCATTCGGATGAAGATTCTAGATGCTGAAAAATGTGTGAAGCCTTATCCCTATTGAGTCCGACTAACGTGCGGGCTGCGGTTCGCGGGCCAAAATTTGCGGGCTGCGGGCCAAAATTTGCGGGCTGCGGGCCAAAATTTGCGGGTTGCGGGCCAAAATTTGCGGGCTGCGGACCAAAAAACAAAATAAATAAACAACAACATTAGACAAAGACGAAACAAACAAACAAAAAACGGATAAATAAACAAAATAAAAATATCACATTGAATTTGTCGCAACAAAAACAATTCAACATCATAATAGCAACAAACAAGCAAACAACCAACCAACCAACCAAATAAGCAAACAAACAAACAAACAATTTTGATGAATAGACCTATTCGGCTTGCGCGAATTGGGATGTCACGTGACATGAACTGGGTATACTAAAATACTGCTTAATTATAGTATCTAGAACACGGAGTAGGGCATAATTATTTTAAATAATGTGAGAAATTACGAGTGTGTTTGATGCAAAATTTACTTTGTATTCTGACACGCACGGCCTCATGACAGTACTCAAATGATCTCCACTCCATCACATAACACAATAACAACAAAGTTTTGTGTTTAAAACAAAACATACATTATCGTATTTCATGTATCTTTTCATTATTATTGCTATAAAGTTTATACTCGAAATAATGTAGAGCACACAGGAAATGGGATTGGAACCACCCAATTTTTTAACACATCGTTAACTTGTCAAAAATATGTCAACGAGTAATAATTGAATCAAAAATGTATAAACTGTACAAGAATCGTTCACAACAATATCCATAAACTTTGCTTACGTAAAAACGTATAAATTCCCTGCTGAGGAAAACTGCACCACAAATTGTCCTTGAACTTCGTGCTTTTCGTTTACTTAGATAGCGGCAATTCAAAAATTATCGATGAAGATCAGTAAGGAAATTATGCAGAGAAAAATATTTCCTTCAATGTGTTCAAAATTTTTAATTGGTCGTGACATAGGGCCGATTCGCACTAGGCAAAAGTTTGTTTGCTTAACTACAAATTATGTCATCAACTACAGGAAACAAGTGCAAATGCGTTTGTTCGTCCAGGAAAAAATTGTCAGGCCGGACCGAAACATCAAAAACACCGCTGGGAAGTTTTGGAGGCTTCCAAACCATGACAAATGTCAAAAACTGACAGGTTTACCCTTTAACACCCAGCACGATAACAGTGATAAGCACGTAAACAGTGCGAGTTCAGTGTGTTGAGGTCACTGTTCAAGCAACAAGTCTTTTTCCCCGGCTCATTTATATAATAACTATTTTAACTATTATGGTTCGCAAATAATGTATGATAGTATGATAGTCAAAATGACCAGCCTTTAAGGTAGTTCGGGACCCTTGCTACTACGCATTCTGCTCGCGCATGTGAAATCAAATCAAATTTCTCGTGCGGTTAAAAATAAATTTTGCGTAAGAGCCAAAATATGGTCATTTTTGAACTTTTTGTTAAAAAATAACATCATATCATTGCATACGGTCCTCAAAAGCAGCTAGTACCCATTCCCACGAGTCGAAAACATTGAAATCATCTTATTTTCCGCGCGTTTTTTGCTTATAGCTCTAAAATTAGCACGGTGACACCCGATTATTTTTCCATTTTTGTATTTGGCATAAACCCAGCTTTGAAATTTTTAAATAAAAAATACATGGTCTTCGAGACCAAAACATTGTAATTTTGACTTTTTTGGGGTAAAGTGTGCAAAAAATTAATGAAGCTCTTCATTTAAATCTTCGTTAAATATCTCTGTCGATGTCTTCTCCAAGGAATAAATTCACGAGAGCTATAGCGAAGGGAGCATTTTGTCAGACTCTTATAGCAGATTTGTAAAAAACTTTCAAATTTGTTCGCAAGAATATAACTTTCAACAAATTTGATGTTACTTCTTTTAGTTGAAATAGGGCAAAAATGGGCCTATTACCACCCCCACAGTTCCAAAACAATCGCGGTGACCCCTATTTTTTATTCCATTTTTGTTTTTCATATGTGTCAGTCCTTATGTAGAAAAAGTCTTAAAAAATTCTATCGGCGGGAAGTGTGGATCCCGAACTACCTTAATGAGACCGGTACGATAATAACAGGCTTGTGATTGACGTTTGCAGTTAAGTGACTCATTGTTAGGCCTCATAGTGCGGATGTACAAAATTCGAGTATTTTTGACCCAAACAAAACTTGCTATCATTCTTGTTTGGGCCGAACAAACTTTGTTTGTCAGTCGTTTTGTTTAAACCATGAAAACGTGAAAAGATGTGTACAGATCACATGTTGTGTATTATCACGATTAGTGGCAACCTTATAAGATATGTATTCTCAAATATTTTAAAACACAAATATTTTTATCGTGTATTTACGGACAGCAAATTTTGGCCCGCAGCCCGCAAATTTTGGCCAGCAGCCCGCAAATTATGGCCCGCAGCCCGCAAATTTTGGCCCGCAGCCCGCAAATTTTGGCCCGCAAAATAGCAGGACCCATCCCTATTGAGGTGTTCATTGACACGTGTAGACAAGTGGCGGGAAGTTTCCCCCACATAGCAAGCAGAGCAACTTGCACAGACAAATTTATACACTATACGTGAATGTAACCCCTTAGGAATAATATCTTTCACATTAAACGCATTTGAGATCTTATATGTGCTAAATACTAGTTTGATATTGATACCAATACAATATTGATAAGGCCAATTCAAAATACCAACTTAAACTGAAAGAGGCATTACACATTAAGTGGTTAAGACCATCCTTAAACCAACAAGTGATCCATTCTAACATCACACTTAAGGTGTAACTTATTATTGTTATATTCCTTAGAGAGTTTTGACTGTTATATATTGAGCTTATTTCCACCCAATAAAATACTGATGATGGCGAAAGTCTCGCCGAAAGTTGAAAGCAGTCATACTTTTTCTTAAATAAATAAATTAATATAAAAAATAAATATGTCAGACATGCTAGTTTAACTGTTGGTTAATCAGAATCAGCATTGTTTTCAATGATTATCCATGACCTCAAAAACAATTCCCTGGACTGGAAAACGAAAAAACTAAACTTTCATGTATTTTCCAGGATTTCAATAACCCAATTGAAGCATAAGATACAGTTATGTAGTATGTCCATATGGATGTCTGGTTTACCTTCTGGGGAGGGCAGCAAATGATGCTCTGACTTAACAAATGGGTATTTTGAGAACAATGTGGCTCTATAAAAAAATAACACAAATGATCAGTTTTACATTAGAAAGCAGTATAGGCATGTACAGAATAAACAGAAATGATTAGGCACCATAAAAATTCATCCCGTAATACTAGCCACTTTTGCCTATCAAGTTGTAAAATTAGAAGGAAATAAACATCACCTGTTTTAATCACAAATGAACCTACAGAGTCCTTCACCACGTGCTAGTTCCAACTCACTACACATCTACAAAGTGCGCTTAGTACACAGTAAACATGTTATTTGTTTACATCTCCCCCAAAGTCATGCTAAGATGACATCAATAACACACAAGTAAAAACTGAACTAAAGTAAAGTTTAAAGATCAACTCTTTGAGGTGGCTAGACAGCTCTGACACTCTTGGTGCAGAGCCAGCTCAGTGGTGGTTGGGATGTCCAGTTGTGGGGGTACTACAGGAAGCTACTACTGCTTATCTTACTGCAATGGACTACTGGCTGTGTCCATCTTGTGGCTAGGTTCTGGATAAGGCTCCACATGTAACCAATTACGTCACAGCTCAGACCCATTTGATGTCATAATAATATACAATCATGTATGATGGAGGTTGACTGCTCTCTTGAGTGACCTTTGTTGGGTTTGATACCTAGGTGCTCCCAGTGAAAAAGCTTTTATCTTTTCTGGGATCTGTTCACAATCCCTAAAGTTATTGCTAATATTAGTGAGTTTTCTTACCCCCATGTATGGTCTCTTGTTGATGGTCCAAAGTCAGGATACATGTGAAGTCTTTCTTGGAACCATCCAGCTAAATCATTGTTCCCCAAGTAGGGCTTTGAGGTATCACTCTCAAGGAAACCAACAATATCAGCCTCTGAAATAACATACAACAGTCACTATGCAGCCAAATTGAATGTATTGTTGCCTGCCATTTCAAAACTTGATATTGTTCCCTTCTGTTGAAAGAACATGAAGGACACATAGGCCTGGACTGGTAGGATCAAACTTCAACATAAAGCCAATCAGATCTGGCTTCAACAGAGACAGCAACTGGTTCATTGAGTTCATATCAACTTTCAATGACCAATATCTTGAGACAGTTGAACAAGTATCCTGCATTATTATCCAACTTGTAAAAAATAACGTGTGAGTAAGAATAATATACAGCGATATTTTTCGCTGTCTATACCAGTTTGACAGGTTTTCATCTACAGCATCTGAAGAGATCAGTAAAATTTCTGCAAGCCGCAAATTAAATTTATATTGAACATTTTATACACAAAACGGTTTCGATTTTTCTGTCAATAAGATAGCAACGGAAATGTCGAAATTAAAATCGAAAACAGAGTGAAAGTGGACATGTAAACACAGAGAACAGAAGCTGCTTTGTAAGCTCACAAGTTTATTGATTAATGATAGAACTAGCTCGTACAAGGAAAAGAAAAAAAAATGTTTCCTTGATACCACAAAATGTCAATCCTTCAGTGGGAGAGCTGTAAAATGTCCTTTATAGTAGAAGTGTAAAGCTAATTGAAGCAAACAACTACGATCCAACAATGTAAGCGACACTACAATCGCTGCAAGGTCTAGACACAACATTATCTTTGTTACTCTAGTATGTATTTGACTTCATCAAAGTTTCCAATCGATAGCTAGTCTTTCCTTTGTCTTCTTGATCTTTTTCCTCTTTTTTTTCCTCAAAATACAGCCACAATTTGTGCAAAAACAGTCGAGAAAATTACATGGGTAATCAGAATGCAATACATATGTCACGCAGTGTCCAACTAATTTTTTTAAGGAATGGAAAATTACAATTTTTTTCGTCTTTTTTAATTTTTGCGAGATAGTTGGATAATAAATAACTTATTAGACAGTTTGATGTGGAATATGGCTGGATATTTTACTCGTCAACTTGCACTTTGATTTGCCTGAAGGCTCGTCAAAATACAGCGTGACTCGTAAAAATATCCAGCTATATTTCACATCAAACTGTCTAATAAGATATATTTATTATTCAAAATATTTAAGACTTTGTTTCTGATTGGTCAAAATCAATCAACTAAATATCCATAGTTTTTTTTAATTTGTGCAGCCATATTTTGGTAAAATAATTAAAAAAAATATTGGATGATGAGAAAGAGTGGGAATCTTTGCAAAATTCTTGTAAAAAACTAAATAAAATTAACTCTCACTTTCATTATCTTGTGTACGTTTGATACTAAATTAACCTTAAATTATTAATTATTATTATTAAATTAATAATTAAATATATTATTAGTGTTAGCCCTTAATTACTTTATTGTGTACATGTTTTTGTTCTCACAGGGTTAACCTTGATGGGACTAAGAGTCCTTTGTTTGCCCCTCATTAGTGTACTTGTTATATTTTGTATTTATTATTTGAGTCACTTATGGAAGTTTCTAAAAACAAACAAACAAACTCATAAATAAATTATGCTAAAGATTAAACATTACCTTAAAAGATTAAACAAAAGATACTAAATTTGCATAAACTCCCCCCTCCCCCAAGAACTCTACCTGTGTCTTCGATAGCTTGTGCAGCTCTTTCAAAACTTGGCCAACCTTTGTTGTCATATCCAAAATGAACAGTCCATATCATGGCAGTGAACACGCGCTGGTCTTTCTGAAAAATACCCCAATAACATATTGTTATTACCCCTAGGCTGCTGGTATCAAAAGGAATATGCTGGAGCACTAGTTTTTGGTAGCTGTTGGGAAATTGTAAAAGGACATGTAGTATGAAATAAAGGAAATACCTAACAACGCTGATAAGGTGGGTTGGGGTTTGGCTCAATTAGCTTGTGAAAACCACAACAATGTCCCATCAATTTTGAAACCTAGTGTAGTGCATAATTATATAATATAGTATAGTATAGGAAGGCACAGTTGTTTCCGACTATACCAGTTGAGGGCTCATCATCAAGGACAACATCAATGGGTAGAATATATAATCATATTCATTTGGTATAATTTTGCTTGGGTCACTGGTATTTAAAATTGATTTACCTTAACAGGGGTTGGGTAGTGTAGATGACTATGTCTCATGAACACAATGGTGCCAACAGCTAATACAAGGAAAAAGAGACCTGAAAACAATCAACATATCATTGATCAAATGGACGCATCAATTAATGTAAGGGTGGGGATCAAATATAATTGTGAATGAGCAAATGAAGGGCCTTGGAATGGATAAAATTGCAAATAAATGATATAGAATTCCATGGAGATATTTTTGAATAAATGAATTAACTGATGAACAGTTAGACATGAACTACCAAATAACCAAAAATGTGAGGGATATTAAATATGATTGACATGCTTAAAAAAAGCACCATCAACCCTGTAAATAAAACAAATCAAATATATTAAGGTAATTCCGTAGTAATAGAACTAGCCATAGAATTTTGATAAAACTTTCTACGGTAAGACATTGTGAGTTTTTCATCAAAAAAATAAAATAAAAAAAATAGGGTCACCGTATTGGATTTCGCGAGAAAATTTTTGAAAGTATACCCACTTTTGTCAATTTAGTGTCTAACATTCAAAAATGGGCATCATTCATAAAAGTATCTCTTGACTGAGCTTGGTCAATACCAAATATTTCAAATGTGCTTAAATGTGCTCCTTATACATTGGGCTACCGATGTAAAGCAAAAGATTTTCACTAAAATTCAACAGCGAAGAGAAATAAAGCAAAAATTAACAAAATGTTCGAATTTGTACGGGCCTAATTTATGCTTTGAACGAAACACTTTTCGAAATATCGAAAAATCTAGCCATAGAATTTTGTCATTGATCACATATGTTTTAAAAAACATGATTTCAAATGATATTATGAAATAAAAAAGATAGGTGCCCGTATTGGTTTGCGAGATATTTTCAGAAATATTCTCAAATTTCAATAATATCAAGGCTTTTCCGTGTGTGGACTGGGGCGAGTTTCAAGAAATTCGTTATTTTTTGCTTGAAAATGTGAAAACTGTTCGTATTTTTACATTAAAGTGTTTCTCAGTCATAGCTCTGTATGCATTGATGATAAGAAATGTAAAACTCTAAAATTCAAAATATGTGCAGAACTGTGAGCAGTGCAAAACTACGGTTCCGAATTACCTTAAGTAGAAAGTAGTACCTGGTTTGACATGAGTATTAAAGAATTCAAATTGAATTTCTCCCACATCAGGGAATGAGATACAATAACTGACAGAAGCTTGTTGGTGTGTTGGTTTTTCTTCTGTTGGTTTGTCTTCCTTCTTTGCTTTACCATATTCCTCCTTTGGATCATAAGTCCTTTGAACCGTCATAGCAAGACCTATTACACCAACAAAACACAGACTATTATGTTTGCACATAATGAAAATAATGTAAATCAAATTAGTATCTTGATTAAATTACCAGATGCATTGTCAGCATCCTCCGGAGACCAGTGTTATAGACTGTGAAGGAACTACTAACATTAAATATTCTACTTAATGTTATTGCTTAATGTAATTAAAGGCTTTTATGGATTAAGGCCCTGGAAGACAAATACCTAAACCTGGATGAGATAATGGACTGCCATAGCGGCATCAATTAGGCTACAATCATTCACATTTCTCAATGTCTTGGAATTTGTCTTTGTCTGGAAAATGCATCTTGTAAGCAATGCCACACTCATGTCATACAGCATGCTGCCACATGCACAATTTTAATTGATGCACTAGATTGAGCCTACATCACTAACAACAATACTAGTGTGTTAATAATAAACAAAACACTCACCAATAAAAACCATAGTAATAGCTAGAATAACATGTGTTCTCTCTCTAGTGTATTCTCCACCTGGCACAAAGTTGTATGCCACTACCCAGACAGAACCAAGCATCAATAAAATGTATATTAAGTTTGCTAGAGTTAAAGTACTGGCTGCTGAACAGCAATGTAGTCTATCAATCATAGAAGGCCATATTGACATCAGGTAAATTCCTAGAATTAAGCCACCTAACAATGACCAGTATCTGGGTGCAAAGTAAAGTAAGCTTGAACCACATACACCAACCAACCACCAGGAAACAGATGACGTGAAGCTGCATGGTGATAAGAGTGTACCAACTGCTAGTGCTAAGAAAACTGCAAATCTGAAAGAGGAAAAATGTGACTTTGTAACATTTACCAAAAAGACATTGATTGAAAATATAGATTAATAAATGCCATTCATTCAGTTAGGTTTTTGCATGTGAAACTTTGTGGCCAATTGATTAGTTGTTCTTGTTGCACAATAAAAGTAAAAACTTACGTCTAATAGGACAATGACATGACTTTTGGAGGTCATATACTTTATTTGTGGCCTGATTGAGATCATTAATTTGCGCACAAGCAGAGTTAACTCAAAATTTGTAAAAGTTAAAATCACTGTAAAAAAGTTTGAAAAGAACTTATGACTGCAACAGGTTTCAATAATTGTAGTGTGGTAGTAACAAAACTTTTATTAAATATATCCCCTTAAGCTACACAACATACCCCCAAGGAACAGGTGATGGTCCTATATCAGGATACCCTGCAACTGCCCATCGACATACCAAAGAGATTTCACCAAATACAGTGTGTGTCAGAAACAGTAATGCACCAAAACCACAAGATACAAGAATCCATTGCAACCCCTTGATTTGAGAGCAGACTCCTGAATGCCTGACATCATTATTAGAGGCCATATATCCTGTATATACTCTATCCAGAAGGGCAAATACTCCAAGTAGAAGAATTGCTTTATTCAAGAACAGGTCACCCCATAAAGGGTTGATGGAAATGTATAAAGCCCTTGATGCTAACATTAGGAAAAACCCTAGGACTAGACCCCAAAAACACAAAGATCTAAAACAGAAGAGAAATAAAGGAGAATATTACAAAATTGATAAATTGACATTTGTATTTATTTGTATCTCATTTAATATTCGCCATTAAATATATAACTAATTATATGCTTATCAAGAAATAGTATATAAATTGACGAGGCAATTTGATTAGAAGACATCAGGCTTATTTAAGAATCAAACCTCCTCATCGCAAAATGATAGTTTTAAAAAAAAATATGGTCACTATATGGTAAAAATACAGAAACCGCTCTTCCATTAATCAATCTTTTGGACCTGCTTAGTACTATTTAATAAACGAGCAGCAGTGTTTTATCAGGTATACAACCCCGAGGGATTTTATACCTGATAAAACACATGCTGCGAGTTTATTGAATGGCTTAAAAAAATGAATTAATAATTCATGACTATTTTGTCCAATATCGATGAAACTAAACAAAACGAAATGGAATTGAAGGTTGTTTGCATTTGGGAATTGGACAGCAGTAACAAATATGCAAAACTTCGTCAGTATCTTATTCAGTCGACTGTGGTGTTTTGATACTTCGCTTGCATGGGTGAAAACATGCTTGCGAAACGAGCATATAGGTCACCAAAGTCTAAAGAAGAAGAGAAAAAACGCATTGGACCAGTGCATCCCTAAGTTCGCATTCAAAGTTGTCATTTAAATTTTTTTTCGAATGGAAAATAGGTCTAGTCAACAGAGATCCTGCAAAAGAGCAGCGTTCTTTTGAAGCTGACATTGGAAATATCGGGCTAAGTATTCAATAATTGTACTTTCCGTTTGTAAGCAAAATAAATGTTCGGATCAATGGTTTTTATATTTTATTCCTACTATCTTCAAACTTGAAGCACTATATAACATCACACGTAACATGTAACATTACACATTAATATTCATAGATAATGCCACATGTGCAATAATAATGCTTCATGTTCATTTGTATTCCATTGTTTTTCTATTATACCCCATTATTCCCCTGGGCCACATTCAAAACCCTCCCCAGGCTTTCAAGCGTACTTTATGTGGAAAAGAGTGCTTTCCTCGTGACCAGAGAGGAGCATCGGACTGGACAAAACGGTCATGAATTATTAATGATTTTTTAACAGTATATAATATCTTCAAATTACAGTCTCTAAAATTTATACAACTATGGATTACAAAACAACTTCCACCTATATTTGACAATTACTTTAATTTTGTAAAAAACACTCATAGCTATAACACTAGGTATTCGTCAAATGACAACTTTTGTAAACAAAAAATTAGAACAAATACTGGAAAGCAAACAATCAGTACCATTGCACCAGATATATGGAAAGAAATCCCATATGAACTCAAAAAAATCGAAAAAACTTTCATTTTTAAACTAAAGGTGAAAGAGCTTTTACTGCATAGTCAAAGATCACTCCAGTAGTGAAAAAATATAATTTATTTAGATACTAACATTCAAAAATGAAAATAATATCTTTTTACTTTTTATCTAAATGTAAATGTAAATATAAAAAAATAATTATTAATATAATATAAAATTACAAAACTTGTACAAACGAATGTGAATAAAAAATTGTATTGTATTGTATTATTGTATTGTCACGATACTATAGTTAATAATTGAATAGCAAAGCTATTATGATATGAAAAAAAGTTATCGACGTTATCGTTTTAGTATTCACAGAAAATATTTTGCTTTAATCAAATGAGAAATAAGTTAAGAGAAACAGAGTTCTTTGTATAATTATCAAGACAATTAAGAAGAGTGGACCTTGTAGAGTTGCCGAAAATTCTTAGTCTTGAAGAGTGACATTTTTAATGTTTATTCAATTGTTATTAATATCAAAGTTTTGAGAAAATATAATTTTACTTTATAGGAAAATAACTTAAATCTCAGCTCTTTTAAGTCCCATTAATCCTTCAAACAATGTATTCTTTACCTTTCACTGGCCTTCTTATTCCAGACAATACCACAAAACCAAAGCATGGCTGTGCCACATCCAAATGACAGCATCATCAATCTAGATAATGTTGTTGGAGCTTGAAATGAAGCAATGCCAACCATTGACAAGGCCCTTAAGATAGCTATCCCATGCAAACTCTGACAGAATTCCATGACAGATCCAATACAAGTAAGGAATGGGGACAAGATACTCACTACAAATGCTTCGTATCCTGAAATCTCCAGCTCATTAAGTGGGTAAAACCATATCATTGGTGCAATAGCAAAAATGAGTGACCACCAGATATAACCTGAAAAAAACAGATAATTAACTATAGTTAATACAGTAGCCTCTATAATGTACTGAGCCTCAAATTTGAAGAGCTGCAAACACAAGCTGCAAATTTGTTATGAGACTCCACACTCAATACATACAATATTCATGCATGCTCTGGTAGGTATAGGGTAAGTAGTTATCAATTCCACTGACGTACAAGTGTGACAGGTGAAAAGTGGGGCTAAGGGTGGACGCCATGGTTACCACATTAACCACTGGGACTTTAATTGACGTTCTGCAGTGCGACTAGGGGACACCATGGCCTTCTTGCTTCTCTTCAGGAATAACTTATCATGCCAATGAGTTTAATCAATGTAAAAAACTATTAATTCTAGAAATAACATTTCAAAATGGCTGTAAGTACTGGGCACAAGTCCATGGCAAACTACATTTAGTAAAAGCAAATACAGGTTTCCATGTCTTTATATTACATGTCTTCGCAAAGAACATCAGCACAACTAGCAGCCTTGGACAGCTGTCTTGGCTAAAACAGCTGTCCCTGGCTGCTAGTTGCACTGGCAGTTGCACTTTTTTTCTTTTTTTCTTTTTTTTTTTGCGATTAAAAGGCCATTGTGCTTTTTCCACTGTTGAGGTCTGATGGGTATTTCACAGCTCACAGCTTATCTACTGCACATGCTCAGTCTACATTTTTCATGAGCCAAACCCACATGGTTTATTGCCCTTACATTTCACTTACTATTATTATTGTTTGATGATATTGATTGTGATGAGTGGATTTTCTTGTTGGTTAAACATTCACCAATAATTTATTAAAGACATAGCCATTGATATTTTAGTCTGGGTACTTTTAGAAAAAAATCATGTTAGGTATTGTTATCTTAAATCAAAAGAATGCAAATGGTGACTGACCTAGAATAGCTTCGCAGAGAATTTCCCTTCCCATATTGGTGTACTCGATCACTTCTTCCGCCAATTCTGCGGTTCCCTCGTCAATAAACTCTTCTTGTTCCTCTTCAGGAATAACTGTTTCATACTCTTCACTGTTATCCCAAGGATCATTTGCTCCTTCGACCAAACTCTGGGCTCTGTGCCTGAGTTCACGAACTCTTTTACTTCGCCGAACGGGAACGGTACCTTTGTCCGCCATTTTGTTGTGAACTACACAGGGAGCCCAACTAATGTCACAATAAAAAAAACACTCTAGTCTAAAAATGAATCACAGTATTTGTATTGTTTCTTCTAATTATTCAAAAACAGAATAAAAATGATATGTCAGTAAATTATTTAATTAAAATAAATGGAATTTGATTCTTGCACCAGGACCCCCAGGACCTAATATGCTCTGAAAAATTTGCGAGGAAAAACTGGGACGAACTGTTTAGTCGCGCGTGCGCAATAATGTTCTGGCGCCAAACAATCTTTGCAAATGGTGGAAATCGTTGAAGGAATTTTTTTCAAACCTGGCTTTCATAATATAAAATTCACGATAGATTTAGATTCGTGAAAAGTTTTATTCTATGTTTGTGCGAAGGCCCTGTTTTCCTGGCTATTCTGTAGGTGAGAGCAAGCTTTTTATTATCAAATCAATGTCAATTTCGTTCCCTTTCGCACGTGTGTTTTATGCATTTCGCTGTCAAGTTCTTGGAACTTTGTCCATGTCATAACTTTTCGTTTCTTTTTGGTGTTCATAGTGTGCACGATTCGTTAATATCCATCATGTTTGGAGCGAAGACTCCTTTTGGCGCGAGTTCCTTTGGAACTGGAACTTGTAAGTACATAAATACTTCATCTTAACCGAATTCACTGTTAAATCTGATTTTTTGAATTCACTTATTTTGAGTAACATTTTTCTCAAAAACATGTCATGAGGTAAGTAACATAAACACTGAATATAAGTTTCCGAGACTTAAAACAATAAAATGGAACTTACTTATTCCAAGTAACCTTCTTCTGCCAAAATCACTTGAAATAAGTAACATGCATATTGAAAATAAGTTTTTTGGTCTTAAAATAGTAAAATAAAGTTGTTGTTTTTTACCAAATTTTCTTGAAATAAGCAATTTAAATTCTTAGCATAAGTTTCCGAGTTTTGAAGAAATAGAATGCAATTTACTTGCTTTAAGTATCCTTGTTGAATGGTTTTGCATATATATATGCATGCAGCGATTACGGAAAAATTATATTAACGGATTGTAATTCACTACTTTTTTTTAATTTCTTCGTATTTAATAGATTCAGTTGTATAGCATTTTTTATGGAAGATAGAATTTATCAGTGCAACCGAAAAGACGCTAATCTTTTAATTGTTAATCCCTTTCAAACACTAAGTGTAGTGAAGTGCATAGCATTTTATTTTGTGAGAAGCATTTCCTGGGAGCATTTTCCCTTAAAAAAATTTCAGGAGGGGAGAAGTGCCCTACCCTCCCCACTTTATACCAGCAAACATTTAATTAAATCACTCAGAACACAGCTGGTCTAAAGGTTAATTCCTAAGCCTGAGCACTGATTAATAGCTTAATTAAATCTCCCAAACTCTTGATTTTTGTCATTATTCTATCTTCATGATGTCATAAACAACATATATTGTATATACAATTAAGCACTTGATCTTAAATTAAGATAGATAAACTATTGACTGATAAAAATAAGTTTTAGTTCTTGTTTCAAAGAAATGGCTGACTCTTAAAACAAGTCCTGCACTCATTGAAAATTAAGAGGCAAAAAGGTCATTTAAACCTTATAAAACAACATGCAATTATATATAATGAAATAACTTGAATTGGTAAACATTGAGAGCAAAGTGGCAGAAGTTATTATGTCATTAGGTTGTCAATAAGAGCTGGGATTTTGAAACGTAATTGCTTGAATAATTTTATAGTTATTGATGTTTATTTGTGTTTTCATTTATTTATTTATTTATTGCTGACATGACTTGTCCAATAGAACAATATGTTCATTATTAAAGTGCTTATTACCCCTAGAACAATAAAAGTTATAGATAAACTAGGTGGTCCCCATGCACAGTACATATCCTAAGTCAATACTAAAAAACAACTAAGAACTACTGTCTGAAACATCAGTTTCCACTATAGCCTTTATAGTGTATCAACTTTCAAACTCTTCCAACTATATTATTGAAAAAAAACTTTCTTTCATTACAACACACCAAATGCATTCATAAATTACCACTTTACTATGTTCATTATATGGGTACATATTCACAGAATTCAACTTATCTATAGAGAAAAATATAGCTCTAGGATGTTCACAGTTGCTGTACACTTGACAATTCAGTTGTGTTTCCAGCATGGTTGCCCTTGTGGTGAATAGTAGTGGTTATTGCTTCAGACTAGAATATTAATAACAATTCATAAATCTTGTTGTTCTAACTTTCAGTAATATATAGTTATGGCCTTGCCTTCTTAAACTACCCTTTTTACATGCTTGTTTGGGCATTATGGTCAACCTTTCCACCTCCTCTGATCCTGATCATTGATGATCTGCCTGATGGGAGTGATATGCTCAATATACCCAAACCTACACACCTTCTCTGTAATCTATCTATTTGGTTGAGATATTTACTATGAGAATCAACAGCCCAAACTGTAATACAATAGCCAGGTCAAACTGGACATAATAAGAGTATTAAATAAATAATGTATGGAGTAGCCATTGGCCTTAAATTAGATAAATTAGGCTGAGTGGGAATATCTTAACAATTCGTCTTTTTTTATGTGCTTTAGCCGCATTTGGAACTCAAGCCACTGCATCTCCATTTGGTCAGACTGCAGGTAGAGATCAAGTTTCAAACTTTTGTTGTCTATTCAGCATTAATAATTTTTAGTATCCTATACTTCTGTAGCATCAAACACAAGTGGTGGTTTGTTTGGCAATACACATTCTGGTTTTGGTACATTTGGAGCTACTCAACAGTCTGGTAGTGGTTTGTTTGGTGGTAATGCTACTAGCACTGGTAATACTGGTCTCTTTGTTGCAGGAGGAACTACTACTGGAAGCTTGTTTGGACAACCTGCAGCATCTACTGGTGAGTATCATTACAGCACACCGGTACCAGACTACAACAAAGTTGGCCTATTCTAAATTTATAACAACAATACAGTATTGCCTAGAAGTTTGTTAACACTGCTCTCACTTGTCATCTCATGTGCATGGACAGTCTCATTTGTGTGGTAAACTCCCACAAACAGATTTTGTACAAGGACCAAACTGCTGAATAGCTCTTAAGGTATCAGGGGACCCTAAAAATCGATGCCACAAAACGCCTTATGGCGAGCGAACTATTATAGATACTACTATAAAAGTATACATTTTCTTAAAGCTGAATAAATGGAGATTACAATGGTATAAAAATTATTTTGATAAAATCGATTGTTATTTTTTTCATTAAGTGTTTTGTGATTCTCAACCGCCTCATTTCACTAAGTTCCAGGAACACGGGATTTCAATCGATTGTGTTGAAATTTTGCATCAATGTAGCTTTAGATGTCGAAACAAAAACGGCGTCTCAGTTTTTTGATATCTTGCCACGTTTGTGAATTATTACCAATTAATGCCAAAAAATGCTAAAAATGACGCTTTTCAACTTTAACAGCGAATATTTTTGCAAAGAATATGTTAATCAAAAAAATGAGACACCGTTTTTGAGATCAGACTTTCCTCTAAACGATAATGTCATTTGTTAATTTATGTGAATGAATCCTGTGTTCTTGGAACTCCACGAAAAGAGGCGGTCAAAAATCATAAAACACTCACTTAAAAAAAATCAAGGAATCACATCAAAATTTTTATACCATTGTAATCTCCATTTATTTAGCCTTAAGAAAATGTATACTTTTATAGTAGTAACTATAATAGTTCACTTGCTGTAAGGCGTTTTATAGACATCGGTTTCTAAGGTCCCCTGACACCTTAACAAAAGCTATTCAAAGTCATATCCTTTTTTTTTTTTTTTTTTTTTTTTTGTGCACAAAAACTAAGGAAGAAGATAGCAAGACTGTGTGCTTTTGAAAGAGAATTGCATTCCCTAAAAAAACAAAGATTGCTTATCCTTGCATATTTTTAAATGATATTTAGCAATAAATGAGTTTTACTCCGAATTGAAAAATTGTCTCTTCATTTGTAAATCAACAAAAGTTGTTCATTCTGTCAGTTGAAACTATAAGAGTTAATGATAATGTTGTTAAAGTAAAATAATTTCTGTTTGTCAACAGCTGGGAGTGTTTTTGGTTCCAATGCTAATACAACAGGAACCAACCTATTTGGAAGTGGAGGCTTTGGTACTACAGGTATTCTACATGATATGAACCAGTCTTAAATTTTTCATTTGAGACTGATTTGTTAAAGTGCGATATTTGTCATTTAGGTACTAGTAACCTGTTTGGCAATCAAGCAACAAGCAAAGCTTCAACTGGTCTGTTTGGTGCTGCCTCTACAGGAACACAGAGTTCACTGTTTAATGCTAATTCAGGATTCCAGTCATCAGGTACTTACCATTAGATAGAAATATTAAGTAAATGGTTCAGTACAGTTTCACTACACAACATATAGTTTAGAAAGAAAAATGATGTTCATTCTGTTTAGGGAATGGAATAATGTGTAGAATGTGTTTTAGTGTACACATCAAAGTTTTTCCTATGCCAGTAAATGAACAACACTACCTGGTAAACTGAGCTACTTATGGCTTCATGACTTCTGACATTCACTTGTTAGAAATGGAGGCCATGGAGTTAATGCTAGACTGGAACAACTAATATAATTATTGGTGGTTACAAGTCTATTTGGACCAATAGTGACCACCATCCTACCACTGGGCTGGGTTTCTAGTTGGTTACAAGTCTATTTGGACCAATAGTGACCACCATCCTACCACTGGGCTGGGTTTCTAGTTGGTTACAAGTCTATTTGGACCAATAGTGACCACCATCCTACCACTGGGCTGGGTTTCTAGTTGGTGGAAATACGGATGGTTTGTTAGCTCTATCCCTATATATGATGGAAACATCCTTGAAGTCTTGTGAAACAACAACAACAAATGTTTATTTACTAAAATATTAAATTACAAGGTTTTAGTGGTGTAAAAATAGTTTAATGGAGTTGTCTGGAGTTGTTAGCTTTAATGGAACTGTCTGATGCTGCCAGATGATCTCAAACAGCTAGCAGAACTTTACTGTCTGCTACATTCTCTAGACCTTGGTAGGGATAGTCTGAGCTACGAATAAATTGGATAGGGATAGATATCAATACATTTTTATAAGCTTTTCAGTCATTAGCTACTAAGTTAATTGTTTTATAGTTGTCCATCATAGCAGTAGATCATGTAATGGTGATTGTTTGAATAATCTTTGTCGTTTCCCTCAGGATTTGGTGCAGGAACACAAACAGCTCAAGGAACACCTGTCAAATTCGCTGTAAGTAACATGCTGCAACAATTAAAATATTAGACCAATAAGGTCTTTTTATGCAGAACATAACAAAACATACTTTTACTGCACTTTATTCCTTGGTAATATTTGAATTTGTATTGTAGGTTGTTAGTGGTTCAGATCAAATGGTCAAGAATGGAATCACACAGACAGTCAACACAAGACATCAAAGTATTACTGTTATGAAAGAGTATGAATCCAAAAGCTTTGAGGTAATAATATTATGACTCAAAAAATCATTTCTCATTCTTGTTTGATCTAGATTGCATCATTTGCTATGTCATTTCCTCAGCTGCTTGCATTATAAGTGAAATGTAACTTAGGCAATAAGCGAAGGTTTCTGACATTAGTCCTTTACCGGAGTGGCATGAGTAAACAAGAAAGAATTAAGGGGCATAGATAGTGATAACAAATAAGGCAATCCATAAAAGAAAATAAAGTTTTGAAACAAAGTTAAACAAAATGGTATAAAAACAATAAATGGGAAGTAAGAAAGTTGAATCAGATCATGAATAATGGAAAGCAAAGTCTGTGTTAATCCCGTGAAGATTGATGGTGCCAAATGAATGAATTAAATGCAATCAACATTTTGTTTGATTCATTTTCACTGTGTGAAAAAATAAGCCCAAACAATGATGTTGGATTCTGAATGATTGTGAGAATTAACATGACAAGAAAGTGGTTTAGGTTTAGGTTTTTTTTCCTTTTTTTGAATGTTATAAAGGCGATGATGCTATCACCAAGACATCTACATTTCTCCAATATACAATAAATCACAGACATTGAATACAATATATAACACTAATAGTTTCTCTGCATTTTAGCTCTCACTACTGCTCATAGCATTCAATTCACAGTTTAGGAACTCATTAAGTCCTCTTTGTTTTTTCCCCCAGGAATTGCGTTTTGAGGATTATAATCTTAATCGTAAATCAGGTCCAACTGGAGGAACTACCACAGTTACAACATCTGCAAATACTGGAAGTCTATTTGGTGGTTATGGTGGCAGCTTTTCTGCATTTTCACAACCTAAAACAGGAGGCTTTGGAACTACTAGTATGTTAATAAACATGTCTAACTTTACTTACAACTAAGACAAAGAAAGACATTGTCAGGCATTTTGTGTAGCAGTGTCAAGCAGAACAATCTGCAAATGTGAATTTGTAAGGAACAGGATCTCTAGAAATTCAAATCCAAACTAAAAACTTTCCTATATTTTCGGTAAAATAGGTGATGGTAGAGGAAGGAAATGATAGGTTAAAATGTAAAAGAAAAACGTTTCCAGTTTATTAGATACGTAACCTTACTGAATATACTAAACTTGTCACTGCAGGTAGTTCACTATTTGGCCAAACTGCCCAGCAGCCAGCGTCAGGTGGACTATTCAGTAGTAAACCAGTTACTGGGGGATTGTTTGGTACAAGTACAGCCCCAACATCGACTACAGGATTTGGGTCAACCTTTGGCTCTACTACACCAGCCTCTGGGGGATTATTTGCACAGACATCAAATACACAAACAGTAAGATAAGTCAGGCTACAGTACTGGTAACGAGTAAGGCTGCATCCACTCGCGCGTGAGAGTACGTGTTCCTACTCGTTACTGGCGAGTTGCATGTCATAATTAGTTCGCTAAAACAAAAGGCTCTTGTTAATCGTCACTCGTGAGTCAAACGAGTGAAAACAAATTCTAGTATTTTGATGTAAAAAAAGATCTTGATAAGAGAAAAAAAGCTTACATAAAAGTTTAAAATGATTGGACACTACTTACAAGTCTTAATAAACGCAACAACTACGCAATCAAGGAAAACGCCTCCTAATTGAAATTAGAAACTTTAAAATCATCAATCTAAATGCCTATATTTTTTGTAGTTATTTAAGTTTAGGAGTTAAATTAAAGTTTCGAAATCTGACATTAAATAAACAGGCGCAACCACAAGAACTTTTATGTTTAAATTATTATAATTTTTGTCATTTAGATTACGTTTTCGAAAACTGAATGCTTACTTTTTGTGATCGCATATAACTCATGAATTTTTATGGCCTTTTTTTAAAAGTTTTTTTCAATAACCTTTCTGCCATTACATATTGAAGTTTCTAGGAGTAAACTAACACAAGCTTGAAAACATGCCTGTGAAAGAGTGTTTTTGTACCTCAGTCTAGATATTCTGCCGCCAAGCGTAATTACAAAATATCTAATAATCAAGTATTTTTCCCACACTTACTAAAAGTCGCAATGAGCTAGAACCTTGGATCGAAAATGTGCAATTAACTAGAATAAACAAAAAGAATAATGTTGAAATAACAATATTTTATTTTGATCCAACATTATGCGCTTTTGTTGAAAGACCGACATTTTATTTTGGCTTGTATCGTCTTTCATTTTTTGTCAAACTTTCTATCAACAAAATGAAAGTTTATTCCTAATCAATTGATAATTTTTCAATGATTTTCTTTCTCATATTCTTGAGTTAAGTAAACTATTTCCAAGAATTTAGAATGTTTTTTTGACTCTCAAAACGCTTATTCACTTGGGTTTCTCACAAGTTTGCACCTTTCCACTTCAGTGATTCCCTCTCAATTCATCCTGTATTTTGTTTTGCGGGAATATAATTTATAAAACAACCACAACTCTAAAGTATAAAATAGTAGTTTTCGATCATTAAATTTATTACAAAATAATTTTTGTTTATTTTAATTTAAATCAAATTGCAAATTCTCTAGCACTATAGTGGCTTCTATCAAGTCAAGTTTACATGTTGTCTCCATCGTGTCTCAACTCAAAATCTAAAAGCATACTAATAGACAATAAGTTGCGTTAAAATAATTTTTATTTCCAAATGATGGGAATTTATTTCTTTTGGTTCTAACTTTCTTGACCTACTCGTTCCACTCGCGAGTGAGAATGCGTGAAAAGACTTGTTCCTTTCCAAATGACTGACGCTCATCATGAATATTCTGTTTTTCATACTCTTGAGTGACAAAGGCCACTCGCTACTCGCACTCGCGAGTGGATGCAGCCTTACTCATTGCCGGTACTGTAGTTCACAAAATTGTCTAAAATTGGTTGTTGTATGTACTGTATACTGTTGATATTATCAACAACAATTATCAGGATAACTTTTTATGTAATTGCATTATACCTATTCATTGTCTATCCCCTCACCACCTTAACAGTGCACACATCACACTTTCACCAATCTCAAAAAGTCTACGATTAAGTAGTGTCAAATTCCCCTGTATTCAGTCTAATAATTACATCAAAACATTAGTGTCAATTATTGATAGGTGAAGTGCTGTAGTTTGTTTATGAATTAAATTATTATTATTTATTTATTAACAAGAAAAGCTAACACATAGCTAACACTAGAGGTTTTTGACACCTTGTCATCATTAGCAGTAACTGTAGAATGACTTTATCTCTGTGTGCTCTATCGTATAGGGTGGTTTGTTTGGAACAACACCATCAACTCAGTCAGGAAGTCTTTTTGGAGGCACTACTGCACCATTTGGTCAGACAAATACAGCTGGTACTGGACTCTTTGGTCAGTCAACTTTTGGAAACACACAGGTACTTTGTCTTGTCTTATACTAACCTATCACTAGTAAAATATAGTCTTCTGGACATTGTTTGTGTATAATAGCTTTTTTTTCATCCTCTTTTTGTGATCCCAATTTCTTTCTCTTGTCTTCTTTGTAGAGCACTGGTCTATTCAATAAACCAGCTACAGGCACAACATTTGGTGCTTCTACTTCTGGTGGTCTGTTTGGAACTGCAAATAAGCCTGCTACTTCAACATTTGGTGGGTTTGGTGCAGGCTTTGGCACTGCTGCAGCTGGCAGTAACACATTGTTTGGCAAACCAGCATTTGGTACTACTAATACTTTAGGGTCAACATTTGGTTCAAGTGCAGCTGGGTCTAACTTATTTGGTGGTACTAATACAGGCTTAAATACTGGTGTGACTGCCTTAGGTACTGGCCTTGGTGGAAATACTGGTATGATTTATTACCCAGGACTATGGTTATTTTAAATTGCAGTAAGATTTCCAGGGTGGTTATCAAGTAGCTACAGCATAACAGACCCATAGTTTGTTGTGACCAATTTGGCTAAGTGTACAATTTCAATAGAAGTGTCTTATTTTACCAGAAGGGGCAACCTTCAGTCATTCATTATTGTCCTGTATGCTTGCTTGCTTTGTTTGCTGTGCTTTTCTGTTTCATTCAACTGGGGTGTTTTCTGTTGTTGTTTTTTTCTGTTTTTGCTCTCTTGGAAAAAAAATCACTTGATCTTGAAAAGTTTTTGTGTAAAATAAATAATTTAGGGGTAGTTGGTGTGTGTGTGAGGGGGAGGGGTATCTTAACAATAACTACTGTCTGGATGAGATGTGTAAAGTATTACTTATTGTGCTCCATATTTGTTGACTTATCTGCTTTTAGGTTTTGGTCAAACTGGGACAGGGCTTAACCTTGGCACCAATACCTTGTTAGGGTAAGAACCAATGCTGTTGTTGATAGTTTTTAACTATTGTCAAGACACCTGTCCACCTCAATATTGTTTAATGACAGTGAGCTATTTGTAATGAGTTGTACATTCAGCTTGAGAAATGCCCCATAAACATTAAAACCATTATGGGAATAAAGCATATACTGCCACGATGCACTTTGAATTTGATTTTGATTGTCAGGGCACAAAATGCTAATTTGGGTGTGGCACAACAGCAGCAGCAACAGCTTCTTCTAAACCAGCAGATATTAGCTCTGAACAATTCTCCTTTTGGGGATTCTAAATTGTTTAGGAATTCACTTACGGTAAGTAAATTTGACAATTTCAGCAAATAGTATTGGATGAGGTTTTATATCATCTGATAGGAAGTTGTTTTCATCAGACCCCATGCAATTATAGTCCTCCTGAAGGTTACACACACACACTGTCACGCACTCCTTGTTACCGGTATTTTCTTTTCATTGCTAACTAGTAGAATCAATCTATCAGGTTATCTATAGTTGTAGTATTGCTGTTATATGTGTTATTTATTCCTTGTTTTCATTTATCCTCAATGATTGTTGTTAGTGGTACCAGGGTTCGTACTAATCCATAAACTCCTTGAAAACTACTTAAATTAGCACCTTAAAGGGCGCTTAAAAACTTTTTTAAAATGATGAATCCATAAGAAACTCCTTAAATTTTCACTATAGTATATTAGTCAAGTCAAAAAGAATGAAATTTAATTTAATCAATCAAAAAATATAGAAAATTATATGTCTAAAGATCAGCATTGCAAAAAATATATGATTGGAGGCAACATCTGAAATATTACTCCTTGAAAATACAAATTTTGTTCTCAAAAAGTGCTTAAAAAGTTCTTGAATTTTGTGCTAAAATTGTAGCACAAATCCTGTGGTACTTGATATTAACTTGTATGGTAGTTTGATGTATATAATCCCATGATCATGTTTCTAGGATAAACCATCCAGCAAGGCAGCTACCTCAACCACGGCATCATCACAGAGTGTCTTGGGTTCTCCTTCACATTACAAGGTATTGATATCCTGCTAAAACATTATTAATTTTAAACCTTTCACCACTTTTGGTTTTTCTTCTATTTGAACATTGCAACTGTGCAAGCACTGTTTGAAATAACCATTGTGACGTTAGCAGTGTATCTGGTCTCTAATAACTCTCGACCAATCAGAGTGTGTGTTGTATCCTGATATAAATGTAATTATTTGGCAAATCCAAGACTAGAATATATCTTCACTTTACAAATTGTTAAAACACAAATTGAAGATGGTAGTGGTTGTCCATATTAAAGATATAATTGTTCCATTTGGTAGAATGAATTGTGAATGTAAGGATTATCATGGTTCTGATGAAGCAAATTAGCTAAATGCTTTAAAGATAACCTAAAAAATATCTGGCTTCAATGCAAATCATACTCATAAACTTTGCATTGCTGGGGCAATGCTCTACCAACTGAGCTATTACTAGTATTTGCTTTTGTTTTTGCCCATTTATACATCTCACTGATATTATTGTTGATTGACTATTATTATAATTGACTATAGGTGTCATCTAAACTTACAGCGAAAATCAAGCCAAGACCAATTAACCACCACACTATGAATAAGGTATTGTCTTCACCCCATGTAGAAGTCTTGAGAGGAATTCATCAATTTCAAAAGTGTGTCAACTTGACCAAAGTCACACTAACTATTAGAAAGCATTCCTATCTTGTGGCAGCTTATTGTTCAGAAATTGCTAGATAGTGAAAGTATACCAAAAAAATAGCAGTGTGTTTATGTAACATCATGTAATAGAAAACATCTACCATTAAGTCAACTGAGCTTAAATGAGACCACTTAGTATGGGATAAAATAGCCAAGAAGCTTTTTTTTAAATTTGCCATTTCACTTGATGCGATATTAATTTACATTATTTGTATGATGTTTTACTACCTTATTTTGTCAAATATTTACTTATTTATATGATTGTTCTTTGGTTTACAGTCTAAACTGTTTGAGGGTCTTGACGATGATGTTGGTTTAAGTCCTGACACTTTTGTGCCACGCAAGAGTATTAAAAAACTTGTCATCAAGAAACAAACCACAGAAGATCAGGTAATGAATTTACATTAACAATCTTTCACACTTAAAGATGTTTCTCATGGATATTGCTCTTGTGCATTATTTCTGTCCAAGAGTGAGCGAATGCTCATTTCACAACACTGATAGTTTGCCAGCGTTTTTTCCCTTCAAAGTCTTATTTGTCAAAAAGCTATTGACAGAGTTGTTTTTCTTTTGTTTTAAAGTTATTTGTTACAAAAATGTGAAAGTGGCAGCATATGCCATCCAATGCTGTTTTCTGAAAGTTTCTTAAGAAAACTATAAATCAATCAGTGCAATTTCTGTTGGATTTTAAACTCAGGTTTTCCTCTGTACTTTTTGTTGAATTATTTTTCTTCTTTCTTTAGGATTCTCCTTCAACTCCAGAAACTCAACCATGTGTTCAAACAACTGCAGCATATCCAACAGTAGTTACCCCCAGCCTGAATGACTCAGACCACACTAGCAGCCCTATGGGTGTTCGATTTTCTACAGGAACAAGAAAAAGTACTGTGGACTCAAATCCAAATAGTACAGCTGATAACAAAGCAGCTGACTTAGAAATCCACAATGGTGCACATGAAAGGCGATTAGAACCTTGTGGTGTAATATTGACAAGGTAATGCAGACAATCTTGGAATACATGTCACTGAAAACTGCTGAGAATGCTAGTAGTGTTCTGACATATTATAGTCAGTCAACTTCTACTATCATGACCCACTATAAGGTGGCTCCCCTAAAATAAGTGAGAGAGTCCAGAAATCAATAATTAAAAGCATAATAGAATTAGTAAAAGTACCAAGTTTCAACTCATCATACACAAATGATGTAATAGAACTACCAGTCAAGCCCTGGATTATCATTATATAAGATATAAATCTAAATGGTGGTGTAATGTTTTGTTTAGGCCAGAGTACTATACCATCCCTGCTATTGAAGAGCTCAATGAAATGATTGACAGTAATGGGGAAGTATGGGTGAATGACTTTATTGTTGGGAGACAAGGATATGGACAGGTCAAATTCCTTGGAAAAACTGATGTTGCTGATCTTAATCTAGATGAAATAGGTGAGTATCCCCTATGGACTGTGTTTACCATGGCAAAGATTCCTAAAAAAAATGATGCTTTAAGTTTAGAAAGCAGTAAATTGTAAAATGTAATTCAGCAATTTTCCCCTGGAAATTAGAGTAGCATACTCAATATCTAAATTTATTTTTATATATACTTGCCATCCAGTCAACTATAAAATTTAGACTAATTTTCATTTCTTGTAGTGAGATCAAAAGTAGACAAAATGGTAACCAGTCGTCTCACTCCAAAATCATTTCACTCCAAGTCATTTTGATAGCGAAATGACTTTGGAGCAAGTTGACCAGCTATCAAAAAACAGAAGAAAACCAAAAAAAAAAATTCAAAAATAGTAGCTATTTAGTAACTATTTATCACTATCACTCGACCATAACCTTACTATTTCTTGTGTCACAGTATTTTGTTCTGGTTGAGTGATAGTGATATGGCTACTGTTTTTGAGTATTTAATTTGTTTTTATTTCATGGTTTTCCTGAGCTTGCTCTAGTATTGGTAAATACGTTTGATTTTGGACGTTTATATATGAGAAAATTAAGCTTGTACTGCTAGGAAATTAATGTTGTGATATTGTATTGTTATATAAAGATAAGTTGGCATTTTTTTCCACAGTGTTTTTCAGGCGTCGTGAAATTGAAGTTTATCCAGAGGGTTATCCTAATAAACCACCTGTTGGTCAAGGGCTCAACAAAAAAGCTGAAATTACCTTAATAAAAGTTTGGCCCAACGATAAAACAACTCACCAACCTATTAAGGTATTTTTACAACTTAAGTTCCATTTACCCTTTGTAAATTGTGTTGGGTTATTTATTTATTTGTTTGTTGGTCCGTCGGTCGGTCGGTCTGTCGGTCGGTCGGTCCGTCCGTCGGTCGGTTAACAGAATGGTCATCATACTGCTATTGCTGCCAGATGTCATTGTTTTAGAGAACCCCTCTGTAATCACTAATGGGGATGATGGTAATTTGCTGTTAGAAGTTTTTTGTTGACATTATTGATTGTATTGTTATTTTAGTCACCGGAAAGGTTAAGGCTTCAGCACTGGATGGAGAAAGTAGAAGCAGCCACAGCTAAACTATATGCAGTTTTCATGGATTATAGACCAGAAACAGGAACTTGGGTCTTTGTTGTATGTATTGTTTGTCTGTAACATAAAACAATCACTATTAAATTATCCATACAAATCTGCAAGTCAAGTTCTTTTATTGCACTATTGATATTAATATGTAAAAACCCATTCAGTCATTAAATCAGACATATGATTATGATTGTCAGGTGGAGCATTTTACTAAATATGGTATTCATGAATTCCTTGATGCTGAGCAACTTGCCAAGAAACCAATGACAACATTGGACCATATCTCAAAGAAAGAGGTAAGGGATGCTTGGTCTAAATCATTGATTTACTTGCCTCACTTAGCTAGCTGAGTCAAACACTTATAGTTTGATGTACATTATTTGGTATATAAACATTTATTGTGCTTGATGATGTAGCAATATTGTATATAATAATTGTGAAGACAATTTTCTCTTCGTCCAAAAAGGTCAGTTTCTTATGATATGATCAATGAACTGTTATCAATAGTTTCAGAAGACTGATTTGACGAATGAAGAAGAAAAAATGCTTATTGCCAAAAAGATTCAAGAACAACAAGAAAAGCTTGAGGCATTCGAAAGAGAAAAAGAAAAGGAGAAGGAAATAGAAAAGGAAATTGAAAAGGAAAAGGTTTCTAGTGAAAGTATGCAAGACCAGGATAGTGATATAGATGAACTAGACCATGGTACCTTTCCTGGTATGACTCACGTCAGAAAAGCTTTACTATTAATAATATTGTGTAAATGTCAATAAATGTCTCAGTGATAAAAAAAAAGCAATAAAGCAATTTTATACTTGCAAAAAAATAGCTTCAATGAGATTGCAATCAAACAAACATTTTTAATTGAAAATGATATTGTTTATAATTATAATGATAATAATGTGAGGTTCTTAAATAGCGCATTTCACAAAGTCTCAATGCAATGTACAGATGACTTTTTTTATACAGACTGCTATTAATATCTCATATAAAACTGTTGTAAATGACCTGTGAAAATCGAGTGTTCCCCTATTGTCTGGAGTGATAATAATTCCGATAATAATTTCGAATAACCAATCAACAATTTTTTTAGTAGATGATCCTATTGATGAGGATCCCTATGATGAGCTTCCAGCCAGTCATCAGTTAGCATCAGCACTTGGTGTGAGTGCCCATCGAATGCAAGTAATGAAAGCATCTTTCTTTGGGGAATCAGTGCAGCAGCCTCTGTCACCATCAAATCAAACAAGAAATGTCGATACTAGGAAAAGCACATTTCAACATGCTCCTTTGATCTCTCATGGAGATGGTCGGGATTTGGCCTTGTTTGCAAGTCCAAAGAGAGGTTAGGGATTTGCTATTGATAATTATTGAATAGCCTAACAGTTTTCCATGTCACACCCAAACCATGATAATTGCCATTATTAAGAAGTCATTACCAATGATTATTGAACATGCCATCAATGGTTTCACTTGCACATGGACCAATTAGTTTTTTTGTCTGGGTGTAGTAATGATATCAATATAATTTGTCTTTGCATTTATTAAATAGTCGGACTGTTATGTTTTTCTAAAAGAGATTCACACTCAGTGATTCTGATGATCATCGAGGTTCCATCTTCGATTGCTTTTTTTTGGGATTAGAAACATCTCATACACAACTAGCATGAACACTTCCTCTAATCTCTATCTAGGTAGTAATCTCCATGGGTAGTATCATGACTGTAATGTTTGTTGTTTGTGGTTTACTTAATAGTGATAGTCAATTATTATGTTCTTGATGTTGATTGACGTGTAGTTTCAGATGTGCTTGGTAAAACAGCTCTAATGCCGCACACAATGGCTGCCAGTAGTCCTTCATCAAGAATAATGAACCCTAGTGCTATAGGCAGTGCCTTAGATAGAGGGACCAAACTGATAGGTGCCAGAGCACATCAGAGACAACTAGTACCTAAGGACAAGTCAATTACTAACAGCAAAGAAGACTGTGTTGCTGATCTTGGACTAGTAATGGGACGTTCATTCCGTGTTGGATGGGGTCCAGGGTTTGTATTTACACACAGTGGCCAGCCTAAAGGTCAAAAGTCTGATAAGACATCTTCTGTTGTAATATCATCTGTTACGCAAGATGTTTTGATGTCCAAGTCAAGACTTCTACAAGAGGCAATAGAGGGACTGTCTCCCTTTGGTGTGGTGAAGGAGAGAGTTAATATAGCTGATCATCTGACTAGAGATAATCAAAGTGCATTGGTAAGTTTGTTTCGTTAGTCTGTGGTTATAGGTCAGTCTGCTTGCTGGCTAATTGATGGGTTGGTCCACTAAGTGACTGATGTGAATTGCAATTGATTGAGTGGTGGACTGGGTGTCATATTATTAGTAAAAACGTCCTTGTGGAAACAGTGATATGTCAATAATTATACAGTAAGCTAAATCACCATGACAAAGATTTAGATTTATAGACATGTACATAAATTGGACTGAAATTAACTAACATTTACAACACCAGTCCATCTACTTTGTTGACATGCTGATTCAAGTCAAACTTAAAAATCTAAAGGTTGAGTGATTGTTTACCACTAGATGCAACATGTGATAGGGCTAGAGGTTCAGCTAGAGCACAGTAAGATATCAACCCAGCATGGATGTCCTTTATTTGAACCAATACCTGGAACTGAAGGCCTTCATCATCATGCAGACATATGCAACAAAAATTTGAAATCACTTGGTAAGTGAAATAATTAGAGGTTGATAGTTAAATGATTTGATAATATAGACATGGTTAACTTAAGAACTTCCTTTACATAACATGAATCCATTAATCCACTGGACAATGCCTTATCCAGGGAAATATTCTATCAAATGCTATGCTTTGGATAACTTATATTGGTATATCCCAAAGTCAATCAAAACATAATAATTGGTCAAGTACAGATTTAATGAAAACCTTTGAAACCATGTTTGTTTGTTTGTTGTTGTTGTTGTTGTTTTTAAGCTTTGTATTTTACTTTAGTTTTATCTAATTGTAGTTTCAGGACCTCTTCACGAAGCAGAAAAGCATATGAATTTGGTGTGGAATTTGGTAGTTGCACTTTGGGGGCAGCTAGATCAAATTGATTTAGATTCCTACAACACTCACATGGCTAGACGACATGCATTGTGTACATGGCTTCTTAATGCATGTAAAGAAAAAGTACAGGCAGAAGTTGAAGAACAAGATGGCTTTGAGGTGATACAATAATTATTGGACTGAGTTTAGGACACAATATTATGCTTCATAATGTGGTAGAATTTAGACAGCCTAACTTTCTTTGTTAATGTTTGTATTAGGAAAGTGACTATCTGAAAGCTATCTGGAGTCATCTGAGTGGAGGTCAATTTAACCAAGCTTGCAATTTAGCAAAGAAACACAAGGATCACAGACTGTCAATGTTATTATCTCAAGCCACTGGTCACATCACAGGAAGACAGCTTCTACAAAAACAGCTCAGAGACTGGGGAGAAGTACTTAAGGTAAAAAACACAATAATATACTTATAAAAATCCTTGAATCTGATTGGTCCAGAGCAGTATATTTATAGAAAACTGCTTTTTATCTAGGTTGATGAGTACATTACAGACCAGAGATTGAAGATCTTTGCTTTATTAGCTGGTTCATTAGTATGGCAGACATCGACCACCAGAATTAATACATGTGAAGGACTTGACTGGAAAAGAACTCTAGCTGTTCACATGCTGTAAGTATTGTATTTCACACAACTTACATGATTTCACTGTAGATTGACGATGTTTGGCAAGGGCAGTTAGGACATCTACAAATTCAACAAAATATTTGATGTCTCATTAAGACTTAATGCATGATCTTCAGTCAATCACTTGTTGCTACACTGAAGTCCCATTTTATTGTTTGAAAGTTTACTAGATTTTTGGCAAGATAATGTCGATTAATGATAACTGAATATTTATTTTACAGGTACCAAAACTCACCCACAGCATCAATATCAAACATTGTGTCCTGTTATGACGACGCTTTCGAGGTATTTCCAAGTATTCTTTTTCTTGAAGCAGTACAATCACATGACTGTGTAGTATAATCAACTGAGAACAGAGGTGTGAGATTTGTGCAAATAATGATTATGTGGTAGTGTGGTAGTATATTAGAGTGCTGAATTAAGGATACATCCCGGGCTTTTGGGACGCAAATTTTGAAAAATCGTAGCGCGGTTGTTTTAAACTATTTTTTAATAAACTATATCCTATCTAGTGCCTAGAATAACAAAGATTGCGATATTGTGCTCATTTTTTGTGCAAAATAAATACTTTTTGCAAAATTAAGATTAGAACGTGAAACCACGCGTCTTGCTTTCTTTGTTTCTGTGCCAAATCTTTAGACCGCCCGCTTCAACTGTAAAGTGTTTCTTGTTCAATACATATTTTCCTACCAAAGTGTGTCTGGGTTTTTGAATTCTTGCTTTCATTATTTTTTTTAAAAAATTTGAAGTTTGAGGTCCAATAATTTTCATGATAAAATTAAATCCAGTGGCATAACTCAAAAAATCAACACACGATCGACAAACCCAGACACACTTTAGTACTATGTTATATTGAGAGTCACCATGCAAAATTTGGTTGAAATTTACCGAAAATATTTGGCACAGGAACATTTAAAAGTGGTCTATTTTATGAAAAAACTACAATCGAGAACGAGAAAGTTTTCTGGTTTACGGGATAAAAGGATTATCCGAGTAATGTTTACTTATCGATGACAAGCTATGAACAGTCACTGACCCGCATTGAGTTCGAGCTATGAAATCTGAGACTACTGATTTCCAGAGAGCATCGTGGTTTGACGTTCGAGAAACGAAAATGGTAAATAGGTCGAGAGGGAAAGACGAAAACAGTAGTGGTGAGCGTGGTACTAGGAGCCTTTATCGCTCAGAGCTAATGCTTCAGCTTTCGCCTTCGAGAATGTAGACGCGTCCCCGGTTGATCTTCGCTTTCTTTTCTTCGTGCTCACAAAGGGAGCGTGCCGCTTTGCTGATCGCTTCGACATCTAGTTTAACTGAATGACTGACGAAACAGAAGTAATAGCTTGATGAAATATAGTTTAAAATAAACGTAGAAGTTAAGACAATATGTGCTTGTGTTTTCGATAACATTTGTTTGAGTCACGGTTTATCACGTGCGACGTCAAACTGACTATGCGTGACAACAGATCGAGGTCACCCTGTTGTTGACGCTTCCTGTCAACACTATGACACCAATGAAACCATCGAAAAAAATTATTTCGCTAATATCTCCCGTTTGAATATTTTTATGAAAATAATTTTTTTACTGGTTTGTAGACAAGAGTCTAATGTATCATATGGACGAATAAAAAAAAATCCGGCTATTTTGAACGAAAAAGCCCGGGACGTATCCTTAAGAGAGAGATTAGTCAATTACCATGAAAATAATACCCTATTATTAAACAGCACTAATAGGGTCTGTGCAGCTAGTTGTCATGTGACTTGTTAAAATAAAAATAATAATATATTGGAACTATAGACATTATGCTGCCAAACTGTGATGGAGAATACAGATATCAGCATTATCTGAAACTTAGTTTAGCCATACAAATTCTTGTAATTTTGACACATTAAAAAAAATCCCATTTTTACAGAGTGCTTGAATTAACAATTAATGTGTCGTAATTCTTTCATTTGATAGTCTAAGATCTTAATTGACCAAGTCATGTGACTGCCAACTGCACAGATCCATTTTGAAATTTCCACATGTAGTTTTCCCAAAGTCAATATAAAGATTGTGTACAAGGTTATTGATGAATTCTTGACATAAACAGGCTATTTGTACAAGTAGCATAAGTTAATTCATTATGATGTATTTGTGTTATCAGGGTAACACCAGTCATGGTTGCTATGGGGCAGCTCCTTACCCACCATATATGGAAGACAGTGTTGACCAGGTTGATACAGTTCAAGACATGTGTTACCATCTTCTCAAGTTATACTGTGATAGATCTTATCAACTTCAAAATGCTCTAGACCCATCAACTTATACTTTGCATCAACTAGACTATCGACAAAGGTTAGTGGTGAGCACATTGTGGAATACAGGCTAGGGCCAGGTTAGAACTATCCTTGGTGTTAGTCACTGATAGCCATCTTGTAATCAACCTCTTGTTTGTTTACCTAACTATTGATATCATATAAATGTTTAAAGTGCTCTATACAAGCACCATGCTACATTGTCTTTACAATGTGTGTAATTTATGTTTTAGTTGGCATCTGTCAATGGCCTTGGTTTCTCTTGGATACAGTCACCTACCTGACTATAACACATGTCTATTACATACCAGCTTTGCAGCACAGCTAGAAGCTATTGGACTGTGGCAATGGGCTGCCTTTGTTTTGCTTCATATATCAGACTGTACTGGGTATGGAGTCATTGATTATTACTATATTAGAGGGCCTCTTTTGTGTCTGTGAATTGTGTAAAAAGTTTATGGACTAATTTGCTGTTTTGAGTCACTTGTCTGTCTGAGTAGTTTTGTGATAACATTGCTTGCAGTTTGCTATTATTTTATTTGCTAGTTTTTTGGTTTTATAACTGTAAAATGTAGTTGTTTTGATTTCAAATTATTTTGTTTTGTTCTTTTAGTCGTGAACATGCAGTTCGATCCTTGTTATATCGCTACTGTGAACTATCAAAATCAGCAGAGTACCTAAACAAAGAAAAGTTTCTTTCAGAAAAACTTCAAATCCCTGCAGAATGGATTCATGAAGCCAAGGTAGCAAAATGTTTATGATTTATTTGAGTGTACCTTGAATAAGTAATGAATGTACTACATTTAATTGTACTATTTTCTGCATATATTGGAATAAGTTGTTTTTTATGTTTTTGGTAGGCTTTACAAGCCATATATGATAACATACCTGAACAAGAGGCAGTACATCTTCTAAAGTCCAATCAATGGAATCGGTGCCATGAAGTTGTTCTGCATGAATTGACCAGTGAAGCCATCATAAATGGTAAGATTATGTTGTGAAAGTATATACATGTATATATTTTTTTTGGAATTCAATTGCCGGGATACACAGTAACTCACTTCAAAACAATATATTATTTATTAAGTAATATATAAAATATGAGCAGCTGATCTTGATAAGGATTTAAAACGGTGAGCCAGTTGTTTTCTCCAATCAAATTTATGGTTTATATGCATGGCTATCGATCTATGACTGCTGTGACATCATAGTAGTCGTAGTTTGAATCAATATGCCAAAAAAGCATCATAAAAACGTTTTGTCACGAAGGGCATAGGCGTAGTTATAGTCCAACAAGTTTTTGATAGTATTCAATCTGATTGATTGTTCTTGCACTATTTGTTTATTTTCTTTGTTTCTTCATATTTAACAGAGGAGTTTGATGATCTTTTTACCATGTTATCTGCACTTGAACCCCCTGAAAGAAGTAGTACTATAAAGAACTGGGCCAGTGGAGGACAGGTAAAGTGTGCTGAGGACTTTAGCAAATTCACTGACCATCATTACATCAAGCTTTGTCTTGCTTCTGAGAAGCCAATGTAATGTTGTCTATTTAGTTGATTTTGATGTGTGAATTATTTATAACTTTCATGAGTTACAAAATGTTTTAATATGTGTGATTGCATTTTTTCTATTTTTAAGGTGATTTTAGATTGTTTGAAAATAGATAGAAAAGTAAAACAAATAACTGAGGTAAGGAGGTGTTCTATGTTGGTGTATTTTTCATCTATGTTTTCACTCTGCCAATTATTACTACTGTACTAGAGTACTAAAGTGTGACGTCACAAAAGAATGTTTTATTTTCTCTATGAAAATTACCCTAACATAGCTACCCTACTTGTTTTGATTTTGTTCATTTGGCCATTGTATACCATCATATTTCAAATCAAAGGAAAACAAATCTTGTACAAGTAACAATCAGGGACAGTTCCAGAAATTTTGAAAAGGGAGGGGGGGACTAATCCAAATATGATCTGGAAATTTTGAAAAGGGAGGGGAGCATTAATCTACTGGAATTTTTTAAAAGGGGTGGCACTTATCTAAATCTAAAAATGATCCTGAAGTTTTGAAATGGGGGGCATTAATCCAAAAATTACTAATTATCAATCAGAAATTAAAATATATATATGATTGTATGTATCCATTGTTCAGACCAGTTGAACTGATATAATCTCTGCTGCCACAAATCTTCTCCACCAAAATTCACGTTATGGGTCCCTTGTTCTCTATCATAGGCAGTACTGTAAAGATGAGTTGTGGAAAATATTTTTCTTTTTAGGGTTTGTTTGAAAAATATGATTTTGAAGACTTACATATTCAGCTATCATCTCTGTGTCACAAGATTAACCACTTACCATCGACAACAGCAAAACAACGGTGAGCGATCACATTGAATAATTTTACACCTATCTTTTGATTTCATCAATAAATTAATGTATAGAATAAAACAAGATTCTGCAACATTCAATTGCTGGATGACCAATAATGTAAATGGTCCTAAGTGTAAACTCTCTTTTGTGAACTTCTCGTTTCTATATGCTGTAAATATCACTTTTGCCCAATCAAATATTTACAACTTAGCAAACATTTCCAAACAGACAGCTGAATTGTAAAGTGCCTAATGGCTTTTTCGTCAGTGTCATATATTGGTTATTTGATTTATTTTAAATTGATAATACGCAGCTTCGATATCTGTGGTTTTCAATATTAGATCATTGTAAATTTCAAACAATTAATAGTGGTGATTATTTTCACACAACAAATATGTGATAATTTTGAATGAATTGAATATATAGTAATCATTCAATGTTATCTCAACAAAATTATATTTTGCTCATAGATTATGTCAATATGAGTTAGCTCAAAGATGTGCAAACTACCTGAAACTAGTTACATCAGAACTGGTAAGGCATTCTTAGTTGGGTTGGATTTTTTTCATAGCAAGAACCTAATATGAAAATAAATCATGAGTATATATTTTACACATCTCATTCATATAGTGTTGAGATGGATGCTCAAACTGAATGCCGGTCATTTCGATCCAAAGTCAATTCGATCCACGCACTTTCGGTCGATTTGATCCACACCACAAGTCGATTCGATCCACACCGTAAGTCGATTCGATCCACATTTATATTTATATCAACATTGGTTGAAATGGAAAGATTTAAGTTTTAAAACAATTTATAAAACTATTTGTCAAAGTTTTGCAAAATAATATGAATTTTGTTACGAAGTGGCTACAGGTACGTCACCCGTACCCCGACTTGATTTGCTATTTGTACGGGAGTCAAAAACATTTTAGATTTTCACAGTGAATCTTTATATTTTTGCTAAAGAAAATACGATATAATCATTTAGATGGGCTAAGCGATTATTATAAGCTTAGTTAAAAGATTTTAGAATCATTTTACGAGTCTCTGCATAGCTGACAAACGAAACGTTTGCGACACACGTTTTTCAACTCGAGCGAAATGTCACGCACTTTGAAAACTCTCGAAAAATCTCTTCCAAAAAGTTTTGCATGCTAGGAGACATCTTTTAGTCTGAATTTCCAATTTTTTGTAAACACAATATTTCGGCGTCAGTCGGCGGAAAGGTTTTCTATGAGTTGTGTACCCAGACGTCCATTTGCTATTCGTACGGGAGTCAAATTTTAATTTGTAAATTTTCGTACTGATCCTCGACTATTTCACTAATAGAAAAAGATTTCCTTATTTAGATGGATTTGGCGGTTCTTTTGGACTATTATGCTAAACGATGTCACATTGATCGATTGACTGAGTGATTCTCATAGGTTACAAACTCAAACTTACGACATTTACATCGTGACCTGACATGTATCGCACTTCAAAAAAAACTTGAAATAACCTCCTCGAAAATTTTTTTGCATGCTTGGAAAGATGCGAAAAATAAGTGCTAGCTCTTCCAGAGGAAATCGTTTTCTTTTAGCGAAATAGTCGAGGATCAGTACGAAAATTTAAAATGTGGTTGTGTAGATGTATAATTTTTACAGTAACGCCAGTCTTTGTTGATAAGTCGGTTTAAAAACTGATCGCCGATATCTTTCGGTAAATAACATTCATTAAACCAAATTAACATTAATATTTTATAATTATCTTTATTTGCTGTATATTTTGCATTCAGTTATAACAGAAAGAGCAGTTTGTTTCGGGTTTTTTTTAAGCTTCACGAATGATTGTTATTTCGAGTTTTGTTTACTGTAGTTACGATCGGTTGTCAGGCAAACAAACACCACTTACTCTTTCCAACTTTAACAATTAAACATTCATATATTCCCTAAAAGAGGTTTTTGAAAAGTAACAATTACCAGAGACTATTAAACTAGCTTAATTAAGGCTCTTTTGAGTTATAAATATATGACAAAATTCTGAACCAGACGAGCGTGGACGAAACGTCTACTAGAAAGAGAAGCCATTTAAATGCTCCGAAATTCGCATTTTGAGTTCCTTCTAAAAAATTTCATGAAAATATTTATTAGTTATCATGTTTGCATATACACTATAATACATAATTATTAATATAAATATAAATATAAATGTGGATCGAATTGACTTGTGGTGTCAAGTACAAACGAAAACTCGATTCGACAAACAAGTCGACTTGACGGCGCGGAGTATACCAAACAAATCATTTCTTTAAAAACTTTCACAAACATCTTTCCATCATTAAGTTCTTTCAGATTTTACAAAAATCAATAAAGTCAGCGAAGTTATAAGACAACGAGATTGATTGACAACACCGTAATTTGTAGACATTGCAATTTATGTGCGCGAGGCGTTTCATTTTTCCATGCGATAAACAAATTAATACTTAAAGAAAACTTCCACAAACATCTTTATTATTTATATACAAATCTTAGTCCTTGTATTCAACTCAAATACATGATTATTTTGTTTAATATAAATGTGGATCGAATCGACTTATGGTGTGGATCGAATCAACTTGTGGTGTGGATCGAATCGACCGAAAGTGCGTGGATCGAATTGACTTTGGATCGAAATGACCGCATACCCTCACACTTACTAGTGTCCCTGCATTCATTATTTTACACACATTCTTGTATACATGTTGATTTTGAAGCTCTTTGTCAGTTTATACATTGAAAAAAAGAGTACATTAGAACACTGATCATTGAATGCATGTTGCTTGTTTTTCTGTAGAATGAAACTGGTGAAGATACTCCGCTACAGACTGGAGCCATCGTGCCACACATCAGTCAACTGCCTCTACCAGAAGACTGTACCCTTGCTGAACTAAGAGACCTGACTGCACAGTATCTAGCAGAAATATAACTTTAACCAAGTTAAATTGACATAGTTGTCATGAAAAAGCATGACAAATGTAATTGTGCATTCAATGTATAACTTTCTTGAATAGTAGCAAATATCAGTGCCAATGTGTTTCTTACAGAATACACTTAAAACCTATGCCTGTCTTGTATAAAGAAGCCCTGTTAGGGATGTTTTTGTTAGAAGTGGGATAATTATGGATAATTTTCAGATTTAAACTGTGATTTTGGATTATTCAGACCCCCATAGCTAACAAGGCCTCTGTAAACAGGTCAGATAGATTAATAAATAGTGTGGAATTTTTTATTCAAAAAAATTCATGTCCAAAAACACCTTTGTAAAACAGTTATTACTGTTGGTTTTGTATCAGTAGAACAGTGTACAGAACACCCCTTTGTACATTAGTATATATTCAATGTTAATTCTCTTTTACAACCTTTAGTTAGTCTCAATTGTGAGTACTAAAATATTCAGTAATTTAATTTTCTTTTTCACACACACAGACTCCACATTTCCATGGGTCGTTGCTATTTAAGTTGACAAACAAGTTGACAAGCATGATGTCACGGTTTATACTGCTCTTGAAAAATTATCTCTTTATCGCCTTTCTGTGGACTCTAACAGCCAAAAATCTTCCAAGCAAGGGGAACTATCTTACATCGACTACTCTCGACAACGAATTAACCGTTACGAGCATTTGGTGCGCTTTAGATTTCGACAAAACACTCTACAACGATCTGACAAGATGGCGCCGTTTCGATTATGGTATTCAACAAGGCTTGATTACACCTGGTCTGCTCTTGCTAGGAGGAGATATTGAGCTAAATCCTGGTCCAAATCAACAACTAAAAGTTGCATTGTTTAACGCTAGAAGTTTAGTCAACAAAACTGCTGTTCTCGAAGCCGAAGTCTACTCGAACAACTTCGATATTATAGCTGTCACCGAGACTCATCTTGACGACTCGATCATCTCGTCAGAATTATTTCCAGATAATTATCGGGTCTTCAGAAAAGATCGTAACCGCAGAGGCGGCGGTGTACTGGTTGCTATCAATGTAAACATCATCTGTAGTCAACGAGAATTATTAAATACTACCCACGATGCTGAACTTTTAATGCTTGACATTCACTCTTCAAAAGATAAGTCTTTCGTGTTTGCAGCTTTCTACAGACCTCCATCAAGTGGCACCGAATGTTTGGAGGCACTTCAAATGAATTTAGAGGCGTTGCCACAAACTGACATCATACTCGTTGGTGATTTCAATTTTAAAGATATTGACTGGTCAAATAATTTATTCTTAAACAACTCATCCAACTATCAACTTTTTTCTGATATACTGGCCGACAACTTTCTAATTCAAAGGGTTCTACAGCCTACAAGAGAAAATAACACTCTTGATCTTGTGTTTACTAACAACAACGACATTGTAGACGAAGTAGCAGTTGGGGAACCTATATCTGATCATAATATCATAACATTCATATTGAACATTCATCCATATCAAAGAAAATTTTCAAAATGCGAATTTTATAATTTTAACAAAGCTGACTGGTTAGGGTTGAATGGTCTACTCCAACATGTCCCATGGGATTGTGTATTCACCAATTCAAACAACATCAATGAAGTGTGGAATTTATGGCTTGATCTCTTTAACAGCGCTGTAAACCAATGTATTCCCAAGAAAAATAAGCAGAAACGTCGCCGATCACCATGGATATCGCAAGAAATAATTAATTTAGCCCGTAAAAAGAAACGTTTATATAAAAAGGCTAAAGTAAACAATTGTGCCGATTCGTGGTCGAAATACAAGAATGTAAACAACGCGCTAAAAAAGAAATGCAACGAGGCTCGTTGGCAATATGTAAATGACCTAGCAGACAAAGTACAAGACAAAAACCAACACAAACTCTTTTGGAATTACGTCAACTCAAAGCGTAAAGGGTCGAACGACTTAACCGTCATTAAGCTAGATAATGGAAACACACTATCTGATGAAGTCGCTATTTGTGAATGCATGAATGAATTCTTCGCATCAGTTTTCACACGTGAAAACCTAGACAATGTGCCATCGCTTGAACAGATAGTCCAAAATGATTGTCTTAGTCTCCTTCATTGTTCTGTTGATGAAGTCGCCAAATTACTTAAAGAATTGCAACCTCGCAAGTCACCTGGCCCTGATGGCGTTCATCCTTTGATTTTAAAGAACTGTGCCGATGCACTAGCTGGATCTCTCTGTAAGATTTTTAATTTGTCATTGTCATCCGGCAAATTACCAGATTCCTGGAAAGAAGCCAACATCATTCCACTGCATAAAAAAGGCGCCAAAAATAAATGTGCAAACTACCGCCCTGTTTCGCTAACTTCAATTGCTTGTAAGGTATGCGAAAAAATTGTACGACAACATCTCATGGAATTCTGGATGAGCAAAAATGTTATCACTCCAAACCAGTTTGGTTTCATGAAGGGAAAGTCATGCTTATCTCAATTACTTACAGTCTTCCACGATTGGACTCGAAACAGGAACGCTGGTCTTCCCACTGATGTCATATTCTTAGACTTTTCCAAAGCGTTTGACACTGTCCCACATGAACGTCTGTTACTTAAGCTTTGCGCGTACGGAATAAAAGACTCACTGTTATCATGGTTAAGAAGCTTTTTGACTGATCGCCGTCAAAGGGTTGTAATTCGAGGTCAATACTCGTCCTGGACATCTGTTCTTTCTGGTGTACCGCAAGGGACTGTCTTAGGCCCAATTCTGTTCATAATGTACATCAACGACATCGTATGCAATATCACATCTCCTACTAAATTATTTGCGGATGATATGAAGGTCTATAAAGCATTAAGCAATATAGAAGAGGATACCAAAAAACTACAAGATGACTTACATACACTGGAAAAATGGAGTACTGACTGGCAACTAAATTTTAATTCAGATAAATGCGAAACGATGAGAATTTCAAAAAAGACCGACATCTCAAGACCTAAATATTACTTAGGTGGTAGAGAACTGAAGGTGGTACCTGACGCAAAAGACCTTGGTGTTTACATCACATCAAATCTGTCATGGAGCCTGCAAGTTAATAAATCTGCCAGTAAGGCTAACAGTGTCCTAGGGTTCATCAAACGTACTGTAGGACCGAAAAACCCAGATTTGTTTTCCAAACTGTACAAGAGTCTGGTAAGACCAATACTAGAATACTGCTCACCGGTGTGGTCACCACATCTTAAGAAAGACATTGATGCGTTAGAGAAAATTCAAAAACGAGCATCCAGATATGCACTTGGTGTCAAAGGTGGAGAAATTCCATACGAAGATCGCTTAAAAAAGCTCCAATGGTCCACATTAGAAGAAAGGAGAACTTTTGCATCATTAACAGAATGCTACAAAACGATAAATGAGCTGAATGGGTTAAATCCCCGTGATTTCTTTACTTTTGCTAGTACGTTTAGGCCATTGCGTTCCAATCATTGCCGAAAACTTAAAAAACAATCTGCGAAAGTGAACAGTTTTAAATATTCATTCTTTATACGCATTGTAGATCAATGGAATAACCTTCCAAAAGAAATTGCAGAGGCAAACAAAGTCTCAATATTCAAGAAAAAATTAAGCAGAAGCTTGTTTTCATAATAATTTTCAACTTATTGTATATAGCTTTTATATAATTTTGTAATTTTATCATGTTTAATTGTCAATGTTTGTAAACTTTTTTTGGGAAGTGGACTCGAAAGGGATAACCTCTTTCACTTCCTATCACGATTTTTCTCAGGTTTATTGTATTTTTTTTTTTTTTTTTTTTTTTTTTTTTTTTTTTTTTTAATTGTATCTGTACTGTCCTGAAAATTGTGATTAAACTATTATGTTATGTTATGTTAAACAAAAGAATAATTATATAACATGCCTACATTACATATTGAGGTCAAGGCTGTGTAGAAGAGAATTCAAAACTGGAGTACTGAACAACCCAGAACATTCTGGCCATCTAAAAGAGCCCTTCAAACCTTATATAATTTTAGAGTAAACCTAAATAAACTAGCTCCCATGAAAAGCAATGATAGTAGTGTATAATCCAGAATGACACCTCCAGTTAAACATTAATTTCTATCCCAGAAAACATGAAGCCTTATAATCACAAATCAAAGTGATAGCACAGCTAGTACATTCTCTATTATTTTAAGGCCCTGAGTGGCAGTCAACCGGCTGGGGTTTAAAACAGCAGCCTTCCCATTGTAAGTGTAATGCTCTAGAACCTATCCGTTGATTGAACTCCTTGAATTAAACATCCTTGGAACATTGACATGTTTTGTGAGTGGGGGCTGAAAAGGAACTCTATGTATGTGAATGTATAACAATATAATGTCAACACAACTTATCCAACATAGATAGCATCACATGAGTTTTTTGGGCTATGTATTGCATCAAATCTTTTACTTTTATTTTATTCAAAAACAACATAAATATGTACATTTGTATAAGGAAGCTTGCTACAGAAGCAACATCATCTAGTCTGTTTCTGGCCTGGAGCTTCTTATTGCAACAAATTTTACAAATCTTGATTCTTCATTTCTTTATCCACAATCATCTTTCTTCATGAAATTGTAGGTGTAGACAAGGACAATATTTGCCATGTGAGCATTTTCACGAGCAATCTCTTCACTATTTTACCACATCTTCACTTGTCAGTAATATCAATGATATTTGTTTATTGGAGTTGTACTAGGTCCTATGGTGAAGCTGTGGTCTTTTAAATCATGAATTATTGTATAATGAAATAGTATATTTGAAAACACTGTGACATACTCCAAGAATGCAAATATGGTATATACTGGTAATACAGAGTCAAGGAGAAACAAATTTGATATTGATAGACCTGCTTTTGGCTAGCATGTTGTATGTCACCACACAATGAGGATAGACAATTCAGTTGTAAAATCAAAATACAATCAATTTTGATCCCTGATGAGGTATTTCTAGAGAAACAGTTGTAAATGAGATAATAAGTTGTACAATGTTGAGTGATGATAGCGATAACTGACTTTTCAGACATTAGTCCTTCATTGGAGTAATATGAGAAAAAAAGAAGGGTTATATATATGATAAAAAATATAAAGGTGACCAATCCCTGATGGTTTGATTTGGGTGGAAGACTTGTGCATGTAGCAACCCAAAATCAGATAAGGTCTGATTGACTGACTGGTACATTAATTGATTACTCATTTATTCATTGGTTTTACAAAGGATACCTCCTGGTTCACAGTAAGTGTTGTGTCTGAAGAAAACATATACTGCTGTTCCAAAGGAGAAATAATTCACCAGCATTGCTGCTATTTTTCTTCGTAATGAAATTGTTTCCTGGTGGGAAAAAAAAGATGATTATACACACCTGGTCCACAAAGGAGGGTAGCTATTAAATACTTCTCTTTTTTACAATTCTAAGTTTGTCATAAACAGGGTAACCCTTTTAGAATCTTAGTCGAACACCCCAGCCAAAAACCTGGCAGAGTGTATCCCAGGTTTGCACTCATCTGGAAAAGTAGTCCACACATTTAATGAAATATGTCAATTTAAAAAGTTATTTGTCACTTCAAATTTAACTCTGTTGTTATATTATTATTATATATGTTGTTGATTATTTGTCAATATCAAGTTATACCAGCCATTTTGCTATACAAACCTCATGTGTGGCAGGTTGCTGACAGGTTGTTTTATACAGCACACAAGTCACTAACATGTGAAACATACTGGTTACCATGAATACTATGAAACTCTTTTCGTGTATACCTGGAAAAATCAATGGATTGAAAAAGTGTTATATATTTCTGTACGAATGGGAGAGTCAATGGATGTATAAGAAGGGAATTGAATCGGTGCAATATATATGTTGTATATAATATTACTGTACAATAATTATTGTTAGTAATTAAAATAATGATATGTTGTGTATGAGCAAATTTGATAGTAGTGAATTATCAATAATAAATAATTGGAGAAAAAGCTATATCCTTTATCTTTTTGAAAGTGTTGTAGTTATCATATTTAGATGCATGTAAGCAAAGGTCCAGTCATAGGCCAGACACTAAACTTACTGTAGTTATCACTTGATGAAACATAAGTCAGTGTCACCAAAGCAAAGTTCTCCACCAAATATAGAATAGCATTGACAACAATAAACCAGCTATAAAATCGGTTAGCTCTTGTTACTCCTCTGCTTTTTAATATTTGATATTCTAATATTGTAAAGAAAATTCTAAGACTTGAATGGTATCCAATACCATATCTCCAAATGTACTTCTCGGGGGTGAACCCACCAGTTGCTGCACTTATTGATGGTAAGTAGTTGGGAACCTAAAAATGATATGTATACAATAAGAACAGTAATGTTAGTACCAATTAATAATGATAATAGCAAAAAGGACAAAGATATTAAAAATTCAAGAAACATGCAGATATACAATAAAAAACCATGCACAAAAGTTAACACTAAGATAAAATTCAATAGTGGATAAGTCACGCCAGCTGTGAGCCACCAAGAAATACCATAGATTCCATTTTGTCTGTATACTCTTGCAGATGCACAGATGGCGTCAAAATGTGGAGAGTACAAGAAACTGTACACATGAGATGTAGTTAAGTGTCTGACTGTTGTTCTCACCACATTTTGACTTCTCCAGTCTGTGCATCTATAGGTAAGAGTACAGGTCCATGGTATCTATTTCTGTTATATAATCATTCAAACAAACAAAAAATTGCTTTTGTTGTGTTTGAACATTGTGACTGAGCAAGACAACAGATTCAATCAACAGCAACAGCTTGGGGATAGTTTTCAAGGATTTTACCATGTAGCAGGGTCAGATTCAGATGGCTGAGTCCAACCCAGTGCTAGTACCTCCCCTCCCCCATATACTTACACTACACCCTACTTGTATAGCGAGTCTGGTTTAATGTAAGCTAAAATTTAGAAGAACTAGGATTTGATACAATGTGTTCACTAAAAGTGAAATTTCTCATTTTAAGAAAAATACTTATTTTGAGTTCCTCAGATAAGAACTTTTTGTTTATTATTTTCACTCAACTCTTAAATTAAGAAGTTTTTCATCTCAAATTAAGAAAAAAATCAAAAACAAGAAACCAAACGTTCTTATCTGAGGAAATTTCACTTTTAGAGTGCTAATAGTGTGGCATATTTTGATTGGTAAACATGTGGTTGACACTTACCCTGCAATGCGTCCTTGTGCTTTCATCAAAATGCAGAAACATAGCAGTCAAAACACAAGAGATAATTGAAGTTAATGGAAGAAGCACTGTTATATGAACTATAACAGCAGCATTTATCTCGAATAAAGGAGGTCTGGAGTGTGAGACTAACATTCTACTAGTACTCCCGACAGGCATTTTAATTTGTGATTATTTTGTTTCACTGAGCCAGCGTTACGTGTTCAGCGGATTCAAAGACCTTAAACAAAATGGCGGACGTAATGGAGGTAAGTATGCGATATAAATATGATCAATTACATTTTCTTATGTGGTCTTGATGGTTTATTTAATACCATAGGAAGATGAAACTACGATACCGGGAGAAATTAAGCTACCGAGTCAAGTTTTTGATGTTGCATTTCACCCAGAAAGAAATGTGATAGCTGTTGGACAAATCGATGGACCAGTTACCATGTATGTAGTGATTGGATAGGTCGTGTTTGATAATGTGATTAGATTTTTAACGACTGACAAAATTATTCAAAATAACGACTCAAAGGGGAAAGAGATAGGTATTCAAGTTCGGGTGAGTTCGCTTCCAAAAAAAGGTATTTTACATCACCCATACCCTGAATTCAATTTCCTATGCGTTTGGGAGTCAAAATTGTTCAAACGTTTGCAGTGATTCTGTACTGATTCAATGATGACTCTAGAATTAGACTTAAAGTTTTTTTTGCACTATTTGGTTATGGATATAATTTACAAGTTTTTGTTATAATATAAGTTATATAGCAAATGATATATTAAATAGTTATATATACATATACAATTGTGCATTGTGGCCGAAATAGCTTATAGCTTTCGAGTCGGCCACTATAACTTCTAATTTTAGTTAATTATTAATGCAGTCAGCTAATTAAAGTTAGCAAAAAATGTATTTATATATGTACGTTATATACATACATTTACATTAACTTATTTTGATCTAATAAAGAGTGACATTATTGGTGTTTAATAAGAAGTTGTTTCAGCTCTCTTTTGAAAGAGCTGATAGGCAGTTGTTTTATGTTGAGTAGAATTGATTGCCATATTTGAGACAAAGAAAAAGAAAATGTAAATTGCTAGTATTTTAGCAAACAGATTGGTCTATGATTATTGGGATCAGTAAAGATATCTGGAATACATCCAGTAGCTATAGATTCATTAAAAATGTTTGTAAATGGTTTGGAGTAAATGTTAGAGTCTGTACATAGTCAACAAACGACTATATATTCACAGAGCAAACATGAACAATTGTTACTTTATGTTATTTCTATTGAAATACTTTGTAGAGTGCACACACTAAAAGTGTGCAATACTACTAAATAGTACTATTTTATGCTAGTTCTATTGTTTTCTTTTGTTTAATTTACTACTAGAGTGCATGCACTAAAAGTGTGGAACATAAATACCACTAAATAGTGCTATTTTATGCTAATTCTATTGTTTTCTTTTGTTTAATTAGTGCTATTTACTGCTAGAGTGCACGCACTAAAAGTGTGGAACATAAATACCACTAAATAGTGCTATGTTATGCTAATTCTATTGTTTTCTTTTGTTTAATTAGTGCTATTTACTACTAGAGTGCACGCACTAAAAGTGTGCAACATAAATACCACCAAGTAGTGCTATTTTATGCTAATTCTATTGTTTTCTTTTGTTTAATTAGTGCTATTTACTACTAGAGTGCACGCACTAAAAGTGTGCAACATAAATACCACTAAATTGTGCTATTTTATGCTAGTTCTATTGTTTTCTTTTGTTTAATTAGTGCTATTTACTAAACTAAAAAGTGACAACTTTTGCACACATTTAGTGTTTGCACTCTAACAGCCAATCACTGTCTGGTTCACTTAAGAGTCCAAACAAATTGCAAAAATAAAACCCTTGGCTCAAGAATTGTTGACTTTGTGCCTTTTAGATTGTGATGTCCCAAATATCTATCCCTACAACCCCTGTGAAGATGTGTGAATTCCAGGGAAACTTAAAATAAATACCATGTGAAATTGTAATGCATAACAGATATTTTGAATGTACAAAAAATGTTTTTCTACAGACATTCATTTTCTGCAAGTGAACCAAACAGGATGTTGATGGAACTGACACACCATAAGAAGGCTTGTAGAGCTGTTGCATTTACTCTTGATGGGAATTGTAAGTTTGAAAAATCAAGTAACAACATATCAACTGGTCTTTGAATGCTTCTATACTTTCAATGATATATACCATACACATACATGTAGTATTAAATAACAGTATCACAATAAGATAGTATTCATTACACGTAGACAGTAGAGTATACAGTTGTAAGGTTGTTGTAAGGTATGTTAGACTTACAGCTGTATCAGAAAATTTATGTTTCTTATTTTCATGTGACATGATATATGATAGTATCTTGTTACACAAGGATTGACAATCATGTTTAACACAAACTTCTCTCACAAGGAATGATTCTCATATTTTTAGGGGTTCAAATCATGAGTGTGGTAGACTAGAGTGTTTTTAGGAATTAAAGTTATTTTTAGATGTTGAAGTTTCAGGAGAGTTTTAATAAAGAACGTTGATGCTTTAGAATAAAGTTTGGGCTCTGAGGTATATCTAAAATTGTCAAAATAATGTTGCACCCGAAACAACATTAAAATGTTGGTTACAGAAAGTGATTTATGATGCCAAGTTTATACTTCATGTATTTTGCAAATTAAGCTCCGCACTCTTGTTCTGTAAATTAATAATATTTTTACAAAAAATGAATATTGTTTCAGATCTTCTGACAGCCTCAAAGGACAAGTCTCTACAAGCTGTTGATATGAACACTGCTGCATTGGCACTGACAAGGAAAAAAGCTCACGAGTATGACAAACTTGATTAACATTCATAGCACTTGTTTAATCAACCAGTAAAATTTACATTTTTCCTTTCACACCTTTTGTCTGATATGTATAGTGTGCACATTCATTTGATTGTTTTTGTTGTCAGTTGAGTTTCAGTTCTATGGATAATAGGATCCACTACACCAGTAGTTCCTTTTTTTGCATTTTCATCATTTGTATTCAAACAAAGAGCACTTGTATAGTAAAAACAAAGAAATGAAAAATCTGAACCTCATTTTGGAAAATCCTGGATATGTCACTGCAGTTGTAACGTTTCTCTATAACCTGATGATGACTGTGAAAGATTTGAGTAATTGTTGATGAAACAGATACTATGAATATTAAAAGTGATTAAAATCATTCACTGAACAGATGAGTGAAGAAATAACTCGGGCTTGCTGCCTGACCTACACCTAACACAAAACTGGTTCAAATATACAATCATGTGAATGTGTTGCTCAAAATTGCTATTCTATTTACATGCATGCATAATGTAGTGCAATGTGACTATAATGCTGCATATGGAGAATACTTGTAGTGATTGCAATGTATGGTAAGAACGCCTGTGAAACAATGCAGTGGTCTTCAATGGCATTAATCCAACACCATCACATGCAAATTTAAATTAAAGAATAAGAAGAAAAAGATCACTTGTTCTTGATGGGAATCAAATCCATGTCTGGTTTTTTAGTCCAAATTAAATTCATTTAAATCAAACAACTTATTGTCTAGATGTGCTGTAATTGAGGCTTATTTTCCTTGTAGTTCTCCAATCAACTGCATGAAAGTGATATCAGAACATCTAGTTGCTACAGGAGATGATGATGGCTGTGTTAAAGTAAGTACAGGAGATGATGATGGCTGTGTTAAAGTAAGTACAGGAGATGATGATAGCTGTGTTAAAGTAAGTACAGGAGATGATGATGGCTGTGTTAAAGTAAGTACAGGAGATGATGATGGCTGTGTTAAAGTAAGTACAGGAGATGATAATGGCTGTGTTAAAGTAAGTACAATATTTCCATCTGCTAATACTGGTAAGCTGTTTATCCTTTAGTCATAGTACCTTATTGCATAGGCTGTGTACAGTTACAATGGATGGACTTATTGCATTCATTTATATTTTATTTGAAATGTTTTGGTTTTAGATCTGGGACAGACGGACAGGGAAGTGTTCAGGGGAATTCAAAGAAAATGAAGACTTTATATCGGATATGGCTTGCGACCAAGACCAAAAGTATTTATTGGCAACAAGGTGATTTAACTGTGAAATACATTTGAAGTAAATACAGATACACTAATTATGCTAGACAATCCAAAGGGGATTTATTAATGCAGTTGCTATCAAAAGCCTGCAATGTAGGTGGTGGGTAGAGCAAAAAAAGACAGAAGGAGAAAAATAAAACAATGTTTGCAGCAGATATTGGTGAATTTTGCTGTGCACTTACCAACTGTTATACTTCCTGGTATTCTAATAGTGGCCTGGGTAGTCAACCAGTGAGAGCGCTGTGGTATTTTACTGCTGTGTCGCAGGTTCACTTTTCAGATCAGTCAGGGTGATATGTGAAATTAGGTTTTTGATGCATTGTAAGTTCTCTCTCATCCCACAAGGGTTTTCCTCCTTCTCCACATGTTCTCCAAAGGATCATGACTTGTTTACATTTCACTCATAGGTCAGGATTTTATCTATGGGATCAACAACTTAGCTGCTGTGGTCGGGATCATGAGAATCAAAAAGATTGCTGAGCCAGGGATCAATTTTTTTATCGAGATCAGATATTTGATCAAAATCGAAAGTAAATTTGGATTAGGGATTAAAAAGGAGGATCGCGGGTAAAAAAATGCCTGATTTGCAGGCTTGGTAATGCTAAGTGTTTTCTATTCCATAGTGGCGATGGATCATTGTCTGTTTTCAATATAAGAAAGCTAAAGCTCGAAGACAAGTCTGACAACATGGAGACAGAATTATTGTCACTTACTCTAGTAAAGGTACCAGTTTGGTTTAACTGATTCTTTTGTTAAAAAGGCTACATACAAAATACACAGACGAACACCCTTTTTTATAACCAAGAAAGTGTAAATATAAAATCGCCAAAGAATATTCACGTAATACAGCATTCACACAATGTGATCCAAAAAAGTCTGCTACCAAGCTTTACAGTACTGCCATCTCAGAAACATTATTTGTAACTTGGTAACGAAAATTAACGTTGACACACTTAAATACTTGACAAACTTATGTGCTCTACATAAATTCGTGCAAGTCGACCCAAAGAAGAGTAAGCGTCTTCGTATTAAAAAATACTATCTCAATGGTTGCAAATGATTTATTTTTGTGTTGTTTCAGGGAGGGCGTAAGTTGGTATGCGGCACGGGAGAAGGAGCTTTGAACATTTTTACTTGGGGAGAGTGGGGTGATATCAGTGATCGTTTCCCAGGTCACCCCCAGTCAGTCGATGCTTGTGTTGCTGTTAGTGATAATATTGTTTGCACTGGATCAATGGATGGCATTATCAGGTAAACAACTGGTATTGACTGCACGATGCCTGGATAAATCGGGTAAATCCCAGTCCAGTAGATAAATTCTGTACTTATTATTCAACAACCTTTCCCAGGCTTCTATCAAGTCCGTTTTGTTCAGTTTTTGCAAAGTCGCCACAACTCAGCTCGACTCTGTGCATTTGAAACTTTGAGTAATAAGAGTAAATCCAAGTGCGCATATGAAAAGATTACTTGTATTATTTTACTTTGTTTTCAGAGCTGTACATATTCTTCCTAATCGTCTGGTTGGTCCTGTGGGTGAACATGCTGATTTCCCGATAGAAAGATTACGACTATCACGTGATAAAAACTTATTAGCGAGCTGTTCACATGACCAGACAGTCAAGTTCTGGGACGTAGAGCACTTACAAGAAACAACTATAGCTCCTGGATCAAAGAAAACTAAAACTGATAGTATCACATCTAGCTCGGACTTCTTTGCTGATTTATAAGCATGTTTTTCACATAAATGTTAGAGACACTAGCTTATGGATTAACGAAAACTAATCCCAACAGATGGCAAGACGTTGACATTTGCTATGTCAATACTCTCTCCTAGACCTCAGGGACCGGTTGTACGATGTTCATATTGTTATCCACCCCATAAAATTGCTAGAATTTTTCCGCTGGATAGTGATTTATCCGGTGAATAGCCCTATCCAGCCTCCTGCAACCAGCTCCAGATGTATGCGAAGGCCAAAAGTCGATGTTTACGTTTTTATAAAGTTTTATAACGATCTCTGGTAGATCTGGAGTGCCAGGGGAGGGTGAAAGTCGATGTTTCTATGACAACACGATCTCTGCTAGGCCTGGTGTGCCAGGGAGGGTGAAAGTCGATGTTTCTATGACAACACGATCTCTGGTAGGCCTGGTGTGAAATGGTTACAAACCACCACTATGGTTTGGAAATAAAATTAGCAACACTTCAATCTTCTATAAATTGTCTAATTGATTTATTGACTTCAGGTAAAACAACCCAGAAAAGATTATATGCAACATTTTTTTAAATTGAAATTTGCTTTTCTAGCAAGCATTTTTTTATCTTAGTTTTGAAATTATAACGCGTTCTTATTTGTGATTTTTCTTTGAAGTTCAAGCATCTCGAGTGCACAGCAGTCACTGAACATTTCACTATTGTTGATTTCTAGTACAAACGATAATATGTATGGTTCAATATGGTAGAGTGCACGCACTACATGAATACCACTAAACAGTGACAACTGCTGCACACTTTTAGTGCGTGCACTCTATCAAGAATTCTGTCGACACTCTATTCCTCACGATCACTCCACTAATGTGTAAATGGCTGTGCAAGTGATGCCGAATGATAAAATAACGAAAGCGGACAAAATCATAAATTGTGGATGGCAATGGCGCTGAATTTCGACCGGCTATACAATGTTTTCAAGGTGAAACCAAAAAAAAAATCCTTGTGCCATTTGTCTATGTTTTAACTTCTAGTTTTATACATAAGTAACTTCTATAATTTTTAAACCAGTTCTGGTGTATATCCGTGTATATACACGTATTTTTCATTGAGGATATCTTAACATTTTCCCTGATAAATTTCAGCCTAGTTTCAACGTGTCATTATTGACTCTCTTTAAAGTCGGTAGACACTAGGGGACAAGTCGCAGCGACAGAACGCAGGGACAATTTTCCCACGTGTGTACTAAGTATTTTTGACGAAAATTGTTGTCGCAGCTACAGAATTTTGTCGCTGCGACTTGCCGCATGAAATCCAACCGGTTGTATTGTTGAAACAGTGCACACTGAAGCGACTTGGCGCGGGGACAAGTCGCTGCGACTTGTCTCCTAGTGTGTACCGACCTTTACTGTCGAGAGCTTGTATTGTAATTTTCAAGTATATGGATTCGGTGTGTTCCAAGCTTGCTTACCACGGGTGGGGGGGGGCTGCGGTTGGCAACAGACAGAAATTATTCTCTCTAGTATCTTTTAAGGCCGGTACACACTAGGCGATAAGTAGCAGCGACTTGTCCTCACGACATGTCGCCTCAGAGTGCATTGGTTCAATATTTGTCGCCAATACATCTGATTTTGTCGCTGCGACAATTTCCGCCAAAAATACCTAGTACACACGGGGGGAAATTGTCGCTACGACCTATCGCGGAGACAAGTCGCTGCGACTTGTCGCCTAGTGTGTGGCGGCCTTTAGGGTATACAATCAAGGATCTGGTATGTGTACTTTTACCGATTAAAATCGCATGCTGTCACGCCCTACTTTGTAAGACTCCAATACAGTGGAGCCCCACTAATCCCGAAGTGGCCGTATTCATCATGTTACTCTTACAGAAAATGTAATGATGTGCGTTTCGTCAGTACATGAAATGGCCGCATTAACCTGGTGGCCGTAAAACGGGACTCCACTTATCCCAAGTCCAGATGAAAGTTTCCTACCGTAATGGTTTTCATTATTCACGATCTCTGTTTTTTCATCGTTAATTTTCTAAGTTTTCGTTAAGATTTTCAACTCTAAGTAAGACAAACTCGTGAGGCCCGGGTCCGTCGTCATATCGCGATCGTTTCTTAATCATTATAGAATACCCCGCCTCTTAATTGCCTCTTATTATAATACTAATAGAATCTACTGTTATTTTCGTCGTTTTCAAAGAGTGCCCTTAGAATTTGCATATGAGATTTGTATTATGGCGTCATCTTACTACCAATAACAGCATTCTTTGCGAATTCTCTTTCATATTGTTCAAAATTTTAATCCCTCTATAGATTAATAAAACAATTTGCACTGATTGACATACAAAAGAAAGTCAGCAAAGCATTCCGGTAGTGGTAGTAAAATGACGCCATAATGCAAATTGCCTATTGCTCCGAAAAAAGCATTCCGAGTATCAATTTAGGAATTTGTTTATGATAAGTTGCACGTCCATGTAGTAGAGATTTTTTTCACTCCGTCTTCCCACAGGACTTAACGCGTTTGACAATAGATGCAGGAGTCTCGCAACTTATGCACTCAAATCTTAAGGCCGGTACACACTAGGCGACAAGTCGAGGCTAAGTTTACAATATAAATACAATAATAATCATAGTAAAGACAGGGCTAACGTATACTGCCATTATCTTATGGTTTTAATTGTTCTAGGCCAAACACTGGGAAATCATGAAATTAAAAAAAAAGAAACGAAACAATTACAAATTGTAGCTATTTAGTAACTATTTGTCACTAGCACTCAACCAGAATGTAATACCCAGACAAAATAAATGGTATTTTTCTTGTTGAGTGATAGTGACAAATAGTTACTAAATAGCTACTATTTGTTAGTATTTAGTTTGTTTTTAATTCATGGTTTGCCTGCGTTTGCTCTATCTACGAAGATAGCATACTTTTTCAAATTAAATCCGATATTACAAAGCGTACATTGAACTCTTTTAGTGGCTTTTTTTGTCAATTAAATGCATCACCTTGAAACCGTCTATCTAATTTTATTACTCGAATATTTCTCAACGTCCAATATTTTTCATGTCAGTGCATTGACGTCATCGTCAAACAATTCTTCAATTATACTGGACAGCAACAACAAAATATATAATGTCTTAAATTTAATGTGGATATTTAGTCATTCGACTTTAAATAACCAGAACTGAACGGATAAATATTGAAAGTGAATATGAATTTACGAAAATACTATGATTGGGATTTTGACTCCTACAGACTGAGGACATGCGACACTCGGCGGATTGCTTGAAACAACCGACAACCATATATGGATTAGTTATAGTGTTTTCGCAGACAAACAAAGTATGAGTCAGCTTCTCAAACATGTGCTATTTACTTGTTGCAAAACAAATTGAACACAATTTTATATGTTTTTTTTGGGGGGGGCTCAGCAGGTCTCTATAAAGTGGGACCGATGAGGAATGTCTGATGGCGTGATTTCGTTTAAACATGCAAAATTACAGTAAAGTATTTGGAGTAGAGTGTTGGCAATAAAATATCCAAAAAAAACACTCCCAAACACAGGCTTGACAACTGAGCGACAAAATTACACTATGACGTAATGTTATTGTAACAGATACCGGAGTCACGCCAAGTGACGTCACGACAGATTACGTGATTTTGCGGCGTCATGCGTGAAGTATTACGTTGAGGCGTTACGACCCGACGAGACAAAAAAATCCATAGACGTATAGATAGTTGTAACTACTAATACTAGAACAATGAAGAAAAATCCTTTGATAGCAATTAGAGGAAAATTGCTGACAACGCTAATATCGTTATCCATACATACCTCAAAAGTACATATACAGTTTGTATAAATACGAAATTACCAACGCAGTAGAAATAAAAATATATTTTTACTCAATTTCGTCATTCCACTTATAGATTATTTTCAGAGATAGATTCCTACGTTTTTAGTAAAAAGAATATTGCTTGAGGAAGCGAACCCACTCAAATAACTCGTCGATAAATAACGGTTATTTGTTCCGTTAAGGCGTTGGTAAACGTTGGCACCGAAGCGTTCCAAATATAAGCCAATCACAGATCATGTTTATTTGCGTCCCATGGGGGCAATGAAGTATATAAAATTGTGTTTCTGATGTTGAGGGCATAACAACAAGCCACGATCTCTCGTATTACACACGCAAGAATTATTTACTCTGGGCTGTAACATAAGGTAGGTCACAAAACTGTACTTTATTAAATGTCAACAGTCTTGCTAGCTAGACTGAGTGATTTGTTGTTTGTGGTTAAATGCTTGAGATGTTTTTTTTTGCAAGAGAAATGTTTGCAGCACATTCAGTTTTGATTGATTTCTTTTCACTTGATTTGACTTCATCAGTAATGAAAGCACACCAAAAATAGTTATATTTTACACTAAAAATTTCATTTTTAGTGGAAATCTGACTGTTTTTAGTGTGTTTTCATTGTGAAAGCATGTTTTTTACACGATCATTTAGAATCGTCTTTTTCTTAACGTTGAAACTGATATAATCAGTTGAAAATTCCTTTCAGTTTTATCAAAGCCGTTTTATGAGAAAACGAAATTTCTTCTTAATAAATACAAAGCAAGAAAATTTCCTTTTCGCTTTCCAATTGATGTAAAACGTTTCGTGATGGCTGTATGCTCATAGTGCTCATGTATTTTCTTTCTGCCTTAGTTTTTCAGATGGATAAATTTCCGATATCACTTCTTTTACTATTGTGTCTGGCCACACTATCTTCAAGTATGCCCTTAGACAAAAATGCCAAATGTTACTGGGACTCATGCTTCGAGGAGTATCAAGACTGCCTGTTCTCGTTGACTGTTTGCAATGGTCAGCCTGGATCACCGTGTATTAAATGCAAGGAAGAATACAAGCAATGTTTCGTGAAATGCCAAAAGGGGACCAACTTGTCTAAAAAAGCGTACAAAATAGTTTTGAAATTATAACAATTGCAGTAAAAAGACTATTATGGCTGCACTGGAAGGAGCAATGCAATGGGAATGAATCACAAACAATGTTTGCCGGGCAAAAAACAAAAAAAAAACAGACTTTTCATTAAGAAATAGAAGGACTTAATGATAATGGCTTCATTTCGACAAGAAATAACTTAAATTCCTTTGGGATAAAATGCAACGAAGAACTATTGTTTGTAAATACATTCTGGTGAAGTCGGCATAGCTGAGATTGCTGAGGTTACTTCATTGAACAATGAACAGTTTTATCTTCCATCAAGGAACAAAGAAAAAGCATGAGTGAACATGCCGTCAGTAAGTCGACTGACAATCATTTCGCAACAATTGACCAACGGGCGCCGCAATATTTGAACCAGCAGCACCATTTATTGGTAAAATCACGGTCTATTTTTGTCATAGCTTTCACAATTTAATGTCACAGACTTTTATAATCCAACTTTTCAGAAATAATACTTACTGCATTGTGTTTAATTGCAAACACTCCGGAGAAGTTTCTCGACTACTTTTCACGCGTCACCATCGCCAAGAACTTTCAATATTGTTGCCTTTATGATTTTCAAAAAAATGTCACTCAAGTGTAAAAATATTCAAATTGACCGTTCACTTTTTACAAAGGTTTGTAGCTCAACGAGTATTTTAATTCATGCTTTGTGATGAACCTTTTTACTTAATGTCAAATTTGTATAGGTACTATGATGGTGATATTATTTATACAAAAGAAACACAAAAAAGTGTTCCCTGATAGAAGAAATATATTTATTGAAAGAACATTAAATATTATGTAAAATATGAACATTGAAGAGATAAAATGAAAACATATATACATTTTTTTTCTTGCAAAAATGGTTCATTTGTGAACTTTTTACTTGTCGGTGTTAACTTCGGTGGCACTTCTCAGGCTACGTCCACACTAACCCGGATAAATTTGAAAACGCAACTTTATTTATCCGGTTAGGCCTTCCGAAACAATTTTATGCTAATTCTATTGTTTAACGAGCAATTTTTGTCACGGTATCGGAACAAAAGTTGCGGTTTCAAATTTATCCGGCCTAGTGTAGCCAGGGTCTCATGTCAAGAATTATAAATCTCGTAAGTTACTTTTGGTAATATTATTTGTACAAACAAAACAGCGAACAGGTGTGTTCAATATAAAAGTAATATATTTATTGAAAGAACATAATATATATATATATATATATTTTGTGTAAAATATGAACAATAAAATAAGGACTGCAAAAGAACGAATATAAATGGCGTATCTGGCGTATCTTATTGTTGTTGGTTTTTCTATTCTTTCTTTCCTTTTGTTTTAGTACGTTTTAGATCGCATATATTGCTATAATTAAGGCTCTTTTTTTGCTATTGGTATTTTAGTTATATTTACTCTGTCTCTATAGCAACTAAGACAAATAAAATCACAAAGTCTTGTGAGCTTTTCCGCTCTACGGACAGGTACGTTGCTAGACATGCGTACAGACTTGGGCTTAGACAATCTCATACTCAGAGCCCGCGTTTTTCCTCGCCAGCAGCGGATAACAAGGGCTCTGACATAATCCGATTTTTGTTAAAATTTGATTGGTCATTCAATTTTGACAACCACGCAAGCGCAAATAACTGGAAACACAAATAAACTCAAGCTAGATGTTTGTGACCGTTTTTAGCAGTAGAAAAATATATAAAATATGATAAAAAATTAAGTCTGTACTTGTGAATCGCTATTTTCTTTACCTTCCTAGAGAATTTCAGCCAATTTGAAGCAATAGTTAGGAAATTATTTAATGTTTCGCCCTTCGTCACACACAGCTGCCAACGGCTGACAGAACTTTCTCTTCTAGCTCGTCAAAAATCACAAATTAACCTAAAATCCCTTCGGATTATGTTTACTCAATAAATAATCATTACAATCTATGAATTTTGTTCCAAAACTTCCACAATATCACTAGGAAAACTCCATTTTCATTGACGATCGATATCGCCGTATGTTGATCGATGCGCCGATCGAAGCTGGATATCGATTACATCAGAATTACAACGGATTCTGACATAATCTCTATTCCCCATTGGTCGGTTTGTACATTGGCCGTAAAGGCGCATGCGCAGCCGGAAGTCCAAGAAACCTTGGACTTTTCAGTGGATTATGCCAGAGTCCTTGTTTCGAGCCGCTGGCCGAAGTAATGAGGACTCGGGGTACGAGATTGGGGCTTAGACTAATTCCATAAGTCGGTCCCAGTCGCTCTCCGTCAGTCTTTTAGTCGCTCCTTGCGACCGACTTATGACAAAACATACTTTTTTTTGATCCGTGAAATCGAGATATCGCGAGAATCGGTGACCTCCAATCAAATTACTCGTTATATACCATAACGGCGTATTAACCAATCAGAGAGAGCATTGCATTCTTTAAGAATTAGCATAATTACCATTACAAGTGTCGCAAGAATTAAAATGTCTGAACTGTTGTGTTTTTGTCTGGAAATCAATTTGTATGTTGGAATTTGGACTTCAAAAGAAGGTATGAAAATCTCTTTATACAGAAATAAATATTTTTACGTGAGTTCAACAGCTACTGAAAAAGATAATATGAATGTGTTTTCTCGTGGAAAATATCTTGTAAATTGCGGTGGTCGACAAGTACGTCGATGTTGGAGACTCAAAAGCCGTTCTGTTGTAAATGCGTTTCGTGTAATTCAACTGTTTTTTTGCAAGTCAATAAAATTTCCAATTTATAGAAACAAAGTTCGAGTACTTTACTATATTTTATTTTAAAGAGCGTTCATAGTACCAAATCGTTGCTTAATGCAGTCCGCCAAATGCTTCATGCAACATGCTGCTCGAACAACGCAAATCATTGTGATTATCCATCTTCAAAAACTTTTGAAATTTTTATTCTGAATAAGATCTTTTCTTCAATATTATACCGATGTAATGACTAGGGGTATTTTGTCAAAACAATTATTCGTTGATATTTTTTTATATATTCTATAAATAATTTGCATTGCAAGCGATTGTCATTAGTATCTTGCTTTAAATATTTCCCGTTGAGCGAGAGTTAAACTAAAGTCCCTTTTAAAAATAAGTAATATGGGTCTACCCCTCTATTTGGAATGCTATTTAGAACAAAACCGTAGAGTTATTTAATATTTTTATTGCAAAAATTCGTTTAAAATTGATGGAGCAAAGCGGCAACTTTGTGACAGCTCAACGACCTCGACGAAATTCACACGGCGTGGGCCAATCACGGGCAAGCCCAAGGGAAGAGCCTCGTTTTCGTTTTGTACAGAAAAATCTTCGTTTGGGCATAAGTCGCTAGTTGAGCGACCTACCAAATACAAAGAGCGAAAACTAAGACTTATGGAATCAGTCTAACTTGGGCTGGGATTTTCAAGAAACACGTGTCTCGGGCTCAGTGCGCAAAACAGGGTATCGGTAAGGCTAACGCGGTGGAAGTCTGATACACTCACAACGCTCTGTAGCATGTTACTCTAAAATACCGTTTTGGCACAAAACTAAAAATGTCACGAGTCAAAACTTTGATTTACCAGGAATTGTTTTATATATAGCTATACCAAATGCCTCTATATCGGAATAATATTTATCAAGAGCGTCATTACAAATCTCCACAAAATCCTTCATTGCGCTTTATATTCATTCATTTATTTATTTATTTATTTATTTATTTTTTTTGCTTGCTTGCTTGCTTGCTTGCTTGCTTGCTTGCAAGGACTGTTAAGGACGTTACTGCTTGTTTATGAATGAATAAAAAAATAGTATTAAAATAATCGAAATATAGTTCTATGTGAACACTGTTATACGATGGTTTCCTCTGTCTGCAACAAACACGTGACCTCTGCGATTCACTGCTACTGAATACGGGCTATCTAAACAACCAAGACCAGATCCCAGTCTGCCAAAACATGCTATGTGGTTACCGTCAATATCAATGACTTGAATACGATGGTTCATTGTATCAGCAACTAAAATATTCCCTTTATTATCTATCGTTAAGCCTCTGGGGTGCATGAACTGCGCAGTACCGATGCCTTGTCGACCAATAGTAGAAAATGATTTACCGTGATGGTGAAACACTTTTAATTGATGGTTGTCATATTCTGCAACAATGACGTCACCATGTTTTGTCACAGCCACTCCGCTGGGCGTTCTCAAGAACGTGGGCCCACCAATGAAGCCCACAAAATGACCATCTATACGGAACTTTTGAATTCTGTGGTTAGACATATCTGCTGCAAGAATATATCCCTCTTTATCCACTGCTAGAGCTGAAATCTTTGGCTGGATGTCTTTTTGATTGTAGACTGGAAGGAAATTATGAGACAGCAGACCATCCGATGTGAACACCTTGATAATTTGACAGTCTGTGGTGATGATATTTCCTTTCTTGTTGACAACTATACATGATGGCTGATGGCTACTGATGGTTATAGGATCTTTGACCTCATATCCTACTTGATCTATGAAATGAATACGGCTATTGCCTTTATCTGCAACATAGATGACGTCATCTCGTGTGATGGCAACACCTGAAGGGCTATCAAACTGAAGATTGTCCACTTTGTTGCCATAGCAACCAAGATAGTAAGCATTCTCTAATAAAACCTCTTTGTAATTAAGTACCTGGTAAGAGAAATGAAATATATAATTACGTGAATTTCTGCAATGGCCAGTTTTGGTTAGCAGGGTGGACGAGTAGCGCTGTGACTCGGTTCGATCCCTGGGTCAACTGAGGTGGTAAAAAAAACATTTGGTCATGTAGGTTATATAAATACAAAATACCTTTTGCTTTGTGGGGCAATGCAGTCTGTCTGTAGGAATGGTGCTTATTGTATTGTTGACTATCTGATTCAGTTTCTCAGTTTTCTGGTATTCGTAAAGAGTGTCATCTAATTCACTTTTCATATCCCAAACATTCACTTCATTTTGCAAGTATAGTTTCCGTATTTTTCTAATCTCTTCATACGTTTGCAATATTTCTTCATCAATTTTAATCAATTTCTTGGTTCCTTCGAGAATCTGTAGGTTGAGTTGTCGAACGTTTTCTCTCTGTGAGAAAAGTTTAGTAAGCGAGTCCTCGTTATTTTCTTTGTATTTTCTCAGTGTCTCTGTTTTGTCTTCTTTTTGTTTCATGAGAGATTCAAGAGATTTCTTGGATTTATCATTTGAATGTTTATCAAATACGCTCACACGAATTGGATTGCTTTTCTTGAGATTCAACCTAAAATTGCAGAACAAAGCAGAAAGATCAAATGAGCAAGCGCGTTGTGAAGAACACGTTGACCTTTGGATATGAATTTCGATCACAATTGTACAGTACAAAATCCAACGTTATTCCATATAACCTTCTTATATATACGCTTAGATTGGTCAGTTTGAAGAGTACATAGAAAGCAATGTATGACGTGTTTATGCTGAAATGACAGAACACGTAATCAATGACAATCGTCATCAAAATTGTTTAGAAATTCTCATAAATCAGTGTTTAAGGAAGTCTGTGTCTGAATAAGGGAGATAGTCGGACATTTTAATTTGTTTGGTTTCGCGATAAAAAAATCTCCAAACATCTTTGAGATTTTGAATACATGTAAAACCAGCCGGTGCCATGCTCAATGTGTGAGCGATCCGTCATTAAAAAACGACTGAACAGAGTGGCCCTGGGGGCGAGGTTGAGAATTCCCCTCTTCTCGTCTCTAGTCTCAGTAACAGCTTTAGTGTCCTCGTTGCTGTTTTATCAGGCGAGAGGACACATTCATACAAAAACCTTCAGTATGCTCGTCGGAAATTTTAAAAATTACCAGACATTATTTAAGAAGGGCGCGTCAATTCAAATTTTCAACCAATAAATTGTACCATCCATAAATGCAAATTTTGATAGCTGCATTGGTGCATTAGCTTTATACAATAAGCTCTTCAATTCTTTGATATAATCGTAATCACATTTGGTACCATCAAACTAAGATACTGAAGGTTGTTTTAAAATGTTAACTTCCATTTGGACACCTTAAGAGATATCACATATGACGCTTAACTCTTAGGAATAGCACGAGTATAGACCAGCATACCAAACCCTTAGACAAAGGAGTCCCCCCAGACTGACCTGCAACTAAGGCTAGGTTACCACAGATTAGGAACAATCATCAATCTACCTTAGACGCAGTCTGCGTCCGTCGGGGCTGGCGCAATAAAACCCCACGACGACTGGAGATTGAGCCTATAATTACCTGGAATTCTTTAAAATGTCTTGAAGAGTTTTCAGCTCTTCCTCCTGCAGTTTGATAATCTCCAGGCTTTCTTGAACTCGTTCTTCTGATAAGTCTCTATCGATTACAGAAACTGACAGTTTCTCATTCAAAGATTCAACGATCTCATGTTGACTGATACAGGTCTCTTTGTGACTGTCAAGTAACACTTTTTTCTCTGTTAACATGTCGTTCAAATCTTTGCCAGCGTTTTCATAATTCTTGATTTCTTCTTCTTGCCGTTCTATGACAAAGCGGAGATCTTGTAATCTTTTCTTTGATTGCAAGCCTGCGAATAACATAGAAATATGATTTACTTAAGTGAGCGATTTGGAGATTTTACACACTTTTTTCCACTTTGTTTGATTTCCTTGTTTGTTTGATTTGTGTAGTTTGCATGTTAATTTTTGTTGTTGTTGTATTTTCTTGTCTTGTTCAGCATGCATAATCAATCCATTCTGATTACATAGCACGTGAGCCCCTAGTAGTTATTTTCAGTTAACGTATTTAATCTAGCTACTGTATAATAACTACGACGCTAGGAGTAAAACGGAGCACTAAACGTGGTGATGATAGTAATCTATATTAATAATAATCTTTAATGAGGGTGCCTAACTCATTGACGTGGTTTTCAGTAGAGCCCTAAATAAGATTAAATTTAAAAAAATACAACTAATGCTTAAAAGAAAATATAAGTTTTAAAAAGGAAGATAAAAAATCATAATAATATTAAATATATACAGATATAAAAACTAATAAATACTACTAAGATATTTCTTAAAACTTGCTAATGTAGAGCTTTTTCTATATTGTGTAGATCTAAGTTATTATACTCTTTTAAGGTCATATAAATAAATCTTTGTTTTCCCCAGTTAGTACGACTTCTGGGCAGATGAAAATTGTCTTTGGTTCTGGTGTTATATGTATGAAAATAACTATTAATATTTACATTATCTAAAAAATTCAAATCAATCTCACTATTTATACATTTGTATACCGTAGTTAAACGATTAATGATTTTACGTCGCTTTGAAAGTGTTTTAAGCATAGTACTACTTGCTGGTCAATCAATAGATGCTAAGTTTTAACGATGCAAAAATGAAATTAAAACAACGGATATTCCCATCCCATCTTTATATTATAGTTAATAGAAACTATTAACTATGTTTATACCTAAAAAGAAAACCTGTAGAGGACCTTTGTCCGCCCAACTTTTCATTGCAAAGTCTGCGTGGAACTAGTTCATTAGGGTTAGTTAGGTTTTGTCCAATTAGTATTCGTACTCGTATCCTAATACAAAATGCATTTAACACAGTTTTGCAAATCAGCTTAATAGATAACATGTCATGCATGCTTTAAGATTTCACCTCATTCTCACACAGTAAGAGTACACTAAGAGGTGAGGCTGAGCTTGATCTGCAAAAAAGTGCAATGTTCAAATCAATCATGAAATACTACCTTGTCTAGATGTTCCATCTGCTGTTGTTTTTCTATACTCATCTAGTAAATCCACAAGTTCAACTAGACCACATTCCACAAGAAGACCTCTCAAAAACGCTAGTTTTTTGTCGTTGATAATTCCTCGTTTATAGAGAATGCTGATGATATCCTCACCAGAGCGAATTCTATCCAGTGATTCTTTGTTTAAATGGCCTTGAAGATACACTTTGATCTTACTAACATCTTTCTTTAATATCTGACTAGAAATAGTCCCAAGGAACACATGGAATGGGGTGACACTGTTGCGTACTTTGCCTGCCATTCGAACAATATCCAGTTGCAAGTGACTATCATAGGTAATCATGAAAAACCCTATTCAATTCTGCCCAACAAGCAAAGTCCCTGTAGTTGACAATCATTTTTTACTCAGTAGATATGTTTGCAGTTGAGTCACGCGTCAAGAGTTTCTGTTTTTTTCTGACTGGAATAGTCGCTCCTTGAGTTGCAAACGCTTTCGAAAAAACAAAAATCATTAACTTTCATGTATAAATATTTGAACTAACATCAAATGAGCTATGTACTTCAAGTAGCTGTTGTCATTGTAGTTGCTATAGTCGCGGTAAACTATAAGCTAGTCTTTGTTTGATTTGTAATTAAGACATATCAGATGGTAAACCTATTGTTTAATGAGCCATCATTGACAAAAGATACAGTGTTTATGATCGACAAACTGCAATTTGAATATATTGATTTAATACTGTGGCTTTGTACCGAAGCACGGTGATTGGACCAAACACAGTTTTAATTAAACAGCATATTGATAGATTCCATCAGACCATGGCTATTACCAAATAGCGATATTATTTTATACCGTTAGCAGGCTAGATTCAATCAAGATGCTAACCTAATTATATTTTTTCGCGTTTTTTTCGTTTTAAATAAGAATTTTACTGTTGTCTGTATTCACTACAAACGAGAGAAAAAAATATGAATATGCAACTATATACATACTGGTCCATACTAGGTGAGGTACTAGAGTGAACTGCGTCGCGGTGTTTCTAAAGAAATACTTGTGCTCCCACAAATGGCTAGCCTGTGTGCATACGGACTTGTTCCTTCGTTTAGTCAGGCTGGGGAAGGGGGGGTACCGTTCACGAATCACGGACGATTTTTTGCTAATTTCACGGATCACGGCATTAAAAAAAGGCATTTCACGAATCACAAACTTCTGCATTTGCTTTTTTTTCTATGTCTATTCATTCGTCTTTTAGACTTGTTTCAAGGCTGAACTTATAGACCTGCTAAATACAAATGCA